>CM046298.1:42371382-42971382 GCA_025267735.1 Mactra quadrangularis | reverse complement strand
GTATTTGATTAGTTTACATGTATTTATTATGTAAACTGTATCAAAATAAAGAATATGTTCTGTTCTGTTCTGACAGGCCAATCATGTATGTCAGGATGGACACAATGTGAACAATCTTGTTACTTCATTAGTCCTTCTGATTGGTCGAACGCAATCACGTGGTACGAAGCAGAACAGAAGTGTATGGATCTTGTTGCCGGTAAAAGTCTCAGTGCTTACAGACTTGCTGTAAATGATAAAACAGAGCAAGCATGTGTATTAAAAACCTTGGCAGCTCAACCAAGCGGTGGTGTTGATGGATACTGGACGGATCTAAATGATTTAAAGTTTAAGGGTTTATGGCGATATTGGTTGGAATCAAATAATGAACCAAATAATGATCTCATGTAAGTGGTGTATATTCTCGTTGAATTATCTGGAGGTTACGTTAAGCCTATTTCACAACACGTTTGCGGCAGCCGTACGACAATATTGTTTGAATAATCGCAGAACTTCGTGCGAATGCCGCAAGACAGTAGTGCGTTTTAGGTGATCGCATCGTCATGGACGTCGCAAGACAAATTTTCAACATGTTTATTTTTCTTGCGATCTCGTTGTGAATTTTGGCTTTTTGGAGCCCACAGGACAGTCATTCGACTGTCGTAAGACTACCGTTCGTCATTCATGAGACAGTCGCTCGTCAGTTATAGAATTAGGCGTTCGCATGAGCATTGACGTAAGAATGACATAAGAAACTTTTCAAAATGTCACGACTGTCTTACGACTGTCGTAATTGTTTGCACGGCAGCCTCGCGATCGTCGCACGGCAGTCGTACATACCAGGGCATGTGTTGTCGTGCGACGAACGAGAGAACAACCTACGGCTCTTGAGTGGGTCGTACGACCGCCATACGACGATTGCACGGGTAAGTTTGCAGCGGCTGCGTTTCGTCTGCGATTTCGTTCGCAGTAAAATTCGTACGTGTAAAAAATCACACGGCTGATGTGAAACAGGCTTTATACATTACAAAAAAAACATTAAATATATGCTGGACAAGTTCTCGTAACGTTCGTTCCTGGAATTCCTTCGTTTAAATTAATGCCCACCCACTCTTTCACGAATAATCTAAGCTCCCATTTAAAGAAGAAATACAATAAAAGTGCATCGAATTTTCACGAAAGTGTATTAAATCTATTATACTTACCAATGACCCAAGATCGGCTAACATATGACCTGTCCTGGCTTTGAATCAATCCAGGGACGTCCGGCTCCGTATCTCTATGCTCTATGTCTCACGGCTGCGGCATATAATGTAAAAATACGCAATGCAATGCTTTATTTTCCCTTGACTTTAAAAGACATGGAAACAATGGCCAAACATGTATAAATTATTTACTTACAAATTGTTTATTAAATCACAATGCTTGTAAACGTGTATACTGATTTATTGTCACAATAGAACGCGTTCGCCTCCTGGACCGACATAAAGTCCAGAGCACCTTTTCACAAAATTTCTCACGAAAACGTTATCGTTGGTAAATTTTATAATTTTTGCAGTTCAAAGTAAGAAGGATAATAAACTTAAGTATGAAATGATATAACAAAATTCTGCATAATTCAGTAATATTTGGAATTGATTGGCCTAGAAAACATATTATTAATGTTGCATGTTTTTTGACTTACGATGATTTTTATCGTAAGAGTTTTGTGAAACGCACCACAGATGTTCTATTTCTAGAGAACATCGTTAAACAAAACATGGACCTAAAGATCATGACTTATTATTATTATTATTATTATTATTACATGTATTATTATTATTATTATTATTATTATTATTATTATTATTACTCACGACGAAAAAATGCCCAATTTTGTATACTATGACCAACATAATGTAATAGGGAAATTGATGATAATTACCCCGATCAATACGTTACCAATGCGGGCCATTGTCAACAAATTTGGACTGTTTTTAGGCTGATAATCTTGCGCAATTTTCGTCTTGGACCATGTTCTTAAAGGCTATGATTTCTCCTATATTTAGACTTTTGAAGTTTCAGATTATCTCTGGGTTTGTTTGGCTCCGTTGTTCACAACGGTCGCAAGAAATGTGTTCGAAATTCACAGGGTTACTATAGTTCACGTTCTATCATATATTATCTTCAGAACTTGGGCTAGGGAGCCAAATAACGCTGGTGGAAGTGAAAACTGTGGTGTAATCTACGATCAAGGTTATTTTAATGATGCTGACTGCTCAGTGGGTTATTACTATATCTGTGAACGTCCAGGTACGTATTTGTTTTAATTGGTTAATTTCACTTTCAGCGGCACATAAATTAACCCTCCTGATTTAGGTCGTGAGTACAGAAATACTATAGTGAGTATTTTAAACAGCGGGGTTAACATATGCGCCAGTGACTGTTAAATTAAAAATATCTATATATTTACTCTATATTCATGTTAAATTGTAAATTCCGGTCGGATATTTCAACGGCAAATTCGGACGACTATCGATCTATCACTTGATTCATAACAACTACGAGTATACAAGATGTTCAGAGTGATCTTTGTTCAAACCATTCACATTCACCAGACAAATGTTCGCTGTCTCATCAGGTTGTATCCCTCTCAACAGCCAGGGTCACACATACAATTATGTCGCTGACTGATAACTTCACCATCGTTTCTTGAATACACCCGTGCTAGTTTAGTCTAGATCACTTGAATTATGGTCCAACAAAAAATCAACAGCTGGTTTCGAAGCAAAGGCCCTCTATCTGTAAAATGTTTAAATGTACAAGTATTTTAAGATTACCATCTTGATTAATCAAGACGTATTTTCCGAATAAAATATGCTAACCTTAACCAAAAAGATCTGTTCTCCTAGTTTATTATCCGTTAGTACATTTCTTACTTTTAAACATTCTTTTGACCTCATTTGATGCTTTGCATCAATGCTTTTTCTCGTTAATATTTTTACATGTATTTCAGTTGCTGGAACTGGTGTAAATATACAAGTATCAACAGTGCTGTTAGTGATGTTCAGTGTCTTAACATTCATTGTTTGATGCAAATAAAAATTATTAGGGACTTTTGTCAGTTATCTTTCCCTGATTAAATCTGAATAATCCATAGGTAAGTAGGTCCTTACAGTTGGAATTCTCGGATTTTATCATTGAATTCCTATGTAAGGATAACAAAATAATTCATTCAATATCTTTCTTGTTAATGAAAATATTTACAGAAGTGATGAAATTGAGATAGTTCTTTACCCTAAAAATAGTTAACTTGAATTTCAAAAAAAAAATGATTCACAAAAAAGTTATTTAAGATTAATTTTTGCAAATTGGCATTAAAAGTAAGGGTAAAATCCGAGTATTCCAACCAATAGGACCTACCTATTTGAAGAGTATACAAGGGGAAATAACTGACTTAAGTACCTCATTAAAGACTAGACTGACTATTACCGGAGGCAAAATAACATCGTGATGACTATCCAAGTTCATTCGGAGCATCCTCGGTGTCAATCGATGATTGGTAGAATTATTTAGATGTTCCGAATATATCTTTCTTAATCCATACTCTCTAATGCACATTTGGCAAACTTTCGATTCACTTGATGTGATACCGGAATATGTTTTATTTGCATGTGTTAGGCCTACTAGAAGTTGAACTGAACCTTAGTTCGTACAGGGTTTATAGTTATGTGATCTCCAGCATGTAATCTTACTCGTGGTTTTCGTGAAATTTTTGCAGCAGCTAAAAAAGGACAGGATTTAAACAGTGCTTAAATTAACGAATACATTTTATGGTTTGAAAATGCCCATTTAGCCATAGAGTTGTACATTATCTTAACAATTAATTAACTGCGCCAATTGTTTTGCACATTACCTAGCTCACTGCTGGGTTTTTTTTGTGTTGAGGATTTAGAGATAATATTTAAAATTCGCAGGAAAAACTGGGATTGCTTTGGAAAAGAAAAGTAGTGGTAATTTTATGCGCTTCTTGTTTGTGAAAAGAAATAGGCGAACCACAAATGTTTGTTTACCCGATCATTAGTTGTTGTTGCAGTTGTCGATCACGTGACTATAAAGACCCTGTAGTAGAATGATTTATATGAATGTTACATCTTATATCATGCTTTGTGCATCTTCGTTTTATTTTACATTTACAATCATCGTCATACTTTTTAACTGTAGATTTGTATGATTTAAAAAGCCATAATCGTGACATTATAGCATAACATTGTCCTTCATGTATTGTGCGTAAATCTTGACCCCGACCTGACCTTTATGCAAGAATATTCATTACATTGAATACGAATGTAGTATAAATGCTCGATTACACCGTGACCGTGAGGATTATGAGTTGAAATTTAACACAAAAACATACTTCTATAATTTTGCAATCGCTGCCAAAGTGTAGAATAGGCGTAGTACTGATTTTCGTCAAGGTATGTGTAGATAATAATTAGATGCAAATGTGAAAGTTCAGATCGGGGTCAATTTTTATGCACTATATAATAACTGTAAATAATTTTAATTTTAAAACATATATGACATGTGTGTTTGTTTATATATCTTATAGCTTGGGTCGTGTAGCACGCCTGGATTAAAAATTGAAATAAAATTAACAAGTAAATCTGTGAGCTAATGCTCACTTGTGATACCCCCGCCAAAATCTAAAAATATGCGACAAACAGGAAGTAGATGAGCAAGGAGCATGAAATCGCTATACACCACATGGGACTATGGGATGAAGCAATATGCAAAGTATTAGGCTGCTGCATGTTATAGTTGCCGAGAAAACTGCGACGGAAATTTTGTAACGGATGGACGCACGCACGAACGCACGCACGCACACACAGACAAGGGTAAAACAGTATACCCCCCTCTTCTTCGAAGCGGGGACATAAAGTCCAGAAGGGGGTACGGGTTCGAATCCAACCCGGGGAGGTTATACCATTCCTTGAAAATTTGACAATAATGTCAACTTTCCTCCATTTATAAGGTATATGGTACAGTTTCGGGACTTGTGGAAAGGTGAATGAGTACTCATTATAGACAAGGACCCTATATAACATGTAATATAGGGTCCTTGTTATAGAGAAAGACCCAGAAAAGCTAAAGCTACGTTTGGTGCGCTAGACGCCATAAAATAGCCTAAAAATTGTGTTAACACGGCATTAAACCCAGCATCAATTATATATTTTATGATGTTTTACGCAGCTAGTACATGTATATGCCATAGAAAAAAATCTATCCCGTATGTCACGGTATAGACAATTTTAAGGCATTTTGTGACTCTAATTCTATATTTTATGCAATATATAGGTCAGTTTGTCCCAACATATTAAGAATTAATTTTTTGACACAATTACAGACACTGAATGGTATTTTGAAAATATTGAAAAAATCTTAACCAAATCTATGAACTAGTACCTTTAAAACCAAGTACTGTCTCTGTCTGTGGCTGACAACTGTCCTTCTTTGTACAATGAGATGTTCAAGATTAGTAAATTGTTATTTATACCCAAAGTAGGAGAGTACGACTTAAAGACTTCCGCAAAAATATAGGCCTGGTTATTTTAAGTCATACTCTGCTACTGCCCTAACAACAAGACGATATTGATCGCCAAAACTTGTCGAGTAAAGTAAAAACATTATTTTTGTTATTGTTGCGGACATGTATGGATAACACAAGAGTTAGGTAACTCAAATGCATTTTTTGTTTTTATTTTAACAAATAGTGATTAACACATTAGAAAAAGTACAATGCCGTGGTGCCTGTTTTGTGACTGGTAATTATTCGTTTCGCGACAGTGTAACAAGTATGCTGAACCAATGAACATTAAGTTGGCAGACTCAGCAGACGGAACGATCCTTCTGCTGTGTCTGCTGGCAGGATTAAACAACTGCAGAAGGATCAATCTTTAGAGACTTAAAAATATTCGTTTTCAAAGGGAAGCAACTCGGTATTTACTGACAATTGCAAACAGATTTACCTCCCTTGGTCTACGAATTTTATCATACATTTTTGTAAAATTGATGCGCATGTAATTTTATCACTTACATTTTATTCTGAGTACCTTTGTCATTAACACATTACTCAATTATTCACACCTGTCAGCTCAGTTTAAATAATCAATCAATATTTTTCAGTGAGTGGTAACTGTGGTTTTAAGCAGTGATTTTTAATAAGAAGGGTCCTAGGTAGCCTAGACAGCTCATCTGAGAACCCCTTGGGCAGGATCAATTATTACCTCAGGGTAATTCAAACGGTGTTTGAACGATCTTTGTAGAGGACTTTCAGGTGTTGACACATCCCAAATATAGAAGCTAAGGCCTAATGATTTTTAACAAAGGGATTTTAAAGAAGTTGTTGACAGACACATGCATGCACAGATAGAATATATAAACTAATCATTTTGTTGATTTCTTGAGCTCAATTAGCTAAAACTACTTATCACAGTGGCGGCCATCTTTTATATAAATTACATATCTATTTACAAACACAGAAACTAAAAGAAATTCAACAAAATACAAACTGAATGATAAACACAATTTATTTTCCTGACATTTATTGAAGCATGAAAGGGAAGTTACATTTCATACATTTTATATATCTTTAATACACAAAAAACAAATCAAATTCCATTCATTAAAATCCAATGAACAAAAAGATACCATTATTATACCAATTTTGATATAAATATTTCAAACAAAATGAATTCAATAAAATAAATGTCATGATTACACAATATTACATAAAATACAATACTGTAAATTAAAATATAACAACAAATATGATTGGATGTTGACATGATATCAGTATTAATGTATAGCGAAAAACATTGGAAACACTGACTTGCCTGAACTAGTATGGAATGAGCTATAACATGTTATAACGTTGTCGTCACTTGAAAATGCCGGAACTACAAAATTTCAATTCTTGTAAGAAGCTACAGGTATTTCAGTAAATATTACTTTAAATAGTTTTGATACAAATTCATTTATCTGATGTAAAATTATGCAAAAGTGAGTTTCCTTTCACTTGTATTCATTATGGAATACTGTTTTTTTTTTGTCTCCTGAAAACTTTTTGTAGTTTCAGCATTTTCTAGTAACCACGACGATTTACTGTTTACACGTGTGTCTCAATATTAAATCATGTTATATTTAGATAGATCAACATCAGAACTGCCTAATATTAAACATACCAATAAAAAACACCTTCAAATAATGCATCACAGAAATCAACTTGCACACAATGATAGCAAGTACAGGAAATGTGAAAATAGCCAAGTCAGACAACTCTGGTCAATGAGATATACAACTTTGCATTAACATGGCATTTAATATAATTAGAAACAACATTTGCAGCAGTGTACCAAATGGAATAATATGTGCTTTCTGTTATATTTTTATACTGGTGTTTTAAATGGAAAATGTGGCAGTTAACACTGCCACATTCAGTTAACTGCCACATTCAGAGTCATAATATCTTAAAAATAGCAACATTTACACCCACATGACCAAAAATCATACAGTAACAATTGAACATTGAACAAGAATGGGCATTTATTTCTTAATGCTGTCAACAATAAAACATTGTTGTAATCTAAAATAACATATAATGTGTAAATATTGACCCCGATCTGACCTTTCACATTTGCATATAATCTTAAATCATTATCTACACATATCCCGACGATAATCGTACCACTCCTATTCTACACTTCGGCAGCGATTGAAAAATTGCAGAAGTATGTATATGTGTTAAATTGCAACACATAATCTCACAGCCACTTTGAAATCGAGCATTAATACTACATTCGTATTCAATGTAATAAATATTCTCGCATAAAGATCAGGTCGGGGTCAAACTTTACGCACAATACTGACGGGAAGATATGTACGTACAATTATAAGCTGAACATATCTGGAAAGTTAAACTGCAACAAAGAAATTGCTGCACATATAACAACAAATTAGATTGAATGATTCAATGACATAAAAATAAAACACTAATTTTAATTGGTGTTGAGAAATTGTAAAAAAATATAACATTCAATTTCACAAAAAAGATACTGAAACTTTTTCAGTACACAAGACAACTCTTACACAAACAAATTTGTTTTGCAGTAGTAAAATAACAGTTGTGTCCCTTGAATAATCAATAAACACTGCAGTTGTACTCATATAATGAAGATTTTGAATGAATATCATCCATGATTTAACAAATCAAAAAATAGAATCAAAGAAGCAAAGATTCAGAAACAATCAGTGTTAATCTCTGTTGTAAAAATATAGTAGTTACAGTAAAGAAAATTTATTACAAAAGAAATGAGGATTCTTACATTTCTGAGATCTGTTAATTCAAAGATACATAATCAATTAGTTTGATAACATGATTTAAAACCTTAGTATGGAAATATTAGTTTGGTCATCCAAGACAACTCTGGAAACATCTTTAGTCATGCAAAACAAATATAATTCATTTCGTGTGAAAAGCCAATATTACCGGTAGCTTCTTGGCAACCAAAATAGTTCAAAGAAAATATAACATAAGAAACTTTAATGACTTGGTTTTTGACAAATAGATTCATAAACACTGACCTATTTTCATGGAATAAAACTTTTTCCGATTACCCCCTTCTTGTAGGACGACTTTGAGTATATTTACTAAGATGTGTTACATACTTTAGAGTAACTTCCTTGTCCTAAAGCAAAATTGACAATTTACTATAACATAAAATAACAAAGATCAGCAAAACCATGATACAACAAAATTCACACCAAACAGATATGAAATATATTCACAAATGTTTCAAGTAACTTTTACCACATAAGTTACTTCGTTAATAGGCATGACAAAATAAAACTCTTATATGTAGCAAAAGTATATACATGGAAATAAACACAACTTATGTGTTCGTACATCAAAAAGAAAGCATAAAGCGAATAATAGGTAAACAATATGAGTGAAATTGATTTCCACCACCGTATTGTGCGTAAAGTTAGACCCTGATCTGACCTTTCACATTTGCATCTAATAATTACCTTACACATATCCCGATGAAAATCAGTACCACGCCTATTCTACACTTTGGTAGCGAACATAAAATTATAGAAGTATGTATATGTGTTAAATTTCAACACATAATCCTCATGGCCACAGTGTAATTGAGCATTAATACTACATTGGTATTCAATGTAATGAATATTCTTGCATAAAGGTCAGGTCGGGGTCAAACTTTTTGCACAATATTTATATAGAACAATGTATGAACATTACAGAGATTTTCAAAAGATGAACATTTCATACTGAGCCATGTAATTTTTTTCATACATTGATAGAAATGATTTAAAATTGCTTGATTTTGTCACTCTCTAATGTTAAATCCCACAGACTTTTCTATTATTGCCATACTGTTCAGTCATTGCCTTAAACTTTTCTGGAGCACTAGCTCTATAAAAAGGGACTTTAGTCAGTTTTCCCCCTAGTATACTCTTCAAATAGGTAGGTCCAATTAGTTGGATTACTCAGATTTTACCCTTACTTTTCAATGTCAATTTGCCAAAATTGATCTTTAATAACTTTTTTGTAAATGATTTTATTCATGTTTGAAATTCAAGCTAAGTGTTTTAAGTTAAAGAACTATCTACATTTCATCACTTCTGTTAATATCTTAATTAACAAGAAAGATATTAGATGAAATATTTTATTATCCTTATTTAGGAATTCAATGATAAAATTCGAGGATTCCAACTGTAAGGACCTACTTACCAATTGGATTGCTTCAGATTTTATCAGGAAAAGATAACTGACTAAAGTCCCTTATTATGTAATATAGTAAATGGCAAAACCCGGGTCGATAGCGCAGTTGGTAGCTCCCGGGATTCGGAATCTCGTGCCCGAGGGGGTGCGGGTTCGAATCCAACCCGGGGAGGTTATACCCTTCCATGAAAATTTGACAATAATGTCGATTTTCCTCCATTGATTAGATAATATGGAGATGTTTCCGGCCTTGTGGAAGGGTAGGCGCGCTGCATGCCGTAAAATGACCTAAATTGTGTTGACACGGCGTTAAATCTAATTAAAAAAAAAGTAAATGGCAAAATTATCAATTAGCCCAAAATATATGAAATAAGATTTTTTAAAGCACTAGCCCAAACGTTTATGTGAAGAGCAAAATTATCAACTAGACTTTATGAAATATATAATTTTCACTAGCTCTAAGCTTTAGGCTTGTGGGTAAAGGCAAAGACAGCTGTTGCATGAAATACAGCAACACCAGGTCAAACACTACAGGTGATGTCAATAAAAAATGAAAATAATACTTGATATTTGTTACAAATCTAGCTGTAAAATCCATCAACCAGCTCTATATAAAGTCTGCTAAATTGGTATAAGAAAAAAATATCATTAACTTAAACAATTTGGAATGAAATTATTTTTAAGAAGAAAAAAATTCACATGGCTAAATGATATGCAAAAATGACACATAAATACATGTATACATAATAATGTTAGCAGTGAAAAGAAATGAAAAACAAGTAAATCTGTGAGCTAATGCTCACTAGTGATACCCCCGCAAAAATCTAAAAATATGCGACAAACAGGAAGTAGATGAGCAAGGAGCATGAAATCGCTTTACACCACATGGGACTATGGGATGAAGCAATATGCAAAGTATTAGGCTGCTGCATGTTATAGTTGCTGAAAAAACTGCGACGGAAATTTTTGTAACGGACGCACGGACAAGGGTAAAACAGTATACCCCCCTCTTCTTCGAGGCGGGGGTATAATAATATCATGATAAAAATAGGGTCAACCACAGAATGCTTTAATACTTGTTAACCACACAAAATACAATATTTCAATCTAATGACCCCGGCAACACCACAACAACTTATCTCTCAGACCTCAGTACCGTATTAGTATAAAAATAATGCAACTATTTTTGGTGAAAGTTATTAGATTTGGTAAACTCAATTTTGACTAGACATAAAAAATTTCAATTCATTTATCCATATGATCATGTTTTACCCAAATAAAACATAAATTGGAAGAAAATTCTTCATGCAGTGTATATTTTAATACTGACATTGATCATTCATTTCTTGAATAATACATAATAAAAATTGAAAAAAACCTGAAGTGTACAGAAATTTTATAGAGTAAACAATGGTTTTAAACACATAGAAATAGGACTTTATACTTTCTGTTAATTTTAAGTTCACAAAATACAAAATAATTATATTAACAGATTATCAAATTAAAAAAAATCGAAGGAATTTCAAATAATTCATCCCTATGTTTCCCTTACAGGTTCCTCATAGCAAGCCATATTAAGTTGATGCTACAATTACCATTCAAAGTTTTATAAATGCAGTTAGTTAGTAGGGCTCTACACCGGTATATGATATATATCGAATACCATTATTGTAGTTTCGATAGATATATCGGATCGAAAGTTTCCGCATCAAACAAAATATCGATCAATGACGGTCATACAAATAAAATCCATGGTCTGCAAATCATTTGATATTTTGCATTGCCAAAATCAACATTCTACTGCTTCCAATTCGGTATTCAATCATCAGACATATCATGTCCAGACACATACTCATATCAAGATTCTCAAGTGAGATTGAGAAGATAACATCTGGGTACGAGAATGGGTACGCCAAAGATTTTAATATTTAAAATATTAATAAGACAGTGCATTTAGAAGTATAGTGTTATAACAATCAAAATAAATGAATTAATTATCACTGTTTTGCAGTTTTATAAAAAACATAATATTATTTATTATTAAAATATCATATGATATATCGAATATCGATCATTTTGTATCGATAGGAATATCATATCGATCATTCTGACCGATATAGAGCCCTATTAGTTAGTAGTGGCATAAATACAGTACTACGTACTAAAATACATGGAGTTGGAACCAGTATAAACATACAACTGACCTGATCTAACTAGTCATAAATAGCTTTAATATAACAATCCAATACTTGGACATGATTCAAAACAATGATCTAACTACGCTGTACAACACTTTAGTAATTTGAGAATGTAAGCTTTAATGAGGTCAAATAAACAGCTGATCGTTTTATTTAGTCATAACTATAATAAGTTTACCTAAGTGACGTACTTTGATGGGACAAAAATAACATTTTTGACTGAGGTTTATAACCAAAAAATGTTATATCAAAATCCTTCACTAAGAAAGAACATAAGAGTCTTGAGTCTAATTAGTATATTGGATAAACATGGCAAATAAACATAAAATAAAGCTGTACATAAAAGATGATTGAAGACCCAGTCTAGTTTGTCTTACCAGTAATCAATAATCAAACTTACTGTTCAGACTAAACATTAAGTTTAGGATCTCTATTGTTAAATTGTATTCAACACATACAGTGGTACATAGGTAACTTTTTATTATTATTAACCATTTTTTGGGGGGATCAAACATTATAAGCAGTATGGGTACAAGATGAAAAAAATTCCTGTATCTCAGAATTCCAAGAGCTATTTCAAAGGAAAAAAAATCTTTCTCAGGAACATGACAGGTTGGTCCTGAAAACATTTCACTCATGGGCGGATCCAGTGGGGGGGTTCAGGGGGGTCCGGACCCCCCCCCCTAGAATTTGGAAAATGTACATATCCATTAGTGTATTTCTTGCTTGAGTCATTTTTAATTAATATGAAGCAATTTTTCTCAGTGCTTAACATAGATTTAATTATTCATTAAAATCATTATTCATCAAATTATTCATACACAGGTTAACACATGTTTACTGGTATGAGTGTTAAAAATAATGAAAGATCTAGGCTAAAAAAATAAAATAAAATATTTTAACCATAATCAAAATGAACATGGAGAGTACATGTTACTTTCTTTATTAGTGACTTTGATTTTTTTCTTAGCTCCCCACTCAAATAGAGATTTCATGACAGGTTTCGGTGATTTTTCAGTTCTGTAGTCAGCACCCAAATATTCTGAAAAATCACTAACATGGTGGGTAGTCTCTAAATCATGAGATACTTCTGAGGAAACGGAGCTGATAGATTCATTGCTTACAGAGAGGTGTTTCTTTTCTTTGGTTAAAGTAGAGGATGGAGGAATACTAATGTTATTTTGAGATATTTTTTGCTTTTCTATTTCATGAATTTTGCCTTGTTTTAATTTATTTAAGCGTAATTCACCAGCCACTCCTGCTAAGAAAGAGAACCCAGGCCCTTGCTGTTCAGGTTTTGTATTCGTGACAATGGAATTTTTACGGGCAAGTTTAGGGGACACTCTAGGGGTTGTGGGTAAAGATTGTGATTTGCGATAACTGTAAGGGACTGTTTCTGGGTCTTCAATTTCAGGGATCTCATTAATACAAGGATTGCTGTTGAATAAACCAAGTTGAGGAAATTTAGAAAGAGTGTCATATAGACCAATTTTTTTAGGCTCTAGACCAGTTTCAGCATCTTTTGATTGTGGTTTTTCACCATTAGTAGACTCTTTATTTTCTTCCGAACCTTGGCTTTCACCATGCGGGTGTCTTCTTCTACGCTGTTTACGGTTGGCATGTTCTTTTGGAAAGTAAAGTCTTTTTAAACTGTCGCCTAGATTTAGAATTGGATCAATCACTGGCTGTGTAGGCTGACCTTCTTGAAATTCTGAAATAGAAATGAATAAAAGAAACGAATAAACATAATTTTAGCAAAAAATCTTGCTACAAGCAAGAGATAAAAGGGTTTCTTTCTAATATAGACAAGCTAATTCAAATACACTTGGAATTTAAATAAACACTGCCAAACACATTTCAATTTAAAGCAAGACAATCAAAAACATAGACCTGTCTATTGATGTTGTTTATTTAGATTTTATTTCCTATATCAATATTTGGGTTGTCTACGGAACCAAGCTCCCCTGCTTGGAAAATTTACAAAAATATTTTACAGTAAACAAACAACACCAATCTAACTAAGTGGGAAAAATGAAGTCTTACGTCATTATAAATACACACTGTCACTCAATATATATAGCAACTCGGAGTTTGGGGTAAGCCAGGTTTGGGTAAGAACAAGCAATTTTTGAATAAAATATTATGGATAAGGCATAAATTAAAATCAAGTTTGTTTGCCCTTACTGACCGACCCGAAAAAATGCCGCCGACTCAAAAGATTTTATTCGGATTTTATTCCAGTAGTTTCTTTACGCTAATTATTCTGCTTTAGCTTTCCTACCTACCGACCCAACCCAAAAATTTAGGGTCGGTAAAGAGCAAACAAAGTAGTTTTTAGTTAAGGCCTAATCAATTTCATATAGGACTGAAAAGGCAAACTAACAACCAACCTGTTTTTTAAGAGAAAGAAACTTTATTTATGTAGACTATAATGTAAGGGAACCAGGAAGTAACAGATTAAGTTCCAACTTAATGAACCATTCCGAGTGGGACCTTTTTTATTTGAATAACAATACATTTACCCACAAATATAAGCATGTGCTCTTTTGTTAACACCTTGTTTGTGGTACAAAAAGTAACTGTAAACCTTTGTTAAAAATGCTAATAGGTAAGGTCATGGAAAGGTCCATTGTTTCAATATATTGAACCAAAATAAATTTGCATTAACTAGGGCTGGGAACAGATACAAATTTTGAGGTTGTAATATACATTTTAATATATGAATATTTGTTTTCATAGAGTTTGAAAATATTCCCAAATTATTTATACTTCATATTCCAATGTTATGTTAATGATCTTATATGTTTTAAGATAATTAAACAAATTATCCAGTAACTAATCAAGCAAAATTTAATAAATATTAGAACACTCATTTTTAGGACATTTTTTCTTACAATATTTTCTAAGATACTCTAATACCAGATTAACATCACCTATATAACTGTCTTCTTTCTCACATTAGCATCCCCAGCTGATTTTCCCATTTACCGTTACATGATTTCCTTTACATGATTTTAATTATGGCAGATAAAGGAGCTAGTTAAAACAAACTTAAAACACTTTACTTTTTGCAAATATCTCGATTAGAAAAAGTTACAGAATTTTGAAGTTTCAATTTATTGGTCAATTTTAGGATCTATTTACTTATGAAGCACCCGCAAATCAACAGCACTGAATTTTCTTCATTTCTCATTAAAAATGCTGTAACTTTGTTAATAGTTCAATATTTCAACAAATTTAGCCATCTTCTTTATTTTCATATTCAGAATTCATTTCTGTTTTCAATTTTATGATAAAAATAATTATAAACTACAATGTAGTTATGCTGTGAGTCACACACTAAGTGTTTGTTAGTAGCTGGGGTCCTAATAGCAATCCTCTATAACTGAATGATTATAGCAGTCAAATCTTATTAAATCTCTTTACAAACACTAGCCTAACATACACTGGGAACCAAACGTTTCTTTATACAAGTATTTTTTTTTCATATTTTCATTCTATTTTTTTATTGCCAAAATATTGCTGACACATTTTGTTTTGTGTGTTTATTGAATATTTAAATAATTTTAATGCATTAAAGAACATAATTGACAATTCATGGTAAACTGCACATCAGTTGTGAATCTATTAGCGACATTTTAAGTATTGTATCAAAGTATTTCCCAATAACATCAAAATTTAAAATGTGTAAAGAAACTTTTGGACACGAAAGTATTATGTTACATAGTAAATTGGCCAAACTATCAACTAGCCCCAGGTCAGTCAACCTACTCACCATTTCTGGAACAGCCAGTCTGGATTTAGCAGTAATCCAGTTATTAGGTGCATACCTCTGTTAGTGACTACATGTAGACAGCTCTACATGATTTAGAATCAGTGGCAGGAGTGAGATTGGCCAACTTTCATGAATGAGTCACCAAGGAATCAAACCTACAACCTCTCACTCAGTTGACTTGTGTACTACTGATTGGGCTAGCTGTGCAGGATATTGAATTAGCATAAGGCTACAACAAATTGATCTTATGTTCTATAGATTCGCTCGCACCTTAATTTTGACGGTTTTTACAAAAAAATATTTTTATTCCCATGCTCGCTCATAAAAATTTGGTCAAACCGCTATACAAAGCAACTGAATTAAGATTTTTTATATTTTTTTTCTTCGCTCGCCCCATTTTTTTTCTAGAAAAATCCGTAGAACATATCATCAACTTGTTGTGGCCTTAATCAATGAAAACAAACCAACCTTTTGATGTTACAGTGACTGCTGTGTCATTATCTGCTTCATCTTCCTCCATAAGTGTAAAGAATTGTCGACTTCTACGTCGTACAGACATCACCTCCGCTCGTGGAGGTTCCAACTCAAAGTTTGTATTCTCTTGTTTAAACCAAACATTTTTATTCTGATGTACAAGTTCTGACAGTTTATACTGTTGTTGTTGAGTCGTAGGTGTCGTGACAACACTATTTGTCGGCGTTGTGCTAACGCTACTTTCTTGAATAGTCGATGTACATTGTGTCTGTGCTGCTGTCGATGCAACAGTGAGAGTAACATTCTGACCAATCGTCGACGATGATGATGCAACCACTACGATATCAATAGAGTTCTGACGTTGCATCGGAGTGGATGAACATGATGAAGTTATTGTACTCAACAGAGAATCACACACTGAGGTCAATACTTGATTAGTGTCAATAGGGGCACCAGAGGTCATAGGTTGCGTATGCAAAACTTGACCAGGTGGTTTAGAACTCACACAACTTACTGACGGAAGTTCTTCAGGCATTCTGCGGTTTCTTGTTCTAGTCTCTTTTAAATATAAATACTTGTTACCAATATCTACAACATATAAACAATGTAAAAAATTAGATTTAGACATGACTATGAAGTATTAAAGGTACTCATTCACAGATTTCAACTTTGATATCAACTTTTTCTAAAACTATCAAAATTGTATGGAAATATTTTTGGAATCAGGAAAGTAGTGCTCTGATAATGACAATTTTAGTGCAAATTGACATACAACTCAAATGATGGTGTTTTAAGTAGTAAATATCTACCCCGTATGTCACGGTAAGACATTTTTAGTGTATTTTTGTGACTTTTATTGTATATTTCTCGCAACATATAGGCCAGTTTGTCTTAAAATAATAAGAGTTATTTTTTTGACACAATTACAGACACTGAATGGTATTTTGAAATTATAGAAAAATTAAACCAAATCTGTGAAAATACTTCAAAACCTACTTTCAAAATACTAAAATAGACAATTTTTTTATAAAATACATACATAGTAGACTAATTTATTCTCAAAATACTGAAATCGGTATAAATACTGAATACTAAATCCTCCATGGAATATAGGGACTCTCCAAGTCTTAAACTAAAAAGAATAAAAGTCTTAACCGCACTAGTTGATGATACACAGTTGTTATTTACATTGATAATTTTACATACCGTAGACCCAAGCGCACTACACAAATGCTGTTGATATGATTAGTAAATATTTGGGCAAAATGTCAAAATTTTGTTTACTTTTTATGCATCAAGTGATTACATGAGAGAGAGAGAGATAGTTTATTTTCCAATACATATAAAATGCAAGTGGACATTACATAGCATGTTATGCACATAATGAACATAAATAGTTTACACAAATCAAATGAGATGTAACCAAATACTAACAGGAATATATTACTATAACTATGTCTATATAATAAAGAAAGAAAGAAAGAAAGAAAGAAAGAAAGAAAGAAAGAAAGAAAGAAAGAAAGAAAGAAAGAAAGAAAGAAAGAAAGAGAGAAGGTCACAATGACACATATAAAGTTAAATATTCTAGGTTATGCGTGTTTTTGTACTTTAAACAATGGACTTGCCAACAAAATAGGTGAATCAGCTAATGCATGAACAGCATTTACTGATTATAACAGGCCATTTTTATGTGTAACATTTCTTTTAAATAGTGTGTATGCACATTGTAAATTTTTAATAATGATGTGTTTATAAAATAAGTGGAAACTAACTAAACTACAAAATTGTAAAAATAATTCACCCCTAAATATTGGTGTGTAATGAATCTGGCTATGTTTATATACGCTATGCTTACGTGGACGACCAGTACATATACAGAATATGTATGCATGATGAAAATACTAATATTAATTATCAATGAAAAATAGCTGACTCACATGTCGTCTGTAAAGCAATAAAATATTTTATAGAATGTAAACAAGGTACATTCCTTTTACAAAGTCTACAATATTTCAAATTCCCTCCTTTCATAGAATAGTACCTTAACTGTAACCCAAACACCTTGTAGCTTATAATCCACACACTATTGTGACTATACAGTATACATAAAATAAACATCACAACAAAAGATGATGAAAGTTATGATGATAGGTTGAAACATTTTTCAAACATGGCGTGATGTGCCAAAACATTTAGAGTATAAATAGAGTCTACTTGTCCCTATCACTAAATTTTTAACAAAATAATTAAGTGATAAAATACCAAATAATATCAATCAATTGGTTGAACTGTTTGAACATAGAAAAAAGCTTCTCCCACTTCCTTTTACGTATCTATCTATCAATCTTTGTGATGGCAAGCATGCTCTCCATCCACTATGTTGCTTAGTACAACCAAGATATACACATTACGGTATAGTACTTACTAAATTAACTCTACCCTTACTAAAATAACTCGGTATAGTGCTTACTAAAATAACTCTACCCTTACTAAAATAACTCGGTATAGTGCTTACTAAATTAACTCTACCCTTACTAAAATAACTCAGTATAGTACTTACTAAATTAACTCTACCCTTACTAAAATAACTCAGTATAGTACTTACTAAAATAACTCTACCCTTACTAAAATAACTCGGTATAGTGCTTACTAAATTAACTCTACCCTTACTAAAATAACTCGGTATAGTGCTTACTAAAATAACTCTACCCTTACTAAAATAACTCGGTATAGTGCTTACTAAATTAACTCTACCCTTACTAAAATAACTCGGTATAGTGCTTACTAAAATAACTCTACCCTTACTAAAATAACTCTACCCTTACTAAAATAACTCAGTATAGTGCTTACTAAATTAACTCTACCCTTACTAAAATAACTCGGTATAGTGCTTACTAAAATAACTCTACCCTTACTAAAATAACTGGGTATAGTGCTTACTAAAATAACTCTACCCTTACTAAAATAACTCAGTATAGTGCTTACTAAAATAACTCTACCCTTACTAAAATAACTGGGTATAGTGCTTACTAAAATAACTCTACCCTTACTAAAATAACTCAGTATAGTGCAAACTAAAATAACTCTACCCTTACTAAAATAACTCAGTATAGTGCTTACTAAAATAACTCTACCCTTACTAAAATAACTCGGTATAGTGCTTACTAAAATAACTCTACCCTTACTAAAATAACTCAGTATAGTGCTTACTAAAATAACTCTACCCTTACTAAAATAACTCTACCCTTACTAAAATAACTCGGTATAGTGCTTACTAAAATAACTCTACCCTTACTAAAATAACTCAGTATAGTGCTTACTAAAATAACTCTACCCTTACTAAAATAACTCAGTATAGTGCTTACTAAAATAACTCTACCCTTACTAAAATAACTCGGTATAGTGCTTACTAAATTAACTCTACCCTTACTAAAATAACTCAGTATAGTGCTTACTAAAATAACTCTACCCTTACTAAAATAACTCGGTATAGTGCTTACTAAAATAACTCAGTATAGTGCTTACTAAAATAACTCTACCCTTACTAAAATAACTCGGTATAGTGCTTACTAAAATAACTCTACCCTTACTAAAATAACTCAGTATAGTGCTTACTAAAATAACTCTACCCTTACTAAAATAACTCAGTATAGTGCTTACTAAAATAACTCTACCCTTACTAAAATAACTCTACCCTTACTAAAATAACTCGGTATAGTGCATACTAAAATAACTCTACCCTTACTAAAATAACTCTACCCTTACTAAAATAACTCGGTATAGTGCATACTAAAATAACTCTACCCTTACTAAAATAACTCGGTATAGTGCTTACTAAAATAACTCGGTATAGTGCTTACTAAAATAACTCGGTATAGTGCTTACTAAAATAACTCAGTATAGTGCTTACTAAAATAACTCAGTATAGTGCTTACTAAAATAACTCGGTATAGTGCTTACTAAAATAACTCGGTATAGTGCTTACTAAAATAACTCGGTATAGTGCTTACTAAAATAACTCGGTATAGTGCTTACTAAAATAACTCGGTATAGTGCTTACTAAAATAACTCGGTATAGTGCTTACTAAAATAACTCGGTATAGTGCTTACTAAAATAACTCGGTATAGTGCTTACTAAAATAACTCGGTATAGTGCTTACTAAAATAACTCGGTATAGTGCTTACTAAAATAACTCGGTATAGTGCTTACTAAAATAACTCAGTATAGTGCTTACTAAAATAACTCAGTATAGTGCTTACTAAAATAACTCTGTATAGTGCTTACTAAAATAACTCTACCCTTACTAAAATAACTCAGTATAGTGCTTACTAAAATAACTCAGTATAGTGCTTACTAAAATAACTCAGTATAGTGCTTACTAAAATAACTCGGTATAGTGCTTACTAAAATAACTCAGTATAGTGCTTACTAAAATAACTCCGTATAGTGCTTACTAAAATAACTCAGTATAGTGCTTACTAAAATAACTCAGTATAGTGCTTACTAAAATAACTCAGTATAGTGCTTACTAAAATAACTCGGTATAGTGCTTACTAAAATAACTCAGTATAGTGCTTACTAAAATAACTCTGTATAGTGCTTACTAAAATAACTCAGTATAGTGCTTACTAAAATAACTCGGTATAGCGCTTACTAAAATAACTCGGTATAGTGCTTACTAAAATAACTCAGTATAGTGCTTACTAAAATAACTCAGTATAGTGCTTACTAAAATAACTCTGTATAGTGCTTACTAAAATAACTCAGTATAGTGCTTACTAAAATAACTCAGTATAGTGCTTACTAAAATAACTAGTTCATACAATTGTTTTCATATCCTAGTTTTGTAGACTGTAAAAGTAAAATCCAATAAAACTAGCAACAATGCCATCCACAGATACAGTTTACCCTTTGATTATGAGCTATGGTCTGTGAACATTATTTTTTCAGATCACATGATCCACCATGTTTATTTCAAAGAATCATAAATAATATGAATACATGTATATTTAAATTTGTCATCTTAACAGGAAAACCAAATCATTAAAATGCAATATTAAAATGCATCATCTGAATTGAAATCGTTTTCAAAGTATATTTTAAAACATTAATGACATAGGCGAAGAGATAAAGTTAGTTTAATACAATTGTAAATTATATAATTGCTATATATAGAAAGTAATTTACAGCATAAATGTGTTTGCGGTTTAAGGTTGTTTAAAATCATTTATGTGTGAATGTACATTTCTTTATAAATGATGAATAATGATAAGTACAAAAAAACTTGTTAGTTTATGACATATAAGAAAACCCGGGTCGATAGCGCAGTTGGTAGCGCGCCGGGATTTGGAATCTCGTGCCCGAGGGGGTGCAGGTTCGAATCCCAACCGGGGAGGTTATACCCTTCCATGAAAATTTGACAATAATGTTGATTTTCCTTCATTGATTAGATAATATGGAGAAGTTTCCGGCCTTGTGGAAGGATAGGTGAGTACTGGTTATAGACATTGATCCAGGAAAGCTAGGTTAGGTGCGCTGGACGCCGTAAAATGACCTAAATTGTGTTGACAAGGCGTTAAAAATAGTATAAAAAAAAATAATAAAAAAAAATGACATAACTTTATTATAAGAATCTGAAAATAATCTCAACATAACCTAAAAACAAACTATTTATATACAACAGAAAATGGCGAGCATATTTCACAGCTGATGAATAATAATACTGTCACCATGAAGTGTTTTATGTAAGAACACCTCATAAGTTGGTCATCACCTTGAATTTTCTCAAGCAAAAAGTCTGATTTATTTTGTTATAGTAACTTATACAATAAAAGGGAAAATTATCAACAATCCAGATTGAAACTTCAAGTTGTACTTTAATCAAGTACAATGTATATGAAACAAGTAAATCTGTGAGCTAATGCTCACTAAAGATACCCCCGCCAAAATCTAAAAATATGCGATAAACAGGAAGTAGATGAGCAAGGAGCATGAAATCGCTTTACACCACATGGGACTATGGGATGAAGCAATATGCAAAGTATTAGGCTGCTGCATGTTATAGTTGCTGAAAAAACTGCGACGGAAATTTCGTAACGGACGGACGGACGGACATACAGCCAGGAGAGACATTGTGGAGTCTGATGTCCAAAACCACTGTGAGGTCTCCAAATGTTTGCACAAATGGTTGTTCTGGGGATGACATCAGGAAATCATATAAATGATACATTTTGGGGTTGGATGTCTTCCTAAGATCACTCTGGGGTTAAATATGCAGTAGAACCCCACTAATGAGACCAGACCCCTTGTGGGTCTTAAGACTCATATAAGAAAAAATCTTTGAAAAATTGATCGTAATAGCAGACTGGTAATGCAAATGGGGTGGTTTAAGATGGGGCTCTACTGTATATATTTTTTGTTTATTTTCCTTTCTTCATATAAGAAAAAATCTTTGAAATCTGATCCATCTAACATAATCAATTAAATGAACAAATGCTGTTGAGCAAAGTGACAAATGCCCCTGAAAAAATTTAAAGGTATTTTGATTCAATAGACTTAACTCTTTACTTAATGCATTGCCCAGCATCAGTCATCACAGTTCAATTAAGATAAAGGCACATAAACATTAAAGTGTGATATGCTACAATAACAAGAATCAACTGTTATACCACTGGCAAAGCAGTAACTGTTGTGCTTTAAAAAAACAATACATAAAATTGAAGGTCACCTTGTAATCAAAATACCTTTTCTACTGAATACTAACAAAATAAAGGCCAAGTTTATGGTATTGTCTGTTTTCTCTCAACAGTCAAAGCTTGAATAATTTCACGGTGACAGAATGCATTGTTTTATTACTTGCGGCCTAATTTTTATTAAAAATATCTTGACTAAAACTTTTCATACGGCATAAGAAGCTTTACTCTATCATAATACACACTTTGGGAAACTCAAGGATGTATTACGACAACAATTTTAACAAACGCATTCACTGTGAAATTATTCATGCTTTGACAGTTGAGAAAAAACGAACAATAAATAATGAAATTATTTCAATATATTTCACAATTAATTATTAACATTAAGTTATTGAATGCACCAACACAAACAAATTTAAATTTGTTGCAGAATGTAAATATTTGTTTATAAGTGCTTCTTGCCAACTTTCTTTAAAACTGTTTTTAAATATTTAAACTATAAAGCACCACTGTTTCTTCATACATTTGAAAACAGCTTATTTAACATTTTCAACTAAACAACAAAAACAAGAACAAATTCTGGGAAGGCAACCCTAGCCTTTTTTAATTTTTTGAAAAAATGAACAAATAATCCAGTTCAGACTAACATGAGTGTCAGAGGAGACAGCGAGGCAAAAAATAACTTTCTGTGTTCACATTTTCAGCACTTTAACCTGAAAATCATAATGTTACTTGTTTCTTAATTTTATCATCATGTTGCTTAGCTTTTTCTTAATGGTGTCTCTCATTCGTTTGTGTATTTCTCCATTCTTTGATAAGCTTATGTTCATTATTTTTTCTATTCGTTTCTGTCCTGGTAGTTAGGACATTTGAATTCCTCTTTAAAAAGCTCCTTTAACTCATTCTCTAGACTCCACTTTTGTCTATTACAGGGCTTTTTTGGTTTTCTTTTACTAGGTTTATTGATTTCTTCATAATCATCATCTTCCTCCTCCTCATCCATTATATCTGGGATATATTCTTCAGAAACGTTATTGTTAAGTGACCCTATTTCAAGTTCTTTAGACAACCCACTATCAACCGCTATAGAAGATCCATCATCGGCTCCATTTACGCCTTCTTCAGACTCTACATCTTGGAGAACATCTGAAAATATGTTCCATATATAACTTAATTATTTCAAACATGGTGTTTTCCATCATCTTACATGTTGAAACAGTAAAAAAACATCATATACAATTGCAAGGTTTTTATTTAAAGAATGTTAAGAAAGGAGCTTAAACAAATGAATTTTAATGACAATATATATTAATTCTGTATTTACTTATAATGTATAAAGTTTACAATGCAAAATATATACTCAGTGTGTACTCATAACAAATTTATTTTACATATACTATAAACACAGCCCAAGTTGTAGAAGCTATATACTAATAGAGTGTGTAGAAAATATCAATATTTCCAAATATCAGATTTGAGTAGAATACATCTTATAATAAATTCACAAATGGTTTATTTCAATTAAAGGTCAAGGTCATATAAGAATTATTCAATATACAGGTTTTGTCATAAGTATTCTTTTGTTCAAGTATAAATCAAATCCATAAATTCAGGAAGTAACTAAATCTAGTTAAAAGTTATGTGCATCAATAAAGGGTCAATTCATAAAGTAAAAAAAGGCATATCATATATTAAACTTACCAAGCAAGATCAGAATTGCAGTAAACAAGTGGCAAAATCACAACTTTTACTGGCCATCTCATTGTCTTAGGTATGCTTTGCAGTTGGGCCCATACCATACATCCTGTCAAACAATCGGGTCTGAAAGAGTAATCAATCAACATCAGAAGGATGTGCAAACACACAATAAAATAACATGATTTAATGGAGTTTCTTGATGAAACCATACCTTACCTTAGAAAAAATGTTACGGACAATATATTTCTTAAATGAAGTTTTCTGGTGTAACCCCACACATATTATGGACAAAAATTGTTACCCCCATACATGAAGGACATATAACCCCACTAATAGACAAAATAAAATTATTCAACATGAAGTTTTCTGATGAAACCACGAACACATTACTGACAAAAAATGTGGACATATAGCCCCACAACTTAAATACAAAAAGTCAAAATTAACCATTTATAATGAATTTTTCTGATTAAACCCCACACTTCTGGACAAAAATGTTAGCCCCACACACTATGGACATATAACCCCACAACCTACAGACAAAAAAAGTCAAAATTAATTTTCTAAAATGATGTTTTCTGATGAAACAAACACTTTTTATGGACAAAAATGTTAACCCTGCACACTGTTGACATAACACCCCACAGCCTATAGACAAGAAATCAAAATTAAATATTTAAAATAAAGTTTTCTGATGAAACCCCACACTTCTGAACAAAAATGTTAACCCCACACACTATGGACATATAACCCCACAACCTATAGACAAAAAAGTCAAAATTATTTAAAATGCAGTTTTCTGATTAAACCCCACACTCGTGGACAAAAATGTTAACCCCGCACACTATGGACATATAACCCCACAACTTTATAGACAAAATAAATCATTTTAAATGCAGTTTTCTGATTAAACCCCACACTTCTGGACAAAAATGTTAGCCTTTCACACTATGGACATATAACCCCACAACTTTATAGACAAAATAAATCATTTTTAATGAAGTTTCTGATTAAACCCCACACTCATGGACACAAATGTTAGCCTCACACACTATGGACATATAACCCCACAACTTTATAGACAAAATAAATCATTTTAAATGCAGTTTTCTGATTAAACCCCACACTCATGGACAAAAATGTTAGCCTCACACACTATGGACATATAACCCCACAACTTTGTAGACAAAATAAATCATTTAAAATGAAGTTTCTGATTAAACCCCACACTCATGGACAAAAATGTTAGCCTCACACACTATGGACATATAACCCCACAACTTAATAGACAAAAAAGTCAAAATTAATTATTTAAAATGCAGTTTTCTGATTAAACCCCACACTTCTGGACAAAAATGTTAGCATCACACACTATGGACATATAACCCCACAACTTTATAGACAAAATAAATCATTTTTAATGAAGTTTCTCATTAAACCCCACACTCATGGACAAAAATGTTAGCCTCACACACTATGGACATTAACCCCACAACTTTATAGACAAAATAAATCATGTTAAATGCAGTTTTCTGATTAAACCCCACACTCATGGACAAAAATGTTAGCCTCACACACTATGGACATATAACCCCACAACTTTATAGACAAAAAAGTCAAAATTAATTAATTAAAATGAAGTTTTCTTCTTGAACCCCACATTTATGGACAAAAATGTTAACCCTGCACACTATGGACATATAACCTCACAACTTTATAAACAAAACAAATAATTTTAAATGAAGTTTCTTATTAAACCCACACTCATGGACAAAAATGTTAGCCTCACACACTATGGACATATAACCCCACAACTTTATAGACAAAAAAGTCAAAATAAATCATTTAAAATGAAGTTTTCTTCTTGAACCCCACATTTATGGACAAAAATGTTAACCCCGCACACTACGGACATATAACCCCACAACCTACAGACAAAAATGTCAAAATAAATCATTTAAAATGGAAGTTTTCTTATTAAACCCCACATTTATGGACAAAAATGTTAACCCCACACTTTGGACATATAGCCCCACAACCTATAGACATAAAAGTCAAATAAATTATATAAAATGAATTTTTGTGATGAAACCCCACATTTATGGACCACATTGTTAGCCCTGCACACTATGGACATATAACCCCACAACCTATAGACAAACAAGAGACAGCGAAGCATGACTTATAAATACTGGATGCAGTAAGGAAGACAAAAAAAAAACAATTATGTATTAAAGATCCTGTGTTTTGTGATTATTATTGTTACTGTGTGTATACCACACTTGCAAAAAATTATATACGTATATGAATTATAATTATGCAAATAAAACAAATATGTTAAATGAGTACAGCAAATATTTATGCACATTATATTTAATCAATAAATTACATGCATTTATATCTTATTGGAAAATTTGACTTAGAGTTGATATTTATGACTTTAAACCATGAAAAAAATGTGTAAAAGGATCATTTAGTTATAGAAAAAAAAATTGTTAACATAAATTCCAAGTTCAAAGGGAATAATTCCGAAATATGATAATGGACATATTACCAAACAACCTATAGACAAAAAAGTCAAAATTAACTATTTAATGATAAAATTCAGTTCACAGATGAAACCCCACACTTACGGACAAAAATGTTAACCCCATACACTATGGACATATAGCCTTAAAACTTTATAGACAAAATTTATTTAGAATTCAGTTCACTGATGAACCCCACACTTACTATTGACAAAAAATTTTAACCCCATACACTGTGGACAAGAGTAGAAAATAATAATTGTTTCCTGCACATAGTACACCCTGTAGATTAAGAGACTTTCAACATAATTTACGATGCCAGGGATCACACTGTCAATAACAGGCAAAAAAATATGCATAATAAAAGGCATATATTTAAATAACATTTTAACTTTTTTTTGTAAGTATAAAAATATAAATAGCAAAAGAAAAATATCACACATTCAAATATATACCAGTAGTTGGCTGTCTTAAGGCAAGTTCTGCAAACTGTTGCACTTATAATGACATTAATGTTATCAAACTCACAGAATGCCATTATTTCCTGAATTTCAGATTGCTCAGATCTTTTTCAAACCCATACATTTCTTGGAGAATTTCATTTTTAATGAACCGAGATATAAATCTACAACCTAATCCATTAAAGGGCATGTAGGACATCATCAATTTTAAGTTCCAAACAACTGGTTTGGATACAATTAGCACTTCTATTGACCTAATTAGAGCCATGGTGATTGAAACTTCGTTCCAACTAATGGAATACTATCAAAATGTTAGTAAAATACATGCGATTATAAACAGAAGTATTGAATTCAAAAATCAATGCTTGAACTTTCCATTTTTATTAGCGTATAGTCGCTAGCAGTATACAAATTTTATCTGTTTAACACTACTCCACCCACTCTGAATTTCATATGGACGCGTTGAAAAATGGCGAGACAGAAGTAATTCATGGTTTGACCAGGATAAATGTGACCCAGATGAAACATAAATATTTCCTAAAAGACACTAGAAACCTTAATAGTACATAAAAATAAAAATAAAACAGCACAAGCAAACTTACCGTGACAAGGCAGCCATTGTTGCATACGTCGGCGAAGTGCGCATGCTCAAAATAACCTCCCCAGGGAAAAAGCCGAAGCACTCGATTAGTTTTGCACCACGTGTTTAGAAAACTTGTAAGATTAGTCTCCCTTGGAATTTTTGTAGAATTTACGGTGTTGTCCGTACTGCGAGTCCAATTAACAATAGATCTTTACTTGTGGGGTCTTTTTTCTAGACCCCAGAACAACAAAAATAACGATCAATCTCAATCAGCATGTGGGGTCGACCCCACATGTGATTTTAACCCCATAAATACCATGTAGACTTAAAAAATACCCCACAATGTCTCTCCCCTAAGAGCGGATGGACGGACGCACGGACAAGGGTAAAACAGTATACCCCCTTCTTCTTCGATGCGGGGGTATAATAAGTAATTTTCACAAGCTCAAATCAATTTTCACCCATTTGGGGCATATGACTAGTGGGTCATGAGGATAATTTTTACCTTACAAAGTTAAGATCTTCTGTCAAAGGAACATTTATACATTATACAAGTAGACAGTCAACAATTTTTATACAATGCCAAAAACTTTTAACATTAAATTGTTATTTATTATTGAAATTACTAAGTCATCATATTTGTGCCATATAATAAAATTATATAAGAAAGAAATCACAAATTTTCTCAAAGATCAGTAACTAATTCAAATCAGAGCGAATGTAATTATAATTTCCTAGACATTATTTTTGAAATTTTGATCTTCATTTAATATAAGTAGGAATAATATAAAACTTTATCCAGCGCTTGGTCCAACATAATTGTCAAGTTTGTCAGATCTTCACAAATTTTGAGGTTAATGACCGTCAAGTTGACATAGACTGCATCATAAACTAACAGTCTAACTCAAACTATTATGTGCTTCTAAAAATACTCGCTTGTAGGCTATTATTTAACAAACAAGAGCTGTCAGGAGACAGCATGCCAGACTTGTCTCAGTTAATCAGTGAATGGGTTTTAATCACAGGGACTTGTCATGTTACCTCCCTTTGATTTTTCAAACATACCATTTATATACATATATACAAGGGGTACTACTGTCTGTTTACTAGACCAAGTTGATTTATTTTTATGTAAAACACACAAAATACAGAGGGACTGACGGCACTTTTATCACACAATTATTTAGATTAAATATAACTCTTCAATATATGAAGGTTTATAGTTTCATAGCGCAGACCAAAAATATAAATTATTTATAAAAAATCTCAAATACGGTACAAAAATCTCAACTAGGACAAGTCTGGACACCGTGGAAATCGACAAATCTAGAGGAAAATCATAACAATTTCACACTTTGAAATAGCCTATCAACCCCAATCAAAGACAAATATGTCATTTAAACAATTTAATTGAAAAATAAATGTGATAACTAACCCTCCACCTTAACAGAAACACTTGTGAGCCAGAAAAAGGGAAGTTGACAACTTTTATTTAGTAATCTGATGTTGTAGCCGGTATCCTTTATTAATTCAACAAAACTGTAAGAAATTATCTGATTGGTTAATTTTGCCAGAAATACCACCAGGGTTTCCCAGTGACCAATTGGGTTGCATTTGGACTTTTCACAGTGTTTTGGTTGCCTAGTTTTAAAATAGGAATCTGCATGGATTATCGAATCAGAAATTGTTTAACAAATTAGATTGCAATTTTTGTGACATACGAGTTAAAATGGTTGGGAGAATTACTATTTCATAATCAAAATAGATAAAAACTGTGCAAATATTCTTATTTAGTCATGGCAGGTGAAAATTAAAACGAAACCTAGTATTTTCATAACTATTGAAGCGAATAACACAATTTAAACAGAGTAATACCATGCTAATCACCAGGTAACATTGAATAATAAGCAACTTTGATTCTGTTTAACGGTGTCCATACTTGTACGAGTTGAAATTTTGTACTGTGTTGGATGCTATTTATTAGTATTTCATATTAATAGTCTGTGCATTGAAACTAAAAATCATTGTAGAATGTAGATTGCAAATTTATAATTAATCTATTTAATTGTGCAGTTAACGTGCCATTAGGGTATCAGTAATAATTGTGTGTTTCATAATAATAAATCTACATTGAGAGGTCTACTACTTGCAGTTGTATCCCTTGTATATATTTATATAAACAGTATGTTTGAAAACTCAAAGGGAGGTAACATGACAACACCCTGTGGTTTTAATAGTAAGGAGGGAGTAGTAATGATAAATAAGTATTTCAAGTTTGACATGAAAATCTTTGATAGTATTGAAGTTTGTAAAAACTTTAACCTTGATTTTGGATGGTTTCTAACTAAAAAAGGAGAATAACTCCTAAAAAAATGGAGCAAGGGTTACGGGCCTTTAAAGTAAGGTGGAGGTAGTATCATGATGAATAAGTATTCTAAGTTTGAGTTGAATATCTTTGACAGTATATAAGTTATTTAAATTTGTAAAAACTTTAACCTTGATTTGCTAAGTCAACGTCAACACCAACGCCCAGTGACAGTATAAGCTCTCATTTTCTTCGAAAAGTCGAGCTAAAAATTAGAGCATGAAATTACTAGGGATTTAATGATGATAGATTATAATCGATAATCGATCGTTTCAGTTACAGTGGGAGACTATCGATTATGAAGTTTAATAATCGATTATCGCTACTGTCGAAATCCATTTTATTGATAATGAGACATACTAGTTTTAATTAATTAATATTTCCGAAGAAAAAACATTTCATGGGGATAAAACTCTTCCTAATTAAACCATGATGGGTACATTTTACTACTACTTTGTTATTGTAAATCATTGAGACCTGTGTTGATATTTTTGGTCGGCGACATGGAATACGTCACTATTGGACAATATATAGCTCCATTTCTACACTACATTGATACGAAAAATGTCCGAAAATCGATTTTATTAATTAAACATAAACAACCACCAAACCACAAATTATAGGTTGATTATGTATGATTTAATATTCTATTGTATGAAACAAAGTCACTTTAACCATTGCAACTTACTGTCATATATTTTCGGAAATCCTGAATGAAAACTCGGAGTAAATGTTTCGATTATATAATTGATGATTGATCGAAAAGGGTGGACCGATTATGATTTTTTTTCGATTATGAAACCCTAGAAATTACAATTGTTACAAAGTTTTACCTGCAGACACTTTGCACAATATGTACTGTAGAATCCTTGAGAGTCGAAACTGACACCACATCTCCGATATCAAATTACGTGACATCTTTAGTATTATCTTATAAGTCCAAATAGTCATGAGATGTTAGTCAAGTAAAATGTACATCTTCATATCTTGAATAATCTTCTACATTGAAGAAATTTTAATGCATCTCAAAGCACATATTTTTATTCAGTACGAAACTTTTAATAGTCATTCACTTCTATTACTTCAATTAACATGGATGAAGTTAAGACGATTAATTTAAAGTGAAGAATAAAATATTTTTTTTGTTTAATTAGTACAACTCAAAGCAAAAATTTCCTATTATTCTTAATATCATGATACAGTTATTATATTCCTTGAGCATTTCTTCAATATAATAGCCTTTTATGAAAAATTGCATGAAAATCAATTAGGAAAACAGAAAACTATTTTTTCCACAGCTCTTGTGGCACAACTGAATTCTAAAAATTTGAATGAGCTATTGGATGAACTGCATAGAGCTTAAATACCCTTGCAACAAAAGCACGAAAGTAAACATCTCAAAATTCATTTATATTGAAATTAATTTCTTATAACTTAGGCCAGTCTAATTAATTATTAGTTTATTGTACACCAATCTGTACATTGTATAAAATTAAAATGTAAAATACACAAAATATGCCAATCAAATGATTCAAGGGCCATAACTCTTAATTACCCAGGTACAGATTATAACAAATAAACAGGACATAACCATAAATGATAATAGATATGTATGGGTGAAAGTTCAACATTTTCAAAATCCTGAAATTTCCAAATTTCATGTTTTTAAGGCCACATTACCATATGGAAAGAACCCTTTCTCTGTTCCAAAAATCCTGAACTTCAGGATCAGTCCTGAAAACTTTCACCCATGGATATGTCTATTCTCATTAATGAGATACCCACCATACAGGGCTTTTTCAGGAGGGGGTTGGGAAAAAGGCCCCTTCCCAAATTGGGAATTTTTAACGCCGTAAATACTAATAGTCCAATTTGGAAATAAAATATCGACAAATCAACCCAACTGGAAAATTTCATCATTACGTTTTCTGCATTAAACCTTTATATGCCATGCTTTGGTGTCTCTGAAAGTGTTGCTGCGAGTGCTTATCAAGAGTTTGTTCTTGTAACAGTTCAGTGAGGCCTTCAATGCAAATTCTATATTATTTATTATTTTTACATGAAATCTCGTGGTTTCTTTTGTAAAGGCAAAAGATATCCTGTTCAAAAGGAATTATTTAACAAATTTGGGAATTGCTTTCTTGAAATTGGAAAAAATGGTAGTTATTTGGCATAGGGAACGGGGCCCATATTCGGCCCCGTGAGATAGGCTGAAAAAGCCTTGCCATAGGTGTCCATGTTTAAACAACCACTTATTTTGGCACAGACGTGTATTTAACAAGGGTGCAACACTAACAGTATCCTGGGACTCCGTGGATCCCTTTAAATTGCTATTATTTTATGAATTTGAGTTCACATCAATCTGATTAAACCCAGTCTAAAATTTCCGCTCACCTACTTGCTAATTTAGATCTGACCTTTTTCAAACGAGGGTCACGTTCAGGTGACCTTTTCTCATCATAATATTAATGACAAAATTGTTATGATACGTAACTTGTTTACAATGTCTTCGTCGCGCAATTTGAAATGAGCCGTCCAATTGCAGACTGTGAATAATACCGCTGTTAAATTAGCATGCAAACCTTGGTCTAAAAATAGAAATTACTAAATCAAAATGTTATTAATAGTGTTTCGTCTAGATGAAAGCTATGCAGCGATTAGTCGACATAAAGGTCATCTTGATGTGACCCTCCATTGAGAGAGTAGAGATCCTGTACGACAATGCTCTACAGGATATCTGTTTACGGAGATTGAGTTCGCATGAAATGTTCATCACAATTTATCCATTTTTATCTAACATAAGAGAAACTGTCAATTACTTCAAAATATGTTATTTAGTACAATTGAATATGATTACTGATTATAACGGCATCCCTGGTCACAACAAACTAGCACTAATTTTTTCATGGCCTATGATTATAGTTTCCATCTATTCATCAAATTTTTGTTGAATAAATTCTATTATGTCTCAAAGACAGGTAACCTTGACCTTGTTTTTCAAGTGCAATCATACGGTAAATTATGATCTACATTATAGCGGACAGTACATACTTCAAAATCATAGTAAAAGGATGAGTGACTTCAACAGGTTTTATGTAATTTACAAAGAAAATTGTATTTTAGTTATTTGCAACTTTATGTAATAATATTCACAACAATAACACATTCGATTATATTATATTTATTTATCCATTCGACGTTTCGGCTCTGTGCCTTTTTCAAGGTAAATAAATAGTAAACAAATCAACAGACGTGGCGTTGTAATTACACAACCAACGTCAGGCCCATGTTAGCGGGAAAAAAAACCCGAGCAATTACGAACAATTCCAATACATGCCAAAAAAATCATCAAAAACATAGAAACGACACAATAGATATCGGATTATTAAACATGAATATTCCCTATAGGGTTTAATTTTTTTTAGATATTTGCAACTTGAAATAAGTACTCTTTTGTCAGATACTTAATGGGCAGATCCTGATTTTTTCTGTGGGAAACTAATGTTTTTTCTCTGAGAGCCACTGGACACAATAACTTAAACTACTTTAATGTACACATTTATAATGATTATTAATCATTAATTAGTATATGAAAAATTTCATAATGATGTCACTTATAGCCTGTTCATATACATGTCTTTAGTACATATCTATGTGGACTAAAATTTTAAGTTTATTCTAGGAATCAGAAACGGTCAAAGGAAAGGAAATGGAAGGGCATTAGAGGATTGATGTTTCAAAGAAATTATTTTCAAATAAATTAAGTAGCAACAAAACAGGGCAAATAGGAGAAAAAATGCAGGGTGCAGTAACCTGCTTTTCTGCTCCAGAATATTATGATCACTTCTTTTGAAAATTGTTTTTTTTTTCAAATATGTCATCCAAAATAAAGTTGTAATTACTACTATTATTATTTTCATCTGAAACTATTTAATCACCTTAATCTGACCTAAGATACCACATTCAAATATTGTGACCTAGTAACTTCAACAAATATCTTACTCATGTTACACGACACCACTAGTTTTTAATGGCCTAGGGAACCAAAAATGTCAACCCAAGAAAAAATCTAATTACAGTTTATGTATGATGTAGAATTAAAAAAGAATTTAAATTGTTAAAACCACTTTACAATTGATAAAGACTTAATTTAGCAGTAATATTACAAAATGTGTTCAGCCACTTGCAGCTTTATAATTAATTGACATACTTAATAAATGAAATAAAGGTAAATAAATATATTTAAATAAAATGGATAAGAAAGATCAAGGAGGGACTGTTTGACATATATTATTTCTTTTTTTCAATACTCGCAATATATAATATTAATAGATTATAATTTTTCCTATTTACTCTTTTTAATTACTTCTTTCTGCCAAAAGAAACCCACTAATAAGTAGCCCACACTGGCACCAGTCCTATGGTAAAGCTTAAAGGACAATGACATTTTTAATTTTTAAATTACCGACAACGAAAATCCTTTAATCAAATTAACTGTGATTTCCCATTGTGTTGTATGACAATTCAGTCATTAAAAATCAGATTGAAATTAGCAAGCAAGTCGGGCTTGTAATTAATGCATTTTTACTAGCCCAAAAAGATGTTTAAAATCCCTGAACATATTTTAGTTTTGACACCCAGGGCTTTTTCAGCCTATCTCACGGGGCCGATATTCGGCCCCGTTCCCAATGCCAAATAACGACCATTTTTCCCAATTTCAAGAAAAAAATTCCCAATCTCGTTGAATAATTCCCCTTTGAATAAGATGCCTTTGGTCTTAACAAAAGAAATCACGAGATTTCAACTTTCGCGGATCGTTAGTTTACTTTTGATCGGTGACCCGTGAAATCCGCTGTCTGTGAAAATCATAAGTGAAATTTATCAAACTCCCCGCAGCGGTTATCTCCCTTTATCAAATCAATAACAAGTAGCAAAGCATGACGTAAGCACTGTGAGGAGTTTGGAAATTTATTCGCCGCACTGCGGGTTATTCAACGTAAAATAACAGTTAAAACTAACAATTTTGTAATCAATTTACCTTTTAATAGCCTTTATTAAGTTTATAACGCACAAACTTATGTTCTATTGTTTGAAACGAAAGCACACAAACCATTACGATGTATTGTCATATATTTTCGCGACCACCGCAAGATCGCAAATTCGTTTGAAACATTTTTGATCCGCGTTTGTTATAAAATAAATATTTGTTTATATTTTTCATCTTGATTAAACGATAGTTGCCTCAGGGAGCGACACAAACAAAAATTTGATTCTGTTTTCGTGCGTGTGCTCTCAAAATAAACCCTAAATAACAGTGATTTTCTTCTTTGTCAACAACATCTTCACTGGTTTAGTTTTAAAAATTTTCGTCTGACATATCTGCTTGTGTTTTAAAACAAACAGTTACAAAATTATTTGATTTAACACCAATACACCTTGGCAGAACCAATTGTGAAGTGTAGTTCAATACTGTAACTTTCATTGGTTACCAACTTACAAGGGATGCACAAAAATGTTTTTGATAATTCAAGGTCTCAGACATATTTCATTATGTTTGAAAATAAAAATAACTTATCATTTTTTCTATATTATTTTACTTGTAAAGAGAGCATGGAATTTAAGTAATAAGGAAGTAATAAAGTACAATCAAAATAAGAATCATTAAAATAATGGATACATGAGAATTTGCAATGTATACTTTACTGAATTGTCAGAACAAACTCTTGAATGGCACTGCAACACCTTCAGAGACACCAAAGCAATTTTTATGCATACTGTATAAAGATTTATTGCAGAAAAATTAAATCATGAAATTTCCAAATTGGTTTGATTTGTCGATATTTTTTCCCAAATCAGACTATTTACCGCGTTAAAAATTCCCAATTTGGGCAGGGGCCTTTTTCCCAAAACCCCCTGAAAAAGCCCTGGACACCATAATCGTTTGTTAGGTTCCTGAAAGACAAACCTGTTGGTAATTGAAATACACAAGAGGACATCCCTTTAATCTAAGCAGTATGTCACTATGTCAGAGGTTTTTTTCAGGACTTGGGGAAGGGGCCTTAGGCCTTTTTATTTATAGAACATTTGGGGAAATTTTATCGCAATTTCATAGTAAGGGGAACAAAATATCCAAGGTAAACTCCAAATTTGGGGAAAACTGCATGATTTTAAAGAAATTTCAAGAGGGGAAGGCGCCTGTTAACGGCCCCTGTTATATAAGGAAAAAAAGGCCTGTATGTGCATACTGAACCGTGAACTTATTGCACATGAAGCTTGCTCCAAAAACCAAATAACATAAACAGTATACTCAATGAATAGAGCTGCCTAGTATTTTATAAACAAAACAGTAAAGAATGTTTTCGCAATGTGCACAAGCATGTCAGGCTAGTAAAAATGGTTATTTACAAGCCCCACTGAAAAACTACTAGTTTTTTGCTGTTGGGCTAGTGCGAATTTCGATCTCTGACAATTTGACATAAGCAGCATTGACATTGGCCATGTTTCTGATGGAATAGAATTTCTTAAAGTCACTTGACATTGGTAACAGTGGAACATCAGAAGTTTCATGACATCAGGGCTTGAATTAGACCCCAAACCTCGGGATTTGACGCACGAAAAATTCCAAAATACCTCTTTTTGGCCCTCATTCAGAATCTTCTGTGCGTCAATTTGACCAGGGTATATTTTGCCTTCAAGAGTCATAGTTGAAACGAGATCTCGAATTAACAACAGGTAGAGCGTAAGTTACGTCCGCCTATTTGATACATGGATGAGATCATCTATAAGACAGGGGTGGATCCAGGATTTTTTTCTAGGGGGTCGGAACTTTTCTAGGGGGGTTCGAACTTTTCTAGGGGGTCCGAACCTCAAACCACTACCACATTATACACATTTTGCAGAAAAAATGCAACATATTGATAATAAAAACTAAATAACCATTAAATCTATGTTAAGCACCGAGAAAAATTGCTTCATATTAATTAAAAATGACTTACAAGCAAGAAATACACTAATAGACATGTACATTTTTCAAATTCTAGGGGGGGTTAGGGACCCCCCTGACCCCCCACCCCCCGGCTGGATCCGCCCGTGTAAGATATATAACAGAAAATCAACCACAAATAAGAATAAAACCAGATTTGTCTAGTTACCAGAAGTCTATCAAAGCAAAGGTAAGTTAGCCTAGGTATACAACAATGTTTTAATATAAGGCCTATTCAAACACTTAATTTTGAAGAAAAAACTTTTTAGAAATCGGGTGGGTGGGCAACTGGGCGTGTCTTTTTTTCATTCAAAGTAGATGAACATTTTAATTTCAAAATTTGTACTGTGGGTCTAAATATCAATAAATTAAAATATAAGTGACTCAATATTTGCTACTTTGACAAATAAGTAAACATAAAATGATAAAACAGATTGATGTTTTAGTAGTTTTTTGTTCAAATACATTTACTGTTAAATAAAATAATTTCTGAAAGAATGTTTTTGGGCATACAATAGTCAAGAGTGCCACACATAGTGAGTGGTAAATTTCCCATTGATTTCAACACAAGTCTAACTTTTCCATGACATGCACTTTTTAAATGACAAGGTAATTAATGACCTGATTTTAAAATGAAATCGAGCTTATGAATGAAAAATATGAAATAAAATGAAAAATAAAATTCAATGTAGAGATATAATAAGCACTCAAATTTGAATGATTATTTTGAAACTTTAAAGCAAGGGACAGACTGATTTTACCAAGACAGCTCTTGATGAAGAATGTACTGGCACAAAATTGTACTCAACTGATAAAAAATTCCGCGGAATGGTACAAGTATGTTTCAAAGTAAGGACGAAAAAGCCCAAAAATCATTCACAGTGAGTGAAGTCTGGATATTACAGTAAACCTGACAGTTAAATGACCAAATAATGTTAGTTTAATGACTAAGTTGTCAGATACAGTCTTTAAGGGTTTTGTTATCAATGACTAAACTTGTCAAATATCATTATAATTTTAATCTAAATTAAGAAATATAAACAATCTTATCAGTGACCAGTTCATATGTACTCTATTATATATTATATTGCAGGTTTATCGCAAAACAATTATAACTCAAAATAAGAAAAGTCAGTAAGTTACAGCTGTTTTGCACTAAATCATGAAATGAGATATTGGTGATATCTACATGTGTATTTAAAAGACTTTACACTTATCAAAATACTTGGGTATGAAGCCAGACATTGGAAACATGAAAATGACTGCTAAGACAGGTGACTGTTATAAATATACAGACGTAAGATTGAACAACTAACATGAACTTTATTAGAACTAGCTAGTAGAATGTTAATTTTTTTTATATCATTAAAAATTCTTTTTTTTCCAAAATCGACCCATTTTATAACCCAATAGAATTGGGGATTCATTAATTATTACCCATTAGAATGTTTATCTCAATTTTTACAATTTTTGGAAATTTCCACTTGGCTTTTATGATGTTTTGATACTAGGTCATTAACCCCAAACTTGTTAAGTTATTATATAAGTTTCTTCTTTTTTGTACAAGATCACTTTCTAAGTAATAGATCTAAACAATTTACAAAATGACTAAAATATTTCTTAAACCAACGTAAACATGAAAGGTAATATATTTCACACCTAACATTGACCGTGAACTCTACTTGACATCAGCTGTTCGCTTGGCCTCGTTTTTGGACAAGATGTCCAACGCGAGAAAATAGAACATCTTTCCCTTAGCAGAAAACAGATCTACTCAGTAGATCAAACCATCAACATAGCCTATCGAACCAACACATTAAAAAATAGAATTTGAAACATACACGCTTTAATTTAACACAATTTTAACACAACGAGCAGTAAAAGTTTTCGTCCTTGCCCACAGGGTCGAAACAATACCAGGTCGAAGGGACGCTTTATGGATTCACTCCTGAAACATTCCTAATTGATGATAAATAAGTATCAACTACTCACCATTCAAAAGAATGAATCGAATGTGACGTTCAGGCCATGATAAACGATAGGTACGTTGTCTTGAGCAAAGATTTTTAAAGCCATCTTGTTCTTCAATGTTTTGACGTCCAATGATAAAATGGTGGCTTTTGTTTATTCGGGATTATTCGGTAGTTTTCGTTATTAATCTCGAGTCAGCTGATTGGTTCATTAGGATTGACCCTCGCGTGACGTCATGCTCGCGTTATCTGTTCTAATTTTAGTAACATAACGTAAACAACACGCATGACAACCACGTGTGTGGCTGTCAAATGGCCGGACAGTCAAAACTCGCCGTGATTACATACAGTATAGGCGTTATAACAACTTTTTACGGACTTTACAAAATATTACGACAACTAACAAAATCAGATGAGTATTTCCTGTCGTGTAAATGGAAGGTATGTTGAAATATACAACGAAATATAGAGAGCCCCGCCGTAAACTGTAGTGTACATGTACGTCCTCTCGGATATTCATGGGGCGGCTTAGGATTTTTTTCAGAGAGGGAAGTTCATATTTTTTTTAAATGGAGGGTCTGACAAATAATTTTAAGTCCTTGTTTTTTGTGTTTCTTTTTAAAACCCTAGTAGTCCGGCTACTTTGGCTTAGGTCATACCCAGCATATTTTAAGAGGATCACACCATAATACAATGTACGTAACAACTTGTTTCCTGAAAATTCATAGAACTACAAAATTAATATGTAAAATATTTATTTTTATTATTATTTTAAATTCAAATAATCCTGATACATAATCACAGCTCATAAATGTTAAATTGTCATATAAAGCTAGAAGCCGGCCATTTCATCATTAATGAAAATCCTATTAATCTTATTTCTTGTAGGGCCTACATCTAGATCTACTGTTTGAAAATGTTGCTATGTGCATGTATGGGACTTTGTTAGAATTAATGTAGTTCCACATTGGCGGATCCAGATTTTTTTACTAGGAGGGGGGGGCGAACTTTTTCTAGGAGGGGGTCTAAACTTTCGAACCTACAATTTACAAAACCATTAAATCTATGTTAAGCACCGGGAAAATTAATCCATGCTACTTAGAAACGACTTACAGTCAAGAAATACACTAATGCACAGGTACATTTTGGAAATTCCAGGGGGGGGGGGGGCTCCGGACCCCACTGAACCCCCGCCCGCAAGATTCGCATATGTTCCATGATGTATGCAATAAAATCAATATAAGTTTTTTTATGATTTTCATCCAGGGTGGAAATACTGAAAGAAGAATATTGGTATTAGGTCTTAAACAATCCGGGAAATCACGTTTATTACAATGTTTTCAAAGATATACTTCAGTTTATGACAAACTACCTGAACCTGCTCCCACCACAGGATATAACATACATTCTGTGGGATTATCTGGAATAGATTTTCATTTCTGGGAAGGTAAGAGTTATCTCCCTTTTATTGTATCGTCTTTTAAGTGAGATTATAATATCTCGTTCAGTGAGTGTTAGTGGTCTAATGGTTGTTGATTTCATATCGCTGTAACCTCTCACCGATGTGCGATCGTTACATATTTTAGGGGACACGATAGTCAAGGGCACCCAAGGAACGATGGTTACGTGAATAGGGTATTCTCGTATTCAGAGGTTGTCAAGATTTTCGTTTCGAGAATTTAGAGTAAGAGAGGAGTGTGAATATAATATCTTTTTATAATTAGGCCATGCCAAATTTGAATTTTGTTAAGCGTCAACTCAAGTTTGACCAACCTAGGTACCTATTCACAAAAACACATACACCGAAAACGAAAACACATGTTCATTCTAACCAGTATTCACACAAATAAGAACTTGGTAGTACTTGGATGTTTATGACATTAATGTGAGATTAAAGTAATTCCATAAGAAAGTATATACAACATACACATGTACATTTTCATTAATCAAATACACAGAAACAAGGAACTATTAGTATTTCCTGAGAAAAATCAGCTATCGAATCCCGGAACAACAGAATTATCTAAGTCAATTTCACCCACAATTTTGTTGATTTTTTTTGGATTGTGGACTCTAAAACCTACGCGCACGCGGACGCTTAACAAAATTCCGATATGGCATGGCCTTAAGTTAGACGTCTTTTATGCCGTCTTTATGCGTTGTCCACTATGCATATTACTCTGTACTAATACTGACTGTAAATAGAGTATCCACTTGAGGTAATGTAAGTGCCTGTAGCGCCGGAAAATGTCGCATCGCCGGGAAACGTCATAATCTACGGAAAATGTCGCACCGTCGCCGGGAAATGTCGCAATCTGCTGAAAACGTCGTAAACCCCACTGCCGGCATATGTCGCATTGTTGACGGGAAATGTCGCAAAAAAATTCGCTGCCGGTATATGTCGCAACATCGACGGGAAATGTCGCAATTATTATAAATGTCGATCATGTCGAATCGTAGTAGAAGCTTTGTTGGGTCTTCATAGGCGTAGTAGGGTCGAGGTAGTGTCTTTATGATCGGGGAGCACTACGCTCCTAACACGCTTATTTTGGACATGTTCAAAACAAGTGTAGTAGGATCGTAGCAAACAAGAATCAGGGTAGAAGCGTATAAGGAGCGTGGTAGACGCAGCACAATTGTACCAGCAGCGGGGAAGGTTGGTGGTGAGGTCTTCTTTATAAATTAAATACAATTCAATTGATTGTAGTAAAAACGTATACCAGTAACATCGTCGTACAGTCTTGTGCAGTTTGTTTCAAAGCGTTAATATTAGAATGTTAAAATGTAGCATCATTTGTAATGACGATCATTTGTACAGCTTTTTACATCTAACTGGTTAAACATCCCTGTAAATGAAAAAAATTACGCAAGCTCAATTTCCATTTAAATTTGTTTTTTTTGTTAAAACAAAGACAGATAAATAATCACTTATACGTGTTTCATGTCGAAAAATAAAGTAAAATACGTTTCAGAAACCCAAAAGATATGCACATCATCGCTTAACCATACTAAAAGCATAGTAGAATCCTTGTATGATCAGCACCACCGTTGACGTCGCGCACGGTGTTCGACTAATGACGTTTTTCGCGTATTTTCAACGATTTCTGTTGGCATAGTACTTTGTACAATGAATCTACATTGGCATATTACACATCACAAGAACGAGTATTGTCTGCTGATTACAATGATATTCAAATGAAAGGAAATAAACTGTTTGTAAGGAATTTGTCGTTCAATATGTGAAGCGCGACAATGCCGTTTTTGCCTGTCCCAGCGTAACATGCGCGCATCATTTTTACTCGAAAAAATGCTGCAGTTTTATTAAAAACAGATGAAAATCCGCGAAAAGTTGTGTTTTGACGTTGACGTCATTTCCGCTGCAGACGTCAAAATCGTTTCTGAAATAAGCACCCGGTTATCAAGATTTCACAGCATTAATGTGAGCGAAAAGTGTGTCCCATTTCCGTTGATGGTATCGATTCAATATGTTTAATCGTCTTTTACAGATACATGTATAATAGAGAAGTGTTGATTTTTACATGAACAAAATGTAATTTTTATGATTTTTACACTTATGTAGAAATGAAGGTAAATATCGCATTAAGCAGAGTGTAGTTGAAACAAGAAATGTCTTTAAAAAAGACAAACGGCGTCGATTCAAAAACAAGAGGGCCCAAAGGGCCCTGGGTGCTCACCTAAGGAAAAGGTCAAAGGTCACAGAAGAGCCATTTACATAGGACCACTAATGTTAAAACCTATTTTTTGACGTGGTGATGGATTGCCAGATTCCGTTAGTATTTGCTCATACAAGTTGTGACCACGCATCATCACTTCATCAACAACATTTGCAGACCAGTTTCGCAGACTTGGCACATGATTGCCTACCGTAAACAATATGACAGGCAATGCAATTGCCGTACACTGATAACTACAGGGAATTGTCAAGTTACCTCCCTTTGATTTTTCCAACATACCTTTAATATACTTATATACAAGGGGTACAACTGCGTTTACTAGACCGATTCATCTAGATTTCTTATTTTGTGGCTCACAAAAAATACTGATACCCTAGTAGCACTTTATTAAACATAACTCTTCGAGCTATCAATATTAAATGTTTCATAGGGCAGATCATTAAAACACTCGCCAACAAAAAACAATTCTTTTTGACAAATAATTTTTAGATATTCAAAATATGAATTTCAAGACCTTTCTAGTGATATAAAATGCAAAATTGTTTGATGAAAAATGACTTAGTAATTGCAATTTTAAAATTACTGTGTTTTCATTGTATTTACTCGCTATCATTTCTTGCCAACCAGCGAACGGTTACCTGTAGTCTTTATCAGCTCCTTGTTACTATTTATAGACATCATAACAATAACAATGAACTGGTCTATATGTGGAGCTCTGACTCTCAAAGTGTAAACCCCGGAAACTGGACGTAGTGAGGCTAATTTAATAATTATTGGGTAATATGTCAGACTTTTTACTAGAAACCGGTTCACATCTGGAGACGTAATTCATTTTACCCATAAAATATTGTGTTTGACACGTAACTTTTAATGTTACAAAATAAAAAAAACACTTTGGAAAGCAATAGAAGTCTACCCAAAAAAATAATCTACGAACGAAGCAAAATTTCGTAAAACACTGCATTACAATAGTGTGGCCTTTATTTTTTCGCGCGTGTCAGGGCCATCCAATCGAAGAGGGGGTTTTCTCTGTTTCCCCCGTACGTCATTCTCAGTGCTTATAAAATCATCCAATAGAACCGGGCGGATTTCCGAAATCCCAGAGACGTCATTATACAGAAATGTAGATCAAAATCCAGCTTAGACAGCTACGCCGAAAAATCCCGTGTCTAGCAAAAATGTCACAACGCCCGAATTTGACGTATGCTTTAATGTTAACGTTACTTTCATGCGATGTTTAAAACAATATGTGGTTACAATAAATAACACATTGGAGAATCTGTTTGTAATTTTTCTACATTTTAATTTGATATATAAATGTAGGTATATTTAGCGATAACAAAGGCATGGCAAGTGAAAATCCGTGTCTAGCAAAAATGTCCGCGATATATTTTCTGCGACGTCAAATATAGACGTTGCGCACAGTGTTCGACTAGTGACGTTTTTCACACATTTTCAATTATTCGCCGTATGATAATTTTATGTTCATTGTTAATTCTTCAACATGTTATATATGAAAAGAAAGAGCATTGTTTGCTGATTACGGCAGTATACCTTGATTAAATAAAAAATCACATATAGCGCTGTTTCAATATATGAATATAGCGCACTAACGTCGTTTTGAGGGTGTCCCAACGTAACACGCTACTCAAATTTTTATTCGGAAAACTGCTACAGTCTAAAAGGATTTGTTTGAGTTTAATGCATAATTATCATTTAAATGAAATGATTGTTGTTGTTGTTGTTTCGGCTATTGCATTTCGGATGTTTTATCGGACTCATCATTATTTCTATACAAGGGCTATGGCAATCCTGATGTGTCAGATTTAAATACAAGTCGAAATATCAGCTTTAACGCCTCAACATAGACTAAGGTAATCAAACTTATATAACCTTCATTAGTTATTTAATACTGGTTGAATCATATCAATACCAAGCGATGTTTTATTTTTAATTTTTATAATGGCAACAAAAATAACAGCAGTTATTATTAATGATGATGATAATGATAACAATATGCGGAAACAAACAAAGACATGCTGTGAATGTTTCTGATAACTGCAGTTGGTTTCTTTTTTTAAACATTACAAAACATGATTTTTTTTCTACAGGCAGTGACACCATGCGAGCGGGTGCGAATGTATAAACTTAAAAAGGAAGAGAAAAAAAGCAAACTTATTTTGAAAAAAAAACCCCAAGATACATGAACACACTGTGTGAATTCGCTGTGAGACTAAAGTAATTGATGCGCTTACACAGTAGTTATAAACATGTAGTATTTATGCTAAGGTATCCGTGCTGTGATTTGTCTACATATTGTACATTAGTTGAATGATATATTCTGTGTATGGTATGTTTCAGAAATAGGTTACATAATTACAAATACAGTTACATTGCACATATTAGGAGGAAATGCAATATTAATCATTATTGCGACATTTCCCGTCGATGTTAAGACATATACCGGCAGCAATTTTTTTTGCGACATTTCCCGTCAACAATGCGACATATACCGGCAGTGGGGTTTACGACGTTTTCAGCAGATTGCGACATTTCCCGGCGACGGTGCGACATTTTCCGTAGATTATGACGTTTTCCGGCGATGCGACATTTCCCGGCGCTACAGTGCCTAAAAGTTAGAAGAAGTTGAACGGTCACAAAATGGATTATGCATTTAAATAGTAACTTGTTCATTAAACGTATGTGCAATATATTGTTTTGTTTATAAGCCAATATTGTTATTTGATTCAGGAGGTGGTATGTGTGACAGTGAATGGGTTGTAAATCATTTCGGTATCCCTAGCAACATAGACGTTCTCGTGTGGGTAGTCGACAGTTCTAAACCAGCTTTATTTCATGCATCAAAAACAGCTTTTCATAGCTTTATGCAAAGATATGATTGCAAGATGGCTCAAGAAATTTCCAGGAATCATATGACATATGGAATACCTATTGTTATAGTCGCATCAAAACAGGTAAGTGTTATAATTAAAGTAGTGTATTTTAGTATTTGTTCTCTGGTAATGCAGACGAGACAACGACATTGTACATGGCCGAAGTCTGTGAATATAAGGGACTTCAGTCAGTTATTTCCCCTTGTATACTCTTCAAATAAGTAGGTCCAATTAGTTGGATTACTCGGATTTTACCCTTACTTTTAAATGTCAATGTGCCAAAATTAAACTTTAATAGCTTTTTTGTAAATCATTTAATTTGTTTGAAATTCAAATTAAGTATTTTTAAGGTAAAGAACTATCTAAATTTAATCACTTCTGTTAATATCTTCATAAAAAGAAAGATATTAGATGAAATATTTTGTTATCCTTACAAAGGAATTCAACGATAAAATCCGAGGATTTCAACTGTAAGGACCTACTTACCAATTGGATTGCTTCAGATTTTATTAGGGAAAGATAACTGACTAAAGTCCTAATTTCCTAATTTAAATTGTGACGATAACTGAATGACCAATTCAATGTATTGTTGATGTCGTACTGAACCATAGACCGATGACTGATACTTACATCGTCTTGTCTATTATAGTCAGATCGATGGAATGAAATACAAGTATCTAGATTGCTGCTTTGATGAATAAAGTAGATAAGTGTGTAAATGCATTTTCTAAGCCTTGGTCTATGTTCGTAGTATATTTTCTGTTCTTGACAATGAACTAAGTGATGAACAACAAACTCGCTAGTTGAGAAAATTAAGACATTTTGTACGCTTCTGTATTTATTTGAAGCTAATGAGTTCTACATTTCAGGATCAATACGGAAGTGTAAAAGCATCAACTATATATCGTGAGATGCAAACGGAAGTTGTACAGAAGTACCATAAAGTATATATTGTAGGAACGCGGGTACCAGACATTGGTTCTCGTCAAGGTCTCTGGAGATTGTACGAGATTCTCGCTTACTCCGAGAGAAAAAGACACAAACACCTTTAAAATTTATATAACACATGTTTTTGATTTTACTACAATTAAGTTTCAAATTACATTGAATCCCTTTTTTAAAAATCTGAAAATTAATTTATTTATTATTTCATTCTTGTTTGCTCATTTTATGTCCATGTTTTTGTATCTCGCGTTTATCCACATTGTATTATCTTATTTTTTCATTTTCATACCTCAAAATTTCCACATTTTTATATGAATTTTGCTTGATTCGTAAATTTGTTTGTTTTTAAGCTTTTATCAAGTTTATTTTATTGCAAAAAAGTATAAATACAGATATGAATACAACTAAACTTTGTTAGGATTATTATTCTTCGTATCCCACGATATGTCCTGAATGTCGCCTTATGAAATGATTTGGAATGTCTTAAATTATTTAGAATATCTTAAAAATGTCATACGATTTGAACAGGAATAGCTACATGTATAGGAAGTTTGACATAATTTGAAAATTCACATTTCACAAAACTAAGTACAATGTAATTCATTCGAGTAATAATTGTCTATAGTCGATCTTTTCTTACTATTTATTACGAACGCCAACGTCTTCTTCGTTCTACGCCAAATTTCCAGTCACAGCAACAAAATGGCTGACTTCCACAGTTCATCAACATGTGGATATAGTTTATGGTCAATTCAAGTCAAGTTGTCTTTGGCCATACCTCTTATATAGACTGTTCCAAAAGTGGACAATGGGCATGTTTGCAAAATGTGCTCTGATATCTGTATGTCTGTACCATATGTAATGTAAATGTAATTACATTTTATAGTCTAAGTTTCATGCTTACGCACGTTCACCGACTTTACAGCAATTACCCCTGGTCACTGGGCTACTGGTATCTATCTATCAATCTCCCTGGGGAGTCTTTTTACTCCGCTTATTAGTGCAGCCGACAAATTGGCGCAGCGGAATTATACCACCCTCGCAGGTACCCATTTACACCTGGGTGGAGTGAAGCAATCGCAGGTAAATTTCTTGCTCAAGGAAATTAGCAGTGCCCCTGGTGGGACTCGAACCCAGGACCTCTCGATCCCTAAGCGCGCGTCCTACCACTGGACCACTGCTCCTACCATAGGGGCATTGTGGTGATTGGGACAGTTTCAGTTTGTAATGCATACATTTGTACGTGCACTTGGTTGTGTCTTCTTCATCTTCGTTTCGTTCACAACTACTAATTATCAGACCAGTCTAAGACTGGCAGTCTTATAGATGAATTGTAAGATCCGCCTGAGTTCAACTACAGTACCATACATTTTCTCCTGTAGAGTTGTCTCAGTCGGCCATATTGCTAGTCTGACCCGGGGGTGTCTTTTACATGTTTGAAGGATTTGCTCCATGGTTTGATCATCCTCACCACATGGGCATGTAGCTGTCGGTGCCATCTTCAGCTTTTTATGAATATGCGCATTTAGCCGGTTGTGTCCTGTCCCAAGTCTCACCAATACAACTTGTTCTGGAGTCGGTTGTGTCGAAAACCAACACTTATTTGGCCTAACATAGTAACCCATATTGCGTGCATACAGTATTTGAACCTGGCAAATACAAAATGTACTACAACTACAACGTACTGTCTGGTCCCTATTGGCAGAAATAACCTTGATTCCACCATGTGATATTGACTGATGACAAATAATGAACAAAATATGTCTGTGTCAATATTTGTACTTCAAGTATCAAATAAAAAATCTAATAAACTCATGAAAGTCATTAAACGAAGTCAACAATAGATACAGTTGCATGAAAGCGTTAAATTTGTGCTTAAATTATACTTGAAAACTAAGTCGAGTAGATATTTAAAGACGTATAATTGAAGCCTATATTTAGGTGAACACACGTGAGCAAACATACTTGAAGGAAAACTCAAAGAAGATGAACTCTTACATGAATGCAATTGACCTTGGTATTCATATTTGACCTTGATGTAACAAAACGGTACCGCCGTAACAATGGGAACCTGCAAATGACATTCATTCAAAGTGTGATCTTCGCGTGCTATACATGAGCAATTACGTATACATATTTTCTGGACCAATTAAATTTCGACCTGATTTCAGTTTATTTGCATGTCTATAGGCATCACGTGTCCGACCTTTAAGGCCATGCCATATCGGAATTTTGTTAAGCGTCCGCGTGCGCGTAGGTTTTCGAGTCCACAATCCAAAAATCGTCTTAGATAATTCTGTTGTTCCGGGATTCGATGACTGATTTTTCCCAGGAAATACTAATAGTTCCTTGTTTCTGTGTATTTGATTAATGAAAATGTACATGTGTATGTTGTATATACTTTTTTATGGAATTACTTTAATCTCACATTAATGTCATAAACATTCATGTACTACCAAGTACTTATTTGTGTGAATACTGGTTAGAATGAACATGTGTTTTCGTTCTCGGTTTATGTGTTTTTGTGAATAGGTACCTAGATTTGTCAAATTTGAGTTGACGCTTAACAAAATTCAAATTTGGCATGGCCTAAAGGTGTGCGAACATTCGGACTGTTAAGGACTGTTACAACCCGTTTTGTAATAAAAACTCAAATTGTAATAATTATTAAAAAACGGGTTATTACAAAGTGGTTGAATTTGGATTTTTATTACAAAACGGATTGTAACAGAGGACAAAGTACAATTGAAATTGTCCAACATGTGGAGGTTAACAAATTTAAATTCCTCAGATTTTTCAAAAGTCTTTGGTTGTTCGAGGCCGTACCGAGCCCTTATGGACATGGTAAATAGGTATAAGATAGACGGTGCTATAAATATAGTACGGTGGAATAGAGGTGACACGGAGAAATATTTAGAATACCGCTACTATTACGTGGCCACGCAGTAGCTTTTACGTGCGCACACAATAACGTTTACGTGGCCATGTAATAGCTTTACGTGCGCAGGCAATAGCTTTTACGTGGCCACGTAATAGCTTTACGTGCGCACGTAATAGCTTTTACGTGGCCACGTAATAGCTTTACGTGCGCACGCAATAGCTTTTACGTGCACACGCAATAACGTTTACGTGGCCACGCAATAGCTTTACGTTGCCACGCAGTAGCTTTTGCGTGCGCACGCAATAACGTTTACGTCGCCACGCAATAGCTTTACGTGCGCACTTAATAATGGTCCAATGAAAAATGGCCGCTAATTTCGACAACTCTCATTGGTCAATTATAACGTGCGCACGTAAAGCTATTGCTTGGCCACGTAAACGTTATTGCGTGCGCACGTAAAAGCTATTATATGGCCACGTAAACGTTATTGCGTGCGCTATATAGTACATGTTGATAGTTCGCTTATTTCAAACTGAGATTAATGCATGTGGTACTTTGGTTTCTCTTTTACGTTCAGTCTTCACCACAAACATTCAATGGAACAGGACATTTGGCCCAGCACAATAAGGGGCTTTAGTCAGTTATTTCCCCTTGTAAACTCTTCAAAATAGGTAGGTCTAATTAGTTGGATTACTCGGATTTTACCCTTACTTTTTAATGTTAATTTGCCAAATTTAATCTTATATAACTTTTTTGTATGTCATTTAATTTGTTTGAAATTCAAGCTAATTATGTTTAAGCTAAAGAACTATCTAAATTCCATCACTTCTGTTACTATCTTCATTAACAAGAAAGATATTAGATGAAATATTTTGTTACCCTAACATAGGAGTTCAATGATTCAAAGATTCCAACTGTAAGGACCTACTTACCAATTGGATTGCTTCAGATTTTATTAGGGAAAGATAACTGACTAAAGTTCCTAATTGAAGTTTTTACTGAACCAAATGAAAGTTTACTGGACAAAATAAAACAACTGTAGGTATATGATAAAATACGCAGTCCAATATAATGATTTAGCATATCATATCATATCATAATATTTAATTAATAATATAACAATAAATAAGGATTTTTTATTGAATATGGAAAATGGTGGCCGTATTAAGCTAATGGACCATCGGATCACTAACATTCTGAAAGTCACTGGATCGAGGGCAGTTTATGATGGACTCAGTCCACGGTTCAATTGCTAAGTTCGAAGACTGTTTATGGTATGTAGTAACGTGATCTACAACTATAACTAATTAAAGAAAACAAACACATGCTTTCGCAAAAGGAGAGAAATTATTAGATAACATCAAATAAGGCATAAAATAACAACTACTCTATCTTTCTAAAAAATTACAATTGATCCAGTAAAATTTGATCACCAACTCTTGATAATTTAGATTTAGCTATTGCAATTCACTGGACAATATAAAATCAATAGCGGAAAGATATATCATCATTATCATGTGCTACTTTATTCTTTTTCTGTTGTGATCCTAATGAACAGTTCTGTTTAATCCAGACTCATATTTTAATAAGTACCTTTATACATCATAACCTAATTTGAGATTTAACTTTTCTATAAACATTCCAATTTAACTTATGTATACATGTGATAAGAGATGCATTGAATAAAAGCTGCCTATAGGAAATTAGAAAAATGTATGTAAATAGAAATGAATGATTATTACCAGCATATATTGCTGAGGCTCCTTCTTTGACTCATTTCAAAGAGGAGTTGTCTTCCCAACACTTTTAAGGGGGTTTTCTCCAGCTACTGTACCCCTATAAGCAACTGAGCTATGCCGGCGGGGTCCGGGGACTTGCCCCTGGCAGCGCCTCGCAAGCCAGAAAGGTCACCTCTACTACTGACTTTGTGGGGATATGGTAGCTGACCAGCTTTTTTATTTTCTTCTTTTTCTATCATGGTTTCCCTGACTGATTCTTTATCATATGAATTTTGCTTGATTCGTATTTTCTTTCTTTCCTATCATTTTTTCTCTATATCTTTATATTTTTTATTTGCGCACCGTGATAAGATTGTCAATTTTTGACAGAATCACGTACTATGTAGATGTAGATTTTTAAATAAAATTGTCTGTATAAGAAATCATCTGAGGTGCAACGACGCCAAGCATGTGTCAGGATACGTCTGAACTTTATTGAAACTTACTTATATCTTCCTATAACAACATCCTATCAAATGTAACATGACAGTTAAAAATATAGTGACACATCAAATTATATTTTGTAAACAAACCATGAAAATATGAATAATTCCTTAAATATGCGGAGCTAAAAATCCGCCTAATTAGCAATGATGGCATTTGTTACAAATTGCGTGTTCAGCAAATGCATAATTAGTTCATTTCTTTGAAATTGTACATACCAAAATGAAACTACATGTATTGTAAAATTCGTTTGTCTTATACTACATAAATAATGTTTGTAATATCTTGCTTTTGTTGTGTAGCTCTCCAATATTGGAAGATATAAAGTTATATATTTATACTTAATATTGTTTTTTACGCTAATTTTATTGATAGGATTATAGCACTGGCACCAGAGTCCAGATCATAAAATAATGCGTACGTCCCTATATATAGTTCCCTGTGCATACACACATGTGTACTAGAGTCCATATCATAATGTAATGCGTAGGTCCCTATATTTAGTTCCCTGTGCATTCACACATGTGCACTACTATATTATATGATTATAATAAAAGTATAGTTATAACTCGTACACGGTAAAGTACATACGGGAGCGATTTTTAATTGTGCTTGTTATCAAAATATTTTGTGTGCGTATTTTAAGAATATGAGGACTCTGGTGCCTGTGGATTATAGATTTCTGTAGCTAATGGTATCTGATAGTGAGTAAAGCGTGATTCATTTCACAAAAAAGACACATTGGAGCAATAGCAATTTACCACACGACTTATAATAGTTTGACACGCTTTGTTTGTTAGTCGTTCATGCTCAAGGTCAGTATTAAAAAAGCATACAATCTCATACTTGTATTGCCAAGTTATTAAATACATGTGTTCAATGCCAAGTAAATAAAGAACAAACAATCAAGAACAGGGAAGAAAAAATACAATGCCATAATTATGTAGTGTATTAGATAGAAGACGTTTATAGTCACTACTATGGTGTTGCTAGGACAATGGCCTTCTCTCTCAAGGTCCAAATAAGGTCAATGTCTCGATTTTCCACAATTTATTTTTATAGCTGAGACATATAACTTGTTTTCATGTTTCGTATTCACTTATTGTTCAAACTAAGGAGGTCAGTTGGCACGACTGTGTTTATATGATATCATTAATAACATTCAATAATGCATTCTACTGATCGAGGGGTCGTTGGTTCGATTCCCGGGCGGGGCATACTTTCGTGGAGCTTGGTCATGAACTTATTTCTACAGCCATTCTCCCTCCTACCAATGATTTTTAATTATGTAGGTCATTTGTCAGTCACTGACGAAAGTATGCGCTTAGTAGTTGGTTAACAGCTAAATCCAGGTACTTAGCCTTTCCAGAAGGAGTGAGTAGGTTGACTGACCGCCGTTATATGACATATACAATGTGTTGCTACGGCGTTAAACCCAACAAAAAGAAACAAAATAAACCAAAACAACAATGCATTCGGCACATTCGGAAACTGCTCTTGGGATAGAATCGACTTGCCATTCAGAAATAAAGTTATTTTGCACTGGTTTAAATTCATTTCAGAAAGTATTTTTATTTTATAGTTTTGTGATTTATTTATTTATTTCCTCCATTACTGAATAGCATAACAAATATTTACAGTTCATAAATATGCACAAATACAAAAATTCAATAGAAATAACAAACAAACTGTTGAAACTGTACTTGAGTATGCCAAAAAAGTCTTCTTTCCTGGTGGTAAAAATTATTTTGGAAAGATAAATGAAATGGATATAAAACTTTCTTCTTTTTCTGAAGAAATAATAGATAAATTTACTAATGCCGATGGAGAGGAATGTTGCCTCTAGGAGTATTTAAAACATATTGGTGTGCATTCTTCACAATATTATATGTATTTGAGAACTTCTAAAAAAAGCTGTAAGTGTAGTGCCGCCCAGAGAGGAAAGCATTGTTCCAATTATAACCTCATGTGCAGTAAATGGCCAGACTCCAGGGGAAATATGTGTTAGTTACACTAAAACTTGTCACTCATCATACATAGATTAAGTCTCACAGAAAACATGTTATACTTTTGATGAGTGCTTTCTTGATACATGCATGTATAATGTTGACACCGAGAGAAATCGATATTAACCACTGGAAAATGACTTTAAAGTTACAGGATTAATGGTCAACAAAATAACTTTCTTGAGTCAGTCAGAAATTAATCCTAACACATTTGAGTACCCATTAGCCACGACTATCTCAAAAGAAGTTGTTCACGCACCTGACCAGATAATGGGCTTTGAGACATCAGATAGCAAACAGCTGCTCATTGGATTAAAATGTCGTATGATTGTGTTTTTGCATGGCGCCTCGCGGGACGATAATACGACAAAAAGACCATTTTGTTGTACTTTCGTGTTTTCGTGTGGCGCCCTGCGGGACAACAATGCGACATGGCATAAATCAGCCACCATAATATTTAGAATATTCAATGTAAAAACAAATCAAATAATTTTAATCGGCAGAATAAACGTTGTAGAGATGTAACTCAAAATTATGTTAGCATCATCAGGGTGGAGAATCAAAACCAGTTCGTATCATATAAAATGTAAACAAACGGACGCCATTTTGGGAAAATTCAGATATTTTTTTCTAATTTACTCTTTTATTCGTCCACCAATGAAAAAACGAAAATTACCATAACACGCTACTAATTTTTCCGCTTCTAGTGATATATATACCATACAGATCCAATTAGAATTTCAACAAGTTATCACTGACATTGTATCTTCGCCTTTTCGTTTCTTCATGGCGAAGAAACGAAAGGACGAAGATACGACAGATGTAAGGCGAAAACACGACGAATCCGTAGTTTGTCGTATCTTCGTCTTTTCGTTTCTTCCGTTTCTTCGCTACGAAGAAACGAAAATACTAAGATACGACAGATGTACGGACATAAGGAATATATCCGTAGTATGCATAAAAGCTGATGAAATTTCGTCCCGGGTGCCCTAAAATATGTTCGTGCATCATACATTCATAAGAACCCTATAACTTTTTAACCACTGACCAAAATGATCTGAAATTTTCACAACTTATGTTTGAAATTATATAGTTTCAGAAAATGTTAAAATCTAAATTTGTGATTTTTTCGCCATTGGCCTGGTTTTTTCATGGGGCGTCACATATACATAGTGTGTATAAATTATGTGCTGTAAACAGATAAACACTGATAAATACCATTTATTGTATGCGGTATTTTTTCAAAATTTATTTGGAACAAAAAATTAGAATCCCTGAAAAAAAACATCGAAGGAAATAATTGTGTGTTTCTCTTCAGGGGATCCTGTGTTTATACACCTGCAGCGTGTTCAGTAACGACTGTTAGCTAACGTTACGGGTACGGAAATACTCAACCCGAAGACAACTCAATCCGTGGATAACTAAACACAGAGTTGTGACAACTCAATCCGTTAGTTGTGGATTGAATTGTCTCGGGTTAAGTTGTCTGAAAGAATTATGTTTTTGTTCCGACTCTAACGTTACGCTAACGTTACGGAACGTCCGGGATAATCGAACAGGCTATCTGTCGTTTGATAACGTGTAATGAGCAATGGAATATGATATATTTAAGATTTCACTTAAAATTTAGGACTACATGTATATCACTGCAAATTAATGTCAATAACATTTCTAATACGATGTTAACTTAAATATTAGTTTACCGGACACAGTGTCGGTTTAATCAGCTTCTACGCTCGTTGTTATATCGCGGTTTCATATTTTATCGTTAATGTGTATTATTGCAAAACTATAAAATAATATTTAAAAATACGTCCTAAGCTGCATTTAAACCAATGCAAAATGAATGTGTTTCTTGTAGAATCGTCGACTCTACCACTTGAGCTCTTTCCGTATTCTCTCCAGAGCATTGTCAATAATATGATATGAATATAAACATTCAACAATAAACGAGTCCAAAATACATTAACAGTACCACTTTAAGTTATTTATTATTTACATCAATGTTATGCGAATTATGTGACAGAAGGAACGAATATTCCGTGAGATTGCTACAGTAACGCCGTTCACTAACCATCTAAATCACGTGCAATCAAATCGCCTGTTTGATTGGTCGAACAGGTGTGTAATTTTTAAACGGAAATGATGGACCGCCATTTTCAACTGGCAAAAATAGCAAACTTTTGTTTTTCATAATTTTCATGGAATTTATACATTAAAAAGGTAAGTTGGTTTGCTAAACAATTCGTTTTTCGTTGAACCATTGTGAGAATAAACTTTCGTTGTTATATATTGATGAATGCAGTAGAGAAAATACTCGGACACAGCAAAAATAAAATTTTTGGTATTTTTTTGGGATGAGAGAACAAGCCGCTTGAAGTGCACTATAAGTTTATACAGATGTTTTCCCATGATTTTGTTTCATTGTTAGAGCTACGGAAATTTAGTCAAAATACGAACCAATATTGGCCATGTCTATATTTATTACTTTTTTCAAGGTGATTGTTTTTCAAGTCGTCTACTCGCTTGAACACTCCGTACACATCAAGTTTATTTACACATTATTGTTGGAAAACTTGAAACACAGATTAAATCCTACTGACCGTTGTATAGATATCTTCGTCGTTGTGATAATATACTTAATAGTGTTAGCTGTGTAGATTTGAATTTGAATAAAAATGTTGGAGATACAGGTGTGAAAACTGTAAACATCGTATTCTAAAACGTGCGAGTCAACTCATCAAAATATGATGTAGAACAGACTAACCGCTTACACAACTTAAACAAATACGGACTTAAAGCCCCATTACTAAATAGAATGCTGATAATTGTCAAATATCATGCTTTTGCTTAAAACTCATGCAAACATGCAAATGAATATATAAAAGGCATATAAGGCACAAAAAAACCCACATGTATTTTCTCCAGAATTTATACTAATACTATTTTGAAACTAGCTACGTAATGACTGTTCGCGGATCTCAACAAGCTAGATCGGAACATCCCGTCGTGGCTAAATATAACCACAACTTCAAATCCTAAGTCAACAAATTTTCTGCTTTGATAAATACACGTTTTGTATATAACTTGAGACAAAATACAACGATACCATTTTTATACGCAGGTGGATTTAAGTTTAGTACACGTAATTATCGACTATTATCAGAGTGTTTTTGATGTATTAAATTTAGTACGAGAACACACGGTCCACACATTAAGACATGTTTAATACTTTCTTTACATAAAATCAGCTGACCTCCCAATTTTATGTCATACCTGAGTCCCAAGTATGTACAGACTGAGCCGTTTGTCTCAAGTTATCCTAAACGAGCTATAGTGAATTTCGTGCGAAAGCCAATTAAAACTCACGAAATCTTGTAAAATTTTTATACATGATCATATATTGACGGGAAAAGAAACGAACCTATTAAGTCTTACGTTATACAGAAAAGTTTGCTGTTAGGCCATGTTCAGATAGAATGAATGTAATGTCGGCAAGACAATTAGATAATTTATATTTAAAGTCATAAAAGTGACGAGAAATAAGAACCATCATGATATCAAATAAAGCAAAAAAGTTGCATAATAGTGATCTTTGGTCATTAAAATTACTAACTATGAATTAAAAATGCAGCGATTACCATCCATCACACAGATGACGATGGATGAAATAACCCAATTTTCCTTTCAGAGGCCATTTCACGGAAATGGCCGATAAGACTCGTACGTCATCGGAAAATTACGACAGTTGCTAATTTGCATATTAAACGGTGTTCCGGTAAAAAAACGTAATCATGATAAATGTCAAAGCTTGAAATATGCGGCACATACTTTGGTTTACCTCATTAAATATGCGAGTCACGTGACTTACGGAAACGACTGGTAATTTTCGGCGCGGATTTTAAATCTTTTAGGACATGGCATGTCTTAAAATATTTATGAAATTTCATAATTGAATTAAATCAAGAGGCGGATACTTTTTAATTTTTTTAACATGTCTAAAACTATTTAAATATAAATACAATATGTTAATATTGTTGTTTTTTTTGCAAAATTAATTTTCTTTAATTTCGTCACTTATATATCTTTAAGCGAACGACATTCGCGTGACAGATTTTCATGGCAATATCTACGTCATATTTGGTGAAAGATAACTGTGTATGTCAAATTAGTCGACAAACAATGGAAATCTTCTTGTTTGGCGTAAACAGTTCTTAAGATATGCCACCGCCATCAACGTCTATCTCACCGCTCGTATCATCGCGGCCGTGGTATTGAAATAATGTAGAGCTAAGTGCAGATTCGCGTTTTGGCTTATATTTCAAAACGAGTTTAGGCCACATCTCGTGGACACATCACATATTAGCTTTAAAGCTCTGTGAGTGTCTCTATATTCTGGCTACGTTATGACTGTCTCTATCAGCATAGTAATGACATACCTCACGTTGCGCATGTCACCAAGGACTTCTTACTGGGTGACAACATTAATGTTTCCTTATATTATTCTTAATCACGAAAATTATGTACCCAGTTGAAATGAGGCATTTCTTTTTAGCATCAGTTTAGATGTTTGCGTACTCAAAATTTGCACGCACTGATTTCACGAGTGAATCACTGGAAAAACGATATGACATATCCAACACTTCACAATTTTGTGTAAGTTTTATCAAACACCTTTTAAGCAACTTGATTTGCTGAGAGGGTATCTCCGTAATCTAATTTGCATGTTATAAAAGTATCCTACTTTTATAAGAAATTGATATTTTGAATAACTTGACCCCTTAAAGGGAACTCGCTAGAGAAAGAGTTATTATGATCCAAAGGCAGTTATATTCTATTGTCTGTTTGATAGTTTTACTTGTTTTTTAATTGATGATAAAGATTTTGTCTTCGTTTAGTGGCTTTAAGCTGTACGTTTGTTCTCAATATTAGTAATTGTAGTGTCTTTATGATGAATTCGATCTGATAATTTCAAATGTTATGAATCTTAATTGGACTAACATTCAAAGCGAGAAGATTTCTGTTGAAATGAGTCAATGTGATGCTAGGTTTACATCTGGCCACGATTACCACGATGTCCCCGATTCCAGAGCATCGTGGCGAACGTAACAGAGCGTGGAGTCGAATCGGGGTGATCGTAGGGGAGCGTAACGGAACGTGGTTGAATCGGGGACATCGTGGGCATCGGGACAGATTTTAAATCAAACTTAAATTTCACCACGATTGCCACGATTGTCCCTATTCATTTTCTAATCGTGACAGAGCGTGGTCTTCGTAACAAAACGTAACGGAACGTACCGAAGCGTAACAGAACGTGACAGAACGTGGAGTACAATCGCAACAGATCGGGACCAGCGTGGACACATTTTTTCCATCCCGTGTCGCTGGGAAAGGATTACTACTTGTTTAATTATCAAATCGTGACTTAAAACGTGGTCATTTGTCTCAAATCGTAGGTCAAATCGCAGGAGATCGCAACAAAGCGGCTTTGTCGTGGGAGATCTTAACAGGACGTAACGGAACGTGGTGGAGCGTGGAAGCCAATCGTGTTGATCGCAACAAAGCGTAACAGAGCGTGATGCAAATCGTGGGCTCAATCGTAGCAATGCGCAGTAGAGCGCAACAAAACGTGCTGATTTCGTAAGGAAGCGTAACAGAACGTGGAGTATACCATTTAATCGTAGAGCTCCCCGATTTTTTAGCCACTGGCTAATCGGGGAGATCGTGGCCAGATGTAAACCTAGCATGATCTAATAGTTCAAGGACGCTAAGTAAACATGTATATATAGGGTCTTTGAATAGACACATATGATCGAGACAAAATAAAATCAAAGCACAGAAGGCGCTGAATTTGTTTGGGTCACGGAATATAAGAAAGGTGAAGGTTGTGTGGGAACAATGAGATATAAATGTAGTACAGATACTACAGATGCTATGAATTCAAAGAACAATGCCACAGGGTTATAAATTTATATTTTAATGAACTGAAAATAATGTGGTCCCCGATCAGTGGGGTGCCTCAATTGAGTTGCCCTCAATTCATGATTTTGCAATTTTAGGCGAGAACAAAGGAGCCGTGACCTTATTCCGACTTCTGTGTGATTTCGCGCACATTTATTACTGTCACATACTAGTGTTTGTTGCAAATGAATTCTACGGTCATATTTCATTTAAAAAAAGTTACAACATTACCGCAGCATCTTATAACTTCTTCAAATGAAAATCACATCCACATTAAATATCCAATATGGCGTCGCTTAAAACGTAAATAAACAGAGGAACTGTGACCTACTTAAAATATATGCGCTTTAATCAAAGTTGTCACTGTCACAAACCTGTTCGTTTTGTGGAAAAAGTATTCAGGCAGCTTCTTAAACTGAAAATCACATCCACACGATCCAAATTATTTGGCGTCGCTTTATAATGATAGGCCTATTTAAGTAAACAAAGGACCTGTGTCTGTGCCCAACAAAAAATTGAATCTGTATGCGCTTTAATCAATATTATCACTGTCACTAATTGGTTTGTTATGTGAAATCAACTTTACATATATTTCCTGTTTATAAATAATACCAACAAACGATAATGTATAATAAATATTGCATGAAATTTTATTTACAAATCTTCTTTCTTTCTTCTCCGTGGGTTGTTCTGTTGACTCTTCAGCGTGGTTTGATCACGTGACAAATTGAATTTGTTATATAAACTAACCCATAGGCGAACACCTTTTAATTGAAGAGTTCAAAATTGACGTGCGTTTAATCAAAATTATTTCAATATATTACCAGTAATTTGCGGAAATGTTACAGAATTGCACAATATTAGAAATCTTCGACCAATCGGGAACTATATTGTCTTCCATGATCAGGTTTGAAAATTAATGCGCCTGTTATTTGACAATTAATCTGGTTCCCTGTCCTATTATAGTTCGCAGGGGACCAGTCCATTTGACAATCTTCACGCAGTGATCTCCCCTGAATTTTTCGGCGTTAATGTCCATGTGAAGGGAAGTACCCGCTTCAAAAAAGCGGACTACTTTCGGTATTTGCAATTAACAGCATTCGGGTCTGAAATTTCGCTACCATTATTTGTTTGGTCTGACGACCCAAACAAATAAAAACCCAAAAATTTAGCAGTTTTTAGGCCTTGGCCTTGACCAAGACCAACAGTTAGGCCTACCTCATATATTTTAATTTGTTTTTATGTATACATGTTCAATAATTCAATGCTACCATTTTATCTATTCATAACCAATTGTCTTTCCTTAAATTCATGTAACTTATCTAATCTCTATTGTTATGTGTTACTTTTATATACATGACGTCTTTTTAATATATTTCCATCTGTTATACATGTATTGTAATATGTATTGTTTTATGTAATTGTAGTTTATAAGTCGGTTTTAAAAGCTCTTCAGAGCTTGTGTTTTTGTATCATGTTATGCTCCCCGACTTTAGAAATAAATATTACTACAGGTCGTATTCTAGGTCATGCGTGTTTTTGTACTTTAAACATTGGACTTGCCCACTGAATAGGCGAATAAGCTGTTTCATGGACAACATTTTACGGATTTAAACATACAATTTTGATATTTAACATTTATTTTAAATACTGTATAGGCACCTTGTGAATTTTATATAGTGGTATGTTCATAAAAAGTGTTACATAACTCAACTATAAAACTGTAAAAATAATACAACCCTAAATATTGGTGCGTAATGAACCTGGCTTTGTTTATATACGCAATGTTTACGTGGACGACCTGTAACTTACTTACTTACTAGCTGTGTAATGAATCATATAAAATATGATAAAATTAAAAAATGTGTGCTGTTAAGTTGTTTTTGAACACTCTTCTGCTTGCAATGATTGTCTTGCCTTTTACGTTATAATGTGTTGTAAATTATTTCTAATTTATTTTCGTTTTAAAATGATTATTGAATATGAATATCAGTAGATGTAGATTTTCTACTCATTAAGAAAAATGTATCATTTTAGTTAGACAAACATTAATTAAAATGAAAACATTTTATATTGCAGATTTCTTATCACAGTTCAGAATGAGTTTGATTGTAAAATCCAAGTTGTGTGGAAAAATTTGGAACTATGATGATCACAGAGATTATTGAATAGATTGATAGAGTATTTGAATGAAATTATGACACGACTACATGCCTTGTATGGTAGGTTGTTAATTTTACTGTTCCCAAATTATTATTGGCTTGGTCATATATAGTGTTTTTATTCCTTTTGTAATTTAGTAACTAGTACTGAACACCGTTATGATCTTGCTTATCAGACATAAACTACAGGTATTAAATAACCCTAATTAAGGGCTTGTATGTCATACATGTGAAAATTAGATTGAATTATGATATTATTCTAGCTAAACAAATCTTCTTTCCATAGGTAATTTAGAACATCTAAACTTTGTTGCTCAATAATTACGGTTCGTTCTCAGCACTTCACATGAATGATTTCAAACTATTTTGATAGTTTCAATTGAGCTAGCATAGATGGCTTGTTTTAAAGTAAAAAGAATTAATAACCAATTGTATTTTGTGATAAGTTCTTTAATTCATGCTGATTCAGGCTATCCAATTTTATTACTTTTGTCCCAAGTAATTTCCCTGTGAAATATTTTACTGAGCTATTTGCTGTCGACATATTAGCTCATCGGAATTTAACTACTTCCACAGGTATCCATTCACCATTGGATGGGGTGAAGCCATCAAAGATAAAGTTCATATTCAAAGAAATCCGAAGCAGCCTCGGTGGGGCTCAAACCTGGGACCTCTTGACTTCTAATCGCGCGCCATACCATTGGGCTTGCTATGAATCGATAAATATTGATTAACTTTGTGTTGTCTGTAATTTGTTCGATATTATGACCCTTAAAATGATACTGTATATAACCCGGGTCGATAGCGCAGTTAATAGAGCGCCGGGATTTGAATACTCGTGCCCGAGGGGGTGCGGGTTCGAATCCCACCCGGGGAGGTTATACCCTTCCATGAAAATTTGACAATAATGTCGATTTTCCTCCATTGATTAGATAATATGGAGAAATTTCCGGCCTTGTGGAAAGGTAGGTGAGTACTGGTTATAGACAATGGTCCAGGAAAGCTAGGTTAGGTGCGCTGGCGCCGTGAAATGACCTAAAATGTGTTGATACGGCGTTAACTCCAATAAATAAATAAGATACTGTATATAGTATGATTTTATTAACACGTCGACTGTTTTAAAAGGGGAATTATTCAATTATCTTATTTTTGTTATTTATGTACCGTTACTCTCCCTTTATTCTTTTCAAACTGGACGTCAGGTTCGATAATAACATTATTTCATTTGCATGCAATGTGTTGCCAAAAATTAAAGTTTAAATAAATGCTAATAAATTATTTGTTATTTTCTAGGTACACAACTATATTGATAGTGAAGATATGATTATAAGATGTTTAAAATGGTTAATTGCCCATGATTTTATACCAACTATCCGCGTATATGGTCAGCAGTTAGAAGCTAAGTATTGTTGTTTATAATATACTTACAAATAAATATTTGACAAATAGTTGTGTTTGATTTGGAAGCAAGAAATCCTAATATTACTTAAAACTAGCATTAATGCCCTCTTCGAATTTGAAATAATTAGGATATACTGACTGTATGAAGTGAAAGTTAACTAATAGCTTTTGAACCAAACACAAATAACATCGCTGTTTTTTCTGCCCTCTTATGTGAGGGTACCTAAGCGTTGTTATAATCTTCCTTCATTGTTGTATTAAAACAAAGAACAATAAATGAGTATTACTCATCTCAAACACCGAAGTTCGTATAATTAATTTCTTTGACACACAAACTCTCGAAATAAGATATTTCATTCTCCAAAAAAACAGCACATCTGTTGGTCTCTTTCTTTCTTTGTAATTGTATGACCTAACGACCCGCTAGATAAGTATTGAAGAAAACCCCTAACTCATTGAATGTTTTGTTTCTATCTTTGTCGCTGTATGACACACAAAACACGAAATAAAGATATTTCATTCCCATAAAACAGCACATATGTTGTTCTCTTTCTATCTGTGTCATTGTATGACCTACTTGGTAAATACAAAAAATAACCCCAAAACCATAAAATGTGTTTATTTCTATTTTTATATATCGCTGTATGACACACTAACTCACGAATTTAAAAACATTCCAACACAACAGCACATCTGTTGTTGTCTTTCTTTCTCTGCCATGTTTGACCCACTAGGTAAGTATTTAAAAAAACATATAACTTAAACGGTTCTTTTTTCTAACCTTTTCATTGTATGAAACACAAAAACATGTGTCATTGTATGACTCCCAGACCCACAAGGTGTATATTTAAAAAATCTTGAAACCATAAAATGTTCTTTGTTTCTATCTTTGTCGATATGACACACACACTTAGGAGATGAGATATCCCCCCAAAAGCAGCACTTTGATTGTTTTCTTTAGTTCTGTTTTATTGTATGACACTCAAGTCCACTAGGTAAGTATTTTTGAAACCCTAAAATGATAAAAAAATTGTTTCTATCTTTGTCGCTGTATGACAAACAAATTTACTCAAAAATGTTCAAAACAACACAACTGTTAATATAATTTCTATCTTTGTCGCTGTATGACAAAAATACTCAAAAATGCTCAGAACAACACAACTGTTGATATAGTTTCTATCTTTGTCGCTGTATGACACATAAACTCACTTAAAGAATGATTCAAAACAACGCAACTGTTGATATAGTTTCTATCTTTTGTCGCTGTACAACACATAAACTCATTATTTTTTTTAAAACAACACAACTGTTGATATAGTTTCTATCTTTGTCGCTGTATGACACATAAACTCATTAAAAAAAATATTTAAAACAACACAACTGTTGATATAGTTTCTATCTTTGTCGCTGTATGACACATAAACTCATTAAAAAAAATATTTAAAACAACACAACTGTTGATATAGTTTCTATCTTTGCCGCTGTATGACACATAAACTCACTTAAAGAATTATTAAAAAAAAACACAACTGTTGATATAGTTTCTATCTTTGTCGCTGTATGCCACACAAACTCACTTAAAGAATGATTTAAAACAACGCCACTGTTGATATAGTTTCTATCTTTGTCGCTGTACAACACATAAACTCACTTATAGAATGATTCAAAACAACGCAACTGTTGATATAATTTCTATCTTTGTCTCTGTATGACACATAAACTCACTTAAAGAATGATTCAAAACAACGCAACTGTTGATATAGTTTCTATCTTTGTCGCTGTATGACACATAAATTTACTTAAAGAATTATTCAAAACAACACAACTGTTGATATAGTTTCTATCTTTGTCGCTGTATGACACATAAACTCACTTAAAGAATTATTCAAAACAACGCAACTGTTGATATAATCTCTATTTTTGTCGCTGTATGACACATAAACTCACTTAAAGAATTATTCAAAACAACGCAACTGTTGATATAGTTTCTATCTTTGTCGCTGTATGACACATAAACTCTCTTAAAGAATTATTCAAAACAACGCAACTGTTGATATAATTTCTATCTTTGTCGCTGTACAACACATAAACTCACTTAAAGAATGATTCAAAACAACGCAACTGTTGATATTATTTTCTATCTTTGTCTCTGTATGACACATAAACTCACTTAAAGAATGATTCAAAACAACGCAACTGTTGATATTATTTTCTATCTTTGTCGCTGTATGACACATAAACTCACTTAAAGAATTATTCAAAACAACGCAACTGTTGATATAATTTCTATCTTTGTCGCTGTACAACACATAAACTCACTTAAAGAATGATTCAAAACAACGCAACTGTTGATATTATTTTCTATCTTTGTCTCTGTATGACACATAAACTCACTTAAAGAATGATTCAAAACAACACAACTGTTGATATAGTTTCTATCTATGTCGCTGTATGACACATAAACTCACTTAAAGAATTATTCAAAACAACACAACTGTTGATATAGTTTCTATCTTTGTCGCTGTATGACACATAAACTCACTTATAGAATGATTCAAAACAACGCAACTGTTGATATAATTTCTATCTTTGTCGCTGTATGACACATAAACTCACTTAAAGAATTATTTAAAACAACGCAACTGTTGATATAGTTTCTATCTTTGTCGCTGTATGACACATAAACTCTCTTAAAGAATGATTCAAAACAACGCAACTGTTGATATAGTTTCTATCTTTGTCGCTGTATGACACATAAACTCACTTAAAGAATGATTCAAAACAACGCAACTGTTGATATAGTTTCTATCTTTTGTCGCTGTACAACACATAAACTCATTATTTTTTTTTAAAACAACACAACTGTTGATATAGTTTCTATCTTTGTCGCTGTATGACACATAAACTCATTAAAAAAAAATATTTAAAACAACACAACTGTTGATATAGTTTCTATCATTGTCGCTGTTCAACACATAAACTCATTGAATTTTTTTTTAAAAAACACAACTGTTGCTATAGTTTCTATCTTTGTCGCTGTATGACACATAAACTCTCATAAATTGTATTCCATACGACAACTGGTCAGATGGTAGAAAATGACCAGCATACAAGAGGATTATAACTTCCCCTTTGCTCGTATGTTTTTTACGTTTTGTTTAATCTATATAATTTTATCACTCATTGAAAGGATCCTATTTTTGTTAAGTTGAAATTACCTCTTTGTCGGAGATACTGTTAGACATGATGACAAAAAGGCATACAAAATATAAGTAATATGGTTACACCAGCTGAGTTACTAGAAAATAATATTCTGTTAATGAAGTGGTATACAATACAAGACATTAGAGACAATAAAAGTTAACTGTTGTCTACGCACTATTTCAATATTCATAAGGTAATTAAAAAATCCTTCGTGTACAATTGTAAATACAATTGTACTGAAGGGTAAGGTCATGTTGTTCTAAAAGTTTGTTTATCAGGGTGGATGGTTTTGTAAGTGATTGACATTGCACGGACTTGTTGACCCATTGCGCCAGGAAAGCACCTGCCATTGTTCTGGTCATCTAATGATTATTGTTTATATGTATGTGCTCAGTCCTACTTATGCCGTATAAGTAGGCTTAATGCATTAAGTATTCTCTTTAGTTAATTAATAAGATGTTTCGAAATTTATTTATTATAACAAAATTTCGATAGGTTAAGGTACTGGTACTGGTATAGGGTGCCAAAATGTACCTCCCACACCAAGATGGGTGTGGGCGAGCACATCTTTGAACAATTTTCTGCCGGTGGTCAGTAGGTCTTATACTTCCTTGTTGCTCCTATCCGAGTAATCGGGCGGTATACTTTTTCGCCGGTCAGCGATGGCTAAGACATTACTGGTTATTGAGATCCAATTGGTTGGCTTGTTTGGTTGATTACTTACAAGGTCATCACTACCGCCATATATGTAAACAAACAACATTGAAATGACAACTTCATTAATTGTCAAAACACATGTAGAACATTGAATGTTCTACCAGGTTAAAGTACATTAACATAATGTAAGATCTATATTTCTTATATCCTTAACTGACCAGGAAGATAGGTCTATCATAACTCCATCAAACACTGACAATAATGTGCCACTGGTTATAACTGTGATATATTTACGAGATCCCCCTTGGATTATTGAAATATATTACAGTATGGTTAAATAAACATGTCACACCACGAATTTAAGTATTTCTGGACAAAAAAATGCACGTCGCAGTATCATTCACATAATAACCATAATTATCATTATAACACCCTAGTTGCTGGTTTCTGAGAAATAAAGTTATCACTATCAGTTATCATACATGTATGACACATAAACTCACTTAAAGAATTATTCAAAACAACACAACTGTTGCTATAGCTTCTATCTTTGTCGCTGTATGACACATAAACTCACTTTAAGAATTATTCAAAACAACACAACTGTTGATATAGTTTCTATCTTTGTCGCTGTAAAACACATAAACTTACTTAAAGAATTATTCAAAGCAACACAACTCTTGGTAAAATTTCTATCTTTGTCACTGTACAACGCATAAACTTACTTAAAGAATTATATTAAACAACACAACTGTTGATATAGTTTCTATCTTTGTCGCTGTATGACACATAAACTTTCTTAAAGAATTATTCAAAACAACACAACTGTTGATATAGTTTCTATCTTTGTCGCTGTATGACACATAAACTCCCACTAGGTAAGTATTAAAAAAAAACTATAACTATTCTTTCTTTCTTACTTTGTCGCTGTTTAACATTTATCAAGCATAGATAATTGTTTTCATACGTACATGTCATGCTTTTTGTCGCTGTATATCAAATGCCTTCTAAAGCTAAAACTTTATCTAGCACGAATCAACATTAACTTTAGTGTATACATAATCTGCCTGTCTAACTGCAAAACTAAGATGCTGGATAAATGGTAATAAAAACTCAAACAGCAAAACTATAATATTTTCTTTCTTTGTCGTTGTATGACTAAGCGTGCTCTATAAACATTACTGGTAAGCCACAAACACTATAAGACTTTTGTTATAAGTTCTTTCCTTGTCTGTAACCATGATCCACAAACGTGCTTTTTAAATTGTATCCCATACCACAACTGGTCAGATGGTAGAAAATGACCAGCATACAAGAGGATTATAACTTCCCCTTTGCTCGTATGTTTTTTACGTTTGGTTTAATCTATATAATTTTATCACTCATTGAAAGGATCCTATTTTTGTTAAGTTGAAATTACCTCTTTGTCGGAGATACTGTTTGACATGATGACAAAAAGGCATACAAAATATAAGTAATATGGTTACACCAGCTGAGTTACTAGAAAATAATATTCTGTTAAAGAAGTGGTATAAAAATACATGACATCAGAGACAATAAAAGTTAACTGTTGTCTACGCACTATTTCAATATTCATCAGGTAATTAAAAATTCCTTCGTGTACAATTGTAAATACAATTGCACTGAAGGGTAAGGTCATGTTGTTCTAAAAGTTTGTTTATCTGGGTGGATGGTTTTGTAAGTAATTGACATTGCACGGACTTGTTGACCCATTGCGCCAGGAAAGCACCTGCCATTGTTCTGGTCATCTAATGATTATTGTTTATATGTATGTGCTCAGTCCTACTTATGCCGTATAAGTAGGCTTAATGCATTAAGTATTCTCTTTAGTTATTAATAAGATGTTTCGAAATTTATATTTTATAACAAAATTTCGTTAGGTCAAGGTACTGGTACTGGTATAGGGTGCCAAAAATGTACCTCCCACACCAAGATGGGTGTGGGCGAGCACATCTTTGAACAATTTTCTGCCGGTGGTCAGTAGGTTTTATACTTCCTTGTTGCTCCTAACCGAGTAATCGGGCGGTATATTTTTTCGCCGGTCAGCGATGGCTAAGACATTACTGGTTATTGAGATTCAATTGGTTGGCTTGTCTGGTTGATTACTTACAAGGTCATCACTAACGCCATATATGTGAACAAACAACATTGAAATGACAACTTCAGTAATTGTCAAAACACATGTAGAACATTGAATGTTCTACCAGGTTAAAGTACATTAACATAATGTAAGATCTATATTTCTTATATCCTTAACTGACCAGGAAGATAGGTCTATCATAACTCCATCAAACACTGACAATAATGTGCCACTGGTTATAACTGTGATATATTTACGAGATCCCCCTTGGATTATTGAAATATATTACAGTATGGTTAAATAAACATGTCACACCACGAATTTAAGTATTTCTGGACAAAAAAATGCACGTCGCAGTATCATTCACATAATAACCATAATTATCATTATAACACCCTAGTTGCTGGTTTCTGAGAAATAAAGTTATCACTATCAGTTATCATACATGTATGACACATAAACTCACTTAAAGAATTATTCAAAACAACACAACTGTTGCTATAGCTTCTATCTTTGTCGCTGTATGACACATAAACTCACTTTAAGAATTATTCAAAACAACACAACTGTTGATATAGTTTCTATCTTTGTCGCTGTAAAACACATAAACTTACTTAAAGAATTATTCAAAGCAACACAACTCTTGGTAAAATTTCTATCTTTGTCACTGTACAACGCATAAACTTACTTAAAGAATTATATTAAACAACACAACTGTTGATATAGTTTCTATCTTTGTCGCTGTATGACACATAAACTCCCACTAGGTAAGTATTAAAAAAAACTATAACTATTCTTTCTTTCTTACTTTGTCGCTGTTTAACATTTATCAAGCATAGATAATTGTTTTCATACGTACATGTCATGCTTTTTGTCGCTGTATATCAAATGCCTTCTAAAGCTAAAACTTTATCTAGCACGAATCAACATTAACTTTAGTGTATACATAATCTGCCTGTCTAACTGCAAAACTAAGATGCTGGATAAATGGTAATAAACTCAAACAGCAAAACTATAATATTTTCTTTCTTTGTCGTTGTATGACTAAGCGTGCTCTATAAACATTACTGGTAAGCCACAAACACTATAAGACTTTTGTTATAAGTTCTTTCCTTGTCTGTAACCATGATCCACAAACGTGCTTTTTAAATTGTATCCCATACCACAACTGGTCAGATGGTAGAAAATGACCAGCATACAAGAGGATTATAACTTCCCCTTTGCTCGTATGTTTTTTACGTTTGGTTTAATCTATATAATTTTATCACTCATTGAAAGGATCCTATTTTTGTTAAGTTGAAATTACCTCTTTGTCGGAGATACTGTTTGACATGATGACAAAAAGGCATACAAAATATAAGTAATATGGTTACACCAGCTGAGTTACTAGAAAATAATATTCTGTTAAAGAAGTGGTATACAATACAAGACATTAGATACAATAAAAGTTAACTGTTGTCTACGCACTATTTCAATATTCATAAGGTAATTAAAAAATCCTTCGTGTACAATTGTAAATACAATTGTACTGAAGGGTAAGGTCATGTTGTTCTAAAAGTTTGTTTATCAGGGTGGATGGTTTTGTAAGTGATTGACATTGCACGGACTTGTTGACCCATTGCGCCAGGAAAGCACCTGCCATTGTTCTGGTCATCTAATGATTATTGTTTATATGTATGTGCTCAGTCCTACTTATGCCGTATAAGTAGGCTTAATGCATTAAGTATTCTCTTTAGTTAATTAATAAGATGTTTCGAAATTTATTTATTATAACAAAATTTCGATAGGTTAAGGTACTGGTACTGGTATAGGGTGCCAAAATGTACCTCCCACATCAAGATTGGTGTGGGCGAGCACATCTTTGAACAATTTTCTGCCGGTGGTCAGTAGGTCTTATACTTCCTTGTTGCTCCTAACCGAGTAATCGGGCGGTATATTTTTTCGCCGGTCAGCGATGGCTAAGACATTACTGGTTATTGAGATCCAATTGGTTGGCTTGTCTGGTTGATTACTTACAAGGTCATCACTAACGCCATATATGTGAACAAACAACATTGAAATGACAACTTCAGTAATTGTCAAAACACATGTAGAACATTGAATGTTCTACCAGGTTAAAGTACATTAACATAATGCAAGATCTATATTTCTTATATCCTTAACTGGCCAGGAAGATAGGTCTATCATAACTCCATCAAACACTGACAATAATGTGCCACTGGTTATAACTGTGATATATTTACGAGATCCCCCTTGGATTATTGAAATATATTACAGTATGGTTAAATAAACATGTCACACTACGAAGTTAAGTATTTCTGGACAAAAAATGCACGTCGCAGTATCATTCACATAATAATTATAATTATCATTATAACATCCTAGTTGCTGGTTTCTGAGAAATAAAGTTATCACTATCAGTTATCATACAAAGTAGACAAATAGTCTAGAAGTCTGACACTTGTATGTGCATCTTGCAAGCAGACTGAGGTAAAATACTCAATGAAAGGATCCTACATGTATTTATTGTGTTGATTTCTATCGGTCTTATGTGACTCTTTCTTTTTCTTATGAGCCCTCTGTTCAAAGCAGTAAGGAAACGTTTAGTAAAATGAGGCCCGAAGGTCCTACGACCAATTTTAGTCTTTAATCCTTCTTTAATGTATAGCTAAATCATCATAATATGTTTGATAATGCTCTACCCTGATCCTTCAAACTTCTCTACTCCATTCATAATGTAATCTTCGTTTGTATCAGGAAACTGATGGTAATGCCCAAACACTTAGCTATTCTATACCAATATATTGCATTAAACATACTCTATTCTTTAAATATACTCTATGCATTAAACATACTTTATTCATTAAACATACTCTTTTTATTAAACATATTCTATGCATTAAACATACTCTATGCATTAAACCTACTCTAAGCATTAAACATACTCTATTCATTAAACATACTCTATGCATTAAACATACTCTATGCATTAAACATACTCTATGCATTAAACATACTCTATTCATTAAACATACTCTATGCGTTAAACATACGCTATACATTAAACATACTCTATACATTAAACATACTCTATTCATTAAACATACTCTATTCATTAAACATACTCTATGCATTAAACATACTTTATTCATTAAACATACTCTATGCATTAAACATACTTTATTCATTAAACATACTCTATGCATTAAACATACTCTGTGCATTAAACATACTCTATTCATTAAGCATACACTATTCAAGAAACTTTAACAACTACAAATACCCGGTACATTTAAAACAAACAGACACTTTATATGAACTAAATTTTACATAAAACAGTATCTTCAAATGAAAAATACTCACACATGAAATATACTCCTTAAAATTGAGTCGTTCGTTACATAAACCATATTTTACTCGAAACAAACTTCATACTGTAAAAATATCTTTACCTAAAACATAATATTTCAACAAAGCATTTGAAATAAAACTAAATAAAAACTACTGTCTGTATGAAATATACTTTCTACAACATTCTAATTAACCAACCCTAGTCTATCAAATGACAAATTACCAAGAATTCAGATTTTCTAATCTCTGTATTAGAACAAGTAAGAGTTTTATAATTTACGATGTTGACTTTTAAATAAACATTGTTTTTTTCTATTTTATACAGATACCAAGAGAGACTACTCTGGACGAATAACTCGCGATCATAAAACCCACCGCTCTGTAACTTTCTAAAGTTGCACGAGGTGTTTCGATTGTAACACTTGTAGCACTTCAAATGGACATTATCAATTATAAACTGTTAAACAGTCCATTGATCTTATACAGTGATAATATTGGTACAGTGGTACCATGTTTGAATTTAGCGACCTGGGTTCGATTCCAGATAGACTGTAGTAGATACTCTTCCATGAAAATCTAACGATGAATTCGAGTTTCATTCTTGTGTGGGAAAGTTGTAGATACCTTGTGGAAGGTTTGATGAGTACTGTTGGTAAATGACATAAAATTCATGTTAAGGCTTTTTTCTTCAAGTTGCGTATATAAAATTACTGAACTGCAATGTAAATTGGCTGTAATTGTACATATTTTGTGTTAGTAAATATGTGTATTTAATAAAAACTTAGGTTTTTGTCGTTTATTTTTCACAGGAACATTTTGACAGCTCTGAAATATCCATGGTGATTTTTAGTAGAGATAAAGACTGTAATTATTTAACGTTTCATATACTGATAGGCTAAGAAAATAACTAGTTCCTAAAGGTAAGTTATATCAATTTCATAGTCTGCTTTGTCTCAACTGACAAATCTTGAATATAATCATTGGTGACTAATTGTTATCGACTGTATAATTCGTTTAGGATAACTTGAGACATTGTGTACATATTTTGGACTTACGTATTGTTTAAGATAAGGCTCCAGGTCAGTGGGAAATTTATTATTGTATGATATAATAAACAAATTCAATAATGAGTATTGAAATCGTTTAGGTGGTAGAGCCGACGTACCTACAAAAAATTTTTTTTTTCACTGGTTCAAATCTCAAACAATAGAGTGAAAATTAGGTATGGTTCTCGCGGTCATGCCGCTTAAGTACGAGGAAAATGAACTAACATATTTTTGCATTTTATTAATTTGGATATTACTAATATAAAATTAAACATACGTATGTTGAAACAACCACTCATAAGAACTCAAAATTAAAAGACTAATTATATTGAGATTCGAACTTGGGAACTCCACTATTAAATTTACGACACCGTATCCGTTGTGCTAATATAAGTCGATGGAGATGATCATGGTAAATTAATTTTATATTTATTTATAGTGATAATATTCTAAAATGATCATATACATAGAACAAGTATTAGCATTCCCCAAAAAATGCTTGAAATCGCTGTTTAGCCGTGTATTCACAGCGTACCCAAACCTTCCAAAGTCTATTTATAGAAGACAAGAATTAACGTGCCCTGGTAATATGTAAAACCATTGAGTCCATTTTTAGAATTTTTTACCAAGAAGTATAGATTTTATTTTCCAAAGATGATATATTATTCTGGAAGATATTTAAAAAATAGTACTCCACATAATTCAAGAATCCTGAGATTTTGTACAAAGGCTGAGAGTGAGGACAAATTCCATGCTATATGCATATGTCCTTTTATTCTTATACACCTAAAAAATGACAAAAAAGTCAATATTTAAATTTATTGAATTATGGAATAATGTATTGATTTATTAAATAACAAGTGTTTTAACAAGTGTTTTTACATTAATTAAGTCTCAATTTTTGTTTAAGAAGCTTTAAAAATGAAAACTCAACTACATGATATTGTGTAATTTCATTGTCTTAACTGCCAACAATTTATTTATTACATGCACATGTACTTCGTATACACGGGCCGATCTAGTGTGGGGGGGTCCGAACACCCCTAGAATAACCATAAACCTGTCCACTAATATTTTTCTTTACTGTAAGTCATTTTTGAGTTGTATGACGCTTTTTCTCAGTGCTAAACATAGATTTAATGGTTATGTAGTTTTTATTAATGATATGTTAATGATATGTTGCATTATTCTGCAAAATGTGTATGATGTGGTTGTGGTTCAAAAGTTTTGACACCCCCACGTAGAAAAAGTTCGCCCCCCACCAAAAAAAACCCAAAAATCTGGACCCTCCACCTCCACCTCCTTCCCCCCCCCGGTATGCACTTGTAAATGTGTTATTCTTATTCTCAGAATTTATATGTATAATTATGTTATGTATATTGATTATGTGTATTATAATGTGTTTATTATTGTTTTTATGAAAATGTACTTGATATACTCTTCACAAATAAGTTATGTTCTGTTTTGTTCTGTTCTTTGTGAATGCTCAGCACTCCGGTCTGTCTACCATTTCTTCAAGGGACATCTCTGAGATTTAACTTAAACTAGATTATGTTCCTATGTTGAAATGTTTGCAATAATTGAAAGAACTATTCACTATTTTGTACAATATTCAGCCTCAAATTAATCTAAACTGAGTGCTAATATGCCTAAAGATTTACAGATGAAATACCATAAATTGAAGTTTTACGGTTAAAATCCTGGCAGCTGGTTTCCAGGACTTTTACCGTAAATATACGGTTTGGTCCGTAAATAATTAACGATCCTGCCTGTAAATTTTACGGTAAAAGTTCTGGAAACTAGCTGCCTGGATTTTTACCGTAAAAAATTACGGTATGTTTTTACAGCGACAGGTTTAAGTCACGCCCTTCATCGCTCGACTAAGTCAGTATTTGTCACATGAGATGTGGTTGATGATAAGGAACATACATATTTTAAAATATGAAAATGATACCTTAACAAATTTAATGTAAAGAATACATATTTTAAAGAAAATTTTAAGTTCACCAGAGACAATTTTGAAAAAAAATGTATTTGTAGTGATGAACCTTTTCACATGAAATGTGGTTGAAAATAAGGAACATATATTAAAAGTCAATACCTATAGAAGCAAAACAGTTGCAATATAACAAGCATTTTTTCAAGAAAAACTCTAAGTTCAATAGCAGATAATAATGAAAAAATGTATTTTGAGTCATGAACCTTGTCACATGAGATGTGGTTGATAATTAGGAACATATATATAAAGTTTAAAGTCAATACCTATAGAAGCAAAACAGTTGCAGTATAAAAAGCATTTTTTAAAGAAAAATCTAAGTTCAACGGGGGATAATTACTAAAAAATGTATTTGGAGTTATGAACCTTGTCACATGAGATGTGGTTGAAAATAAGGAACATATATTTAAAGTTTTAAGTCAATTCCTAAAGAAACAAAACAGATTCAGTAAAACAAGCTTTTTAAGAAAACTCTCAAGGGGGGATAATTGTAAAAATGTATTTAGAGTTATGAACCTTGTCACATGAAATGTGGTTGATAATAAAGAACATAATTTAAAGTTTGAAGTTGATACCTCAAGAAATAAAAAAGTTATAGTAACACATATTTTACTGCTCTCCATTAACTTCATGAAGTCCTGCTAAAATCCGTAAACAAAAATAGCAAAGACACAAAAGTAGGACAGACAGATAGAAAGATGGAATCCAAGAATGAGAGAAGGATGGACAGTTTGATTGATATATGCATCTGAATTACTTCCAGGGATGTGGGGTATACAATATGATTATCTTACTTTTAATGCAGATGCAAACATGCACGAAAAGACTATGAACAATTGATGGATAATAAACACAACTAATAGATGAATTTTAATCTGATAGCAGATATGCCTCCTATAAATTTGAGTAAAACATGAACTAAATGAATTTGTGTTTAACTCCAAAAAAATGATTAACTGCAAACAATCTAAAACAAAGTTAGTAAACTGGCTTTGATTATCTGTATTTTTGGCACATATGCTTAAAAATACCTCTCTGTTCTACAATCAACATACTTGAAAATTCAATTGAAACTGAACTTTCTCCTTAATATTACTCGCACTTTGATTCAATGAAAATGAAACATAAATTTCTGTTTTTTTTTCAACTTTCAAAGCTTGAATAATTATACAGTGACTGAATGCTTTGTTTTTGTACTGGCGACCTAGTTGTTATTAAAAATATCATGACTAAAACATACGGCATTTAAACATCTTAACTCGATCATAATACACTTTCAGAAACTCACAGATGTATTACAACAAAAGTTTTAATAAACACATTCACCGTGAAAATATTCATGTTTTGACATATATCAACAATACTAGCCTTAATTAGAGAAACTTGTCCACAAACCTTGTCTGAAACCATAAGCTCAAGAGATGAAACCATATTCACAAATATGATATCCTATGTCTTCAAATAATTTTAATGGTCTGAAAATTGACCCAGTCAATACCTAATACATAATGATAGTTAAATACATTTACCAAGCAAAGCAAGTCTTGGCCAGCTCTTAGCATTTACTTTCTCGACTTCAACAGTAGAGGACATTTCCTAATTCACATGTAATAAAAAGGGCAAGTTATAAGCAAAATGATAATAAATTGGTCATCCCGTAAGAATAACTTGTCCAGCCTTTGCAATCAGAGTAGCCAGATTAATGAAAAGTGCCATTTAGGCTGCCTGGCTAGCTCAGTTGGTAGTGCATAAGTCTACTAATTGCGGTGTGGGACATTCTTTAATGGAGCTTGATCATGAAATAATTTCTATGACATCTCTTCCTACTACCACTTATTCTAAATAATGAAGGGCAGAAGTCAGTCACTGGGAAAGTATGGGCTTATAAGTTGAATAGTTAGTTAACAGCTAAATCTAGAGATTTAGCCTTTTCAGGGACAGCTAGTAGGTGGGCTGACCGCCGTGCTATACAATATCTACACAATAAACTATACAATGTGTTGCAATGATGTTACCCCCCCCCCCCTCAACACAAAAGAAACAGAAAAGTGCCTTTAGTTGTTTGACTTGAAATATTGTTGCCTTTTCTGCAATTGTCCAGTAGAAAGCTTCAGCCAAAAAAAATATACAAAACATTGAACAGCTGATTCCAAGAATTTGTTATTTCATTATTTTAATTTCAGGTATGATAATAAAAAAATTAACTAAAATATTATGTTCATGTCAATATTATTCATTCAATTAGACTGAAATTCATGAATCAAAACTTACGAATCATAGAAATTATAATTCATGAAAATTTTATTTTTAAAGTACATAAATCATACTCACATCTACAACCAAAAACAAACTTAAATATGCCTGCAAGCACTGAATGACAGCTGGAAGTAATGCAGTCACATTTTCTGTTTGATCTTCCTCATTTACTTTACTAAGGTACTCCTTAAATTTACTATGAGCACCTTGTCTTGATCTAGAAAACTTCAACATTCTTCTTGCTTTCTTTTTAAACAACATCTCACCCATATGCAAATGAGCTGAATTTTTCAGTAATTGAGTCTAAAAAATAAAATTATTCTTACTTTGAATAAATCCATTATTTATATCATACAACTCATTTTACCTGGGTCCATAGCGCAGTTGGTAGCGCACCATGATTTAGAATCTCGTGCCTGAGGGGGTGCGGGTTCGAATCCCACCCAGGGAGGTTATACTCTTCCATGAAAATTTGACAATAACATCAATTTTCCTAAATTGATAAGTTAATATGGAGAAGTTTCCGGCCTTGTGGAAGGGTAGGTGAGTACTGGTTATAGACAATGGTCCAGGAAAGCTAGGTTATGTGTGCAGGACACCATAAAATGCCCTAAATTGTGTTGGCATGACATTAGCTCCGAAAAATAAACAAACAAGCATACAACTCATTTTCTCAAATACACCACTTTGAAAGAATAATAAGGATGAAAACGTTTTCATAAGTCCCCATCACTTTATTTGTTACACTTACAAAAGCAAGAGCCCTATACATTATTGATGATGATGATAATGATGATTTTGATGATAATAACAATTTTTATAATAATTTGGAATGTTTGTTCTTTTTGCCTTACTGTAATAATATACCTAGGCTCCATTATGGAGGCAAAATCTTCAAATAAGAAAAAAATCAGCATAGAAGATTTTCTAACTGAAAAATGTTGAAAGGACGAAATTCAATCTACAAAACTTATCAACAAAAAATTCTATTTATTTCCAGAAAGATTTGACATTGGAAAATCCACACAGAAAACACAGTCCCAAAAGCTTCAAATTGATTATTAAAACTATTTTTTTATCTTTATGTACTTTGAACATCATATTTTACTAAGAGAAGACTAAAATTATTGAAAATATTAGATTGTAAAAGAAAAAATGAAAAAAGTTTTTCGGCTCTCTGAGGGACGAATTTTACTTGTGGTGGCAGTGGTTATTGATTTGATAAAGGGAGATAACCGCTGCGGGGAGTTTGACAGAATGACATTCAAAACTACACACACAGCAGCTGTATGACACCATCATTGGTGATAAAACCACACACAAAATCTAAAATAACTTCAAATTATGCCAACATCTTCTGACAATGAACCACAACTTCGCACAAGGTTAAAGAATAATGCAAGTGGGTGGGGTAAATTCATAGATTTCTATCTTTATTTGTTTAAGTCAGTTGAGCTACATTTTAGAAGGTCGTGCAAATTTATTCCCTGAATTGAATCGCTTTCCTATGCTACCAAAAGGTTTTTATATAAAGTGATGTGTCATTATTTCAATGTAAACAGAAAAATATTTTTAAACTTCTTACCGCCGGAATCTTCTTAGCAGACGCAGGCCAATAACTCCCAGAAATCATTGCGGTATATACGGTCTAAATACCGTCACGGTCGACATGTAGATATTTTAACGGCGCGGCCCGTAAAAATTACGATATATTTTTACAGTGTAACAGCGATGTTTATGAAGGGCGTGACTTAAACCTGTCGCAGTGGATACTGGTTACGCCTCTCGGCAGATTGGATACAGATAATCTTCTCCTGTATAAATAGATTCGCCCGTTAGTAGGGAAGATAGGTTTGCATTTTTTCAACAAATGAGAGTTTTAAAAAGAAAAACACATTTTATAATTAGCTGTGCATATTTTCTGGGATTAATTTGCAATTGCCTTGAAACTGGTTATAGTTCATACATTAATTATGGTATTTTCTGGTAATACATGCAGATAACCCGACAAAACATTGCGTGGTAGAGTTCATACACGCACCCCTATTTTGACTGTCCGACGTCCATTTTTTCATCATGTGACCTCAAATGCATCGCTCTGATTGGCTTACGGCAACCGGTGTCGACACTAAAATGCGCAAATCTTGATAATTGTTATTATCGACAGCGATAATTACCCACGTATGAAGATTGTATAATTGTGCTTGTCTCAAGTTATCCTCAACGAGCTACAGTCAATCACAATATGTTTTATTATGCTCGTAATAATTATAATCGGTCCAAGGTACTGAATATAATCATTATATAGCGACCATACTGTTCAACATCAGTTACAATAGACTTCATTTACAGCAACTACAATTATCACAATGGCTGTAATATTGTTTTGTTTTTAACACACTACCTTAAAATGCGCTTTAAAACTTATGAGCCGTTAATGATGCTTATAAGAATGTTGATGATTTAATAATATTTTCATCGTCATTGTTATCGTCGTCATTGATGTTCTTGATGATGGTGATTTTATTACGGTGATGATGATGATTATGATGATGGTGGTGAGGATGATGATGATGATGATGATGATGATGATGATGATGATGATGATGATGATGATGATGATGATGATGATGATGATGATGATGATGATGATGATGACTATAGCGACGACGACGATGATGATGATGGTGGTGGTGGTGATGATGATGATGATGATGATGATGACTATAGCGACGACGACGATGATGATGATGGTGGTGGTGGTGATGATGATGATGATGATGATGATGATGATGATGACTATAGCGACGACGACGATGATGATGATGGCGGTGGTGGGGATAATGATGATGATGAAAAAACTTTTTTATAGTCTGGTACTGTTACAGGTTAGAAATACAATGTACAATCAGATATCAGTATTCTTAGATTTTTTCTGTGGCTACAACATACTTGATTATTCATGGAATTCTACCGTAAATTGATGTAAGTGTGCAGTAGAATTGTAAAATTAGACAGGATCAGGGTAACTTTTGACCATCACGTGTGCTAATGATAGGTTAATCAGTCAAAATATCATACCAATGTTAATGTTTCTTATTGTATCGTTTCAGAATGTTAGGGACAGTAGTACTGATCAAGAAATATTCAACTATTGACATCTACAATATAGAATAGAAGAATCAACACTGTGAGTTTTATGTAAATGTTATTATTTGGCCTGTCTCTTCTAACAAGTCGTCTCGGACTTTTTTGTCCTTGAGATGTTTGTTGTCCAAGTAAAAATACGAAATTGTTTTGTTGTTTTATTACTTTTGACAAAAAGCTTTTCACAAAAATAACAATGGTGTCTACTTTGTTGTTGTTGTTAGGCCTATGTATAATGATGATGACAGTTTCAATTCGTCGTTGCTGTTATATACAATGTAACGACGGTTTTAATTTGTTGTTGCTGTTATATATAATGATAAAAACGGGTTTACTTCGTTGTTGCTGTTATATATAATGATGATAACGGTTTAAATTCGTTGTTGCTGTTGTATATAATGATGATGAAGGTTTTGATCCGTTGTTGCTGTTACAAATACAGATGATGACGGTTTCGATTCGTTGTTGCTGTTATATGTGATGATGACGACGGTTTTACTACATTGTTGCTGCTATAGGTAATGATAATGACGGTTTTATTTCGTTGTTGTTGTTAAATATAATGATGATGGCGGTTTTAATTCGTTGTTGCTGTAATATATAATGATGATGACTGTTTTATTCGTTGTTGTTGTTATATATAATGATGATGGCGGTTTAACTCGTTGTTGCTGTTATATATAATTATGACGACGGTTTTATTTCGTTGTTGCTGTTATGAATAATGATGACGACGGTTTTATTTCGTTGTTGCTGTTATGAATAATGATGACGACGGTTTTATTTCGTTGTTGCTGTTATATATAATGATGATGACTGTTTTATTCGTTGTTGTTGTTATATATAATTATGACGACGGTTTTATTTCGTTGTTGCTGTTATATATAATTATGACGACGGTTTTATTTCGTTGTTGTTGTTATATATAATGATGATGACTGTTTTATTCGTTGTTGCTGTTATATATAATGATGATGACGGTTTTATTTCGTTGTTGTTGTTATATATAATGATGATGACTGTTTTATTCGTTGTTGCTATTATATAATGATAATGACGGTTTTAAATCGTTGTTGCTGTTATATATAATGATGAGGACGGTTTTATTTATTGTTGCTGTTATATATAATGATAACGACGGTTTTATTTCGTTGCTGCAGTTACATATAATAATGATGACGACAGTTTTACTTCGTTGATGCTGTTATATATAATGATGATGGCGGTTTTGATTCGTTGTTGCTGTTACAAATACAGATGATGACGGTTTTGATTCGTTGTTGCTGTTATATGTGATGATGACGACGGTTTTACTACATTGTTGCTGTTATATGTAATGATAATGACGGTTTTATTTCGTTGTTGCTGTTATATATAATGATGACGACGGTTTTAAATCGTTGTTGCTGTTATTTATAATGATGATGACGGTTCTTTTTCGTTGTTGCTGTTATATATAATGATAATGATGGTTTTATTTATTGTTGCTGTTATATATAATGATGATGACGGATTTAAATCGTTGTTTCTGTTATATATAATGATGATGACGGTTTTGATTCGTTGTTGTTGTTATATATAATGATGATGACGGTTTTGATCGGTTGTTGCTCTTATATATATTGATGGCGACGATTTGGATCCGTTGTTGCTGATATTTATAATGATGACGGTTTAAATTCGATGTTGCTGTTATATATAATGATGACGACTGTTAAAATTCATCGATGCTGCTATATATACTAGGACGAAAAAGAAACGCCGGGTAACCTATAATGATTGTTTTAAGGGATAAATTGTATTATTGGATTATTATATTTATTTTTGTATGAAATGTCATCTGTATGGAACCAGCTGTTGAAGTTTCAATCGATTTCCGATGCTGATTATGTGAAAAAATACCCCCTTTTAACGATGACCCTTCTTGTTTTGCGAAACACGGCCGGACATGTGTTGCATATTTTATGTACCCGGCGTTTCTTTTTCGTCCTAGTATATAATGATGATGACGGTTTTAAATTGTTGTTGCTGTTATATATAATGATGACGACGGTTTTAATACATTGTTGCTGTTAAATATGATGTTGACGACGGTTTTATATCGTTGATGGTGTTATATATAACGATAACGATGGTTTTAATTCGTTGTTGCTGTTATTATATATAATGATGATGACGGTTTTAATTCGTTGATGCTGTTGTATATAATGATGACGACGGTTTTAATACATTGTTGCTGTAAAATATGATGTTGACGACGGTTTTATATCGTTGATGCTGTTATATATAAAGATAACGATGGTTTTAATTCGTTGTTGCTGTTATATATAATGATGATGACGGTTTTAATTCGTTGATGCTGTTGTATATAATGATGATGAAAGTTTTGATTAGTTGTTGTTGTTATATATAATGATGATGACGGTTCTTTTTCGTTGTTGCTGTTACATATAATGATAATGATGGTTTTATTTGTTGTTTCTGTTATATATAATGATGATGACGGATTTAAATTGTTGTTGCTGTTATATATAATGATGATGACGGTTTTATATCGTTGATGCTGTTATATATAAAGATAACGATGGTTTTAATTCGTTGTTTCTGTTATATATAATGATGATGGCGGTTTTAATTCGTTGTTTCTGTTATATATAATGATGATGGCGGTTTTAATTCGTTGTTTCTGTTATATATAATGATGATGGCGGTTTTAATTCGTTGTTGCTGTTATATATAATGATGATGGCGGTTTTAATTCGTTGTTTCTGTTATATATAATGATGATGGCGGTTTTAATTCGTTGTTGCTGTTATATATAATGATGATGGCGGTTTTAATTCGTTGTTTCTGTTATATATAATGATGATGGCGGTTTTAATTCGTTGTTGCTGTTATATATAATGATGATGGCGGTTTTAATTCGTTGTTGCTGTTATATATAATGATGATGGCGGTTTTAATTCGTTGTTGCTGTTATATGCAATGATGATGGCGGTTTTTCTTCGTTATTGCTGTTATATAATGATGATGACAGTTTTAATTCGTTGTTGGTGTTACAAATAATGATGATGAAGGTTTTAATACGTTGTTGCTTTTATATATAATGATGATGACGGTTCTATTCGTTGTTGCTTTATATATAAAAATGATGATTGTTTTAAATCGTTTATGATGTTATGTAAAATGGTGGCCTGCGTTCGATTTTAGTAGCATGTGAGGGCCGAGCAAACACTACATTGCAGTAATTTGTCAGAAATGCATTTTTTTGTGATAAATTAGGCAAGGAGAATAATCACAGCGAATGGCCGAGGAGTTCCGAATGTATCGTTACGGAACGTTTTGTAACATTCGTGGTAACTGAACGCAGGGCTGCCCCGTCTTCAGTTACCGCGAACGTTACAGAACGTTCCGTAACGATACATTCGGAACTCCTCGGTCATTTGCTACGAATAATCTCGGACATATTTAGACTCAATTTTGAAACTAACGATGTTGAAGTAAACAAATATATGGCCGAGGAGTTCCGAATGTATCGTTATGTAACGTTCTGTAACGTTCGCGGTAACTGAACACGCCCCTGGTTTTATGTCAACATCTCCTTTGCAGTTGGTTGCCCGCTTGACCCAGACACATAGAATAAATACTTACATAACACGATGAAATCTATAGCTTTAGGCTAAATATGTATATTTATAAATATTGGTACACACTTTAATTTATACAATGTTGTGATCAAAATCGTCATTTTCTTTCAGACACCATACCATCCATCGTATTCATGTATCTAAAGGATTAAAACGTGTATGCGACCAGAAGGTCTTGTGTACGATTGTTCTGTTACAAGTAAGCAAGTAAACATTGCCTGAAATCAATTGTGAAAAAATGGCTTTGAAAACAGCGGCCCTGCGTTCAGTTATCACGAACGTTACACTGAAAACTTTCCGTAACGATACATTCGGAACCCCTCGGCCATTCGCTGCGAATAATCTCGGACATATTTGGACGCTATTTTGAAAGTACCGGTGTTAAATTAATGTAAACAAGTATGATCGTTTATGTATTAAGTGATGTTTCATTTTTAGTCCGTAAATTTTGAAACATCCCTTATTGCCTTAACGACCTCATATTTGTGTATTAGATTTGGTTATTAGCAGCGAATGGCCGAGGAGTTCCGAATGTATCGTTATGTAACGTTCTGTAACGTTTTGTGTAATTGAACACGCTACAGTGGTATCTTCGCCTTGATACCTTACGTAAAGCTGTTTATTTAAAACGATTTACGCTAGGCTGAGTCGCTATTATAATTTATATACATAGCAGTGCGTTTTGACAGTCTATCTGTAACATACCTTACGGTAGTTAAAACAATACCAATAAATTATACAACATTTATAACTATAATAAATTATGGATACAAATGAACTCGCGTGTGATGCGAGGTGGATGTTTAAAACGTGTTGTTTAATATTGTGTTTTACTTCAACAGTAATTAATGGACTAGATTTGACAATTTTACATACAAATGATGTACATGCTAGATTTCAACAGTTTAACAAATACGGCTCGGACTGCAGCGCAGACGACGCAGCAGAAGGAAAGTGTTTTGGCGGGGTAGCCAGACGATATACTAAAGTCAATGAAATACGAAGAACGCAGGAAAATGTGTTGTTTTTGGATGGAGGAGATCAGTTTATGGGCACCTCATGGTTTACAGTTTATGGCGGGAAAGCTGCAGCTCACTTCATGAACATGTTAGGATATGACGTCATGGTAACAGTTTTATGTCATTATTTATTAATATTTTACGTTTTTATTGGGTGAACACGTATTTAAACATAATTATGACCCTTTTAGGACAGATAACCTTACATAGCTTTCCTAGGCCATTGTTAGTCCTATATATAAGACCCTCCGCAACTCATTTCACATTGGGACATTATTCTGTTAAGGCAACGTAACAGAAGCAATGTCCAAATGAAAAATAAGTTACGGAGGGTTTTATATATAGGACTAGGGCCATTGTGTGTAACCAGTACTGTGTCCTTAAGGCCGACAACTACTCGATGAACTTTATAAATTAATTAGTACAAAGACATTGACATAATTGTCAAATTTTCATGGAAGGGATGAATATGACAGTGTTTGACTATAAAATGATAAATCAAGCTACTATATAAATATATGAAATGACTTTTGTCGACCAGAATATTCATGTTTGTTGTTTACTTAAGGGTTTATTATTTGTTGAAATTGAAAACAATATATCAAGTGGGTGGGGTAACTAATCATACATGTATCAAAATATCCATAAATTCCAAATTATTTGGATATATTTTGTAAGTGAATATAAAAGTAAATATAAAAAAACCGCAACAAATAAGACATTTAGAAAGAAATGAAAACCTTTTATCCTAACCTTGAAATGGCCTTACGAACGTCAGTCCAAACAAAAAGAGAACTTAAATTATGTGTTTGGACTGACGTTCGGAAGGCTATTTCAAGGTTTGGTTAAATGTCCTCATTTCTTTCTAATACCCCCGTTACACCAAACTCGTTCTCACTACGTTCGGAAAAAATGGACGTAACGAAATCCAACTGTGTGCAAACGGACTGGACGTAGAAGCAACTTTCTACGACCTGTGTACGTACGCTATATATGGACGAGATCGAACGGTGTTGAACGGGAATGGGGTTTCAAAACTTTGAGTCGACTCAAATTGTTATGCGCCCACCCCGTTCTGCAACTACGCTGAGTAACAATGAACTGGCAACGGAAAGGACGTACTGCGAACGGAATTGCCGTACAAGCATCGTACTCGGGACGTGCCTTGTCGTAGTTCGATTGGGCCTCAATTTGCAGTACGTTTACACGCCGACCTGTTCCGTTTGTAACTCGTTTATTCCGTTCGCACACAGACTTAAGTCGACTTAATTACGCCTATAGTACGTTGTTATCCCGAGTGTATGTCTGAGTTTTTTTTGTGGCTTCTGACTGTGCCCAACACCTTCTCCCGAAACCTGGGTGTCTGGATCATAAGAAGGAGCAGGAGATACAACACCCTCCTTCCTTTTCATTGGCTGGCTTAAGAGGCTCAGTATCTTAAGGCTTATCTTATGGTCTTCACGAGCTTCATCTGAGCAGGTGATTTTGGATCGTTTGGAAGCTATTCTCTTAACACGCGTCTGACTCTGCTCTTTTTTTAGAGGCATGATGGTCACAGTGATGCTTGATAAATTGAGTCCCCACAGCTTGAAGCGCAGAACGAGAAAGAGAACGGGTAAAAACGTCTAGGATATTTATAACAATCGGATTACGTTCAGAACGCACTAAGAACGAGATGAGAACGTACTTAGGACGAGTGTAACTGTCTTAAACGGGATGATCAAGTATTTATAAACATGCTAGAAGAACTAGTTATGAACGGGTTACAACTGACTACGAACGGTTTTGGACTAGTTGGGGACGGTGTCCCGTGACGAGAATGAGCAGTTTTACCCGATCTAAACTCGATACAAACAGACTACAGACGGGATGAAAACGAAATGCATGTATCGGGAACTGGTTCTGAACGAACTATGATCGTATAGCTGACATTTTCCGACTTAAAAAGCACGTTTAGTCCGTTCACAACCAGTTTCGCGATATTTTTAGGACGGGGTCGAACGTTCTGGGAACTAGTTTGGTGTAACGGGGCCTTAAACGTCTTATTTGTTGAGTTTTTTTATATTTTCACTGTCACGTCTATACACTAAATGCATCACTTACAAAATATTTAAAAATTATCTTAGAATTTATGGATAGTTTAATATGTTTAGTAACAACACCCACTTCATAGATTTTATCAATTTCAAATCCTGATACACCCTTAAACTGTCATGTAAACATGAGTAAACAGGATGTCAACAAAACAAATAATTGTAAATTAAATAAATCGGGGATTTGTCATATAAAATCCTCGAACAAATGTACAAGTATTCGCCCACTTTAAAGTGGACTTGCACACAAAATTGAAATGCATTATATAATACATGTATTCTTATTATGTAAAATCATTGTGTGGTTCTCCAGTGACAATAAATAATTTTGACTCACGTTCTCAAAGACCTTTTCATACAGGTGTTTTGACCCTTTCCCTAGTTCCTCTTGAATCCGTTATCGTTCAACATGCTCACAGACTAGCAGCTTTCATCGTTTATGTATTTAACGGCCATTGTGTGCTACTGATGGTCGAATTGTGCATTGTCTTTGTGTAATAATAATGTTTCTGCAACTTTATCACAGCTTGTACATGGTGATTAATTTTCATATTCATGATGATTGAAACAAATCACGTGTCGTATGTCTTTCAGGGAGTTTTTATTTTTACTTCATTTAGCGCTCACCGAAGTGAGCGCTCTTATTATATGGAATGCGTTTTGAATATGCCTGTGCATGCGGAACTTTTCGGCTGTTACTGCCTAATTATACTGTCTAACTCACTCATGGAGGCCGCCATTGAAGTCAGCAAAGGTAAGACTAAAACGCGTATGTACTTTATGTGGCAAGACAGTTAGACGAGAAATTTTCTTAACTTTATCTCTGCAATCAGTACTATAAAGTGTCGATATATCTTAAGAAGTTCAAACAAACAATAAATAAAAACAGTGCATCATATGAGAAACACTTGATCGTCAGGGGAGACTATGTTGAATTTGATTTGAGACCCTTAAGACAATAGAGATAAAAACTTACTCATGTTGGCTAAGACAAGAATTGCTTTGAGTTTTTTTTCAACATATATATTGGTCCATCCATGTTTTACAGAGCATAATTCCATGTTTAACTTTCGCCAAGCTTTATTTTGACATTTTCATTTAATATTTACATAAACGGCCTCCATATTCACCGTCTGTTGTAAAACCTGTCGCCTGCCCTGCGTTCAGTTACCGTGAACGTTACAAAACGTTCCGTAACGATACATTCGGAAGTCCTCGGCCATTCCCTGCGAATCATCTCGGACATATTTAGACGCTATTTGGAAACTACCGGTGTTACAGTAAACAAATATATGATCGTTTATTTAGGCATTGAGTGATGTTTCGTTTTTAGTCCGTAAATTTTGAAACATTACTCATTGCCTTAACGATCTCATATTTGTGTATTAGATTAGGTTATTCGCAGCGAATGGCCGAGGAGTTCCGAATATATCGTTATGTAACGTTCTGTAACGTTTTGTGTAATTGAACACGCTACTGATTAAAACGCTTTGTGCGTACTGAGTCCATATATGTATGTCACTACAGATGTCAGGAATCTGCCGCTATTAAAGTTGTTTACATAAATAAAACGTCAAATTAATTATAAGAAATGTATGTTAATCAATGAGGAATCGATGAAAAGTTGTGTTCCCCAACATGGAAAATAGACAATGGACAGTTTTCACATTTAAAGTATTATAGTCAAATCATAACAGATTAATTTCATTTTGATCCACCAGTGGCTAGGACATACTTAATTTATAAAGATTTTGTCTATAGGGCCTACCTGTCGGTACTATCCGTACCAAGTAAAATGCACACGTTATAAAAAGTTGTTTTCGTATCCATTGCCTGCTTTTTAGCTCGACTTTACGTAGTAATGTAGAGCTCTCCTACTCGCCCCGGCGTCGGCGTCCGCGTCCACATTTCTGATTAAAGTTTTTGTGCACAGATTAAAGTTTTTGTGCAGTAAAATACTTTCTTCTATAACTTTGTTTTTTCTTAAGATATTAACTTCAAACTTTAAATATGTGTTCCTTACTATCAACCACATCTCATGTGACAAGGTTCATAACTCCAAACACATTTTTTCCTGAATTATCTCCCCTTGAACTGATTAAAGTTTTTGTGCACAGATTAAAGTTTTTGTGCAGTAAAATACTTTTTTCTATATCTTTGTTATTTCTTAAGATATTAACTTCAAACTTTAAATATATGTACCTTATTATCAACAATATCTCATGTGACAAGGTTCATAACTCCAAATATATTTTTTTCAGAATTATCTCCCCTTGAACTTAGAGTTTTCTTTAAAAAATGTTTGTTTTTACTGCAACTGTTTTATTTCTTTAGGTATTGACTTCAAACTTTAATTGTATGTTACTTATTATCAATCACTTCTCATGTGACAAGGTTCATAACCCCAAATACATTTCTTCAATATTTTCTCCCCTTGAACTTAGAAATTTATTTTAAAAATATTTGTTTTTACTGCAACTGTTTTATTTCTTTAGGTTTTGTCTCCAAACTTTAAATATATGTTCCTTATTTTCAACCACATCTCCTGTGACAAGGTTCATGACTCCTTATACATTTTTTCAGAGTTATCCCCCCTTGAACTTATAGTTTTCTTAAAAAAATATTTGTTTTACTGCAACTGTTTTATTTCTTTAGGTATTGACTTCAAACTTTACATATATGTTCCTTATTATCAACCACATCTCATGTGACAAGAATCATAACTCCAAATACATTTTTTTTCAAAATTGTCTTCCGTGAACTTAAAATTTTCTTTATTTTTTATTTATTTATTTACTTTAAATTTGTTAAGGTTATATTATCAAATTTTAAAATATGTATGTTCCTTATCATCAACCACATCTCCTGTGACAAATACTTACTAAGTCGAGCATGCTGTCTCCTCTGACAGCTCTTGTTTATATCTAAGTTAGCTAATAACCTAGTGATATTATATCAAAGAATACAATGGAAATGAGATATGCTTGTCTGCTTTTTGTGTGCCATCTTTCAAATATTACGTATAAAACACGTAAAATTGTATTATTTCAACATTTGTATGTATTATTGTTAATCTATAACGTATTTGTACTGTCACCATGGTTAAATGCATATTTGTCAGAACATTATTATTGTAAAACTTGGTTATAACATACACTCGGCTACAGCATACCATTTTCCTGGCCCGTTTTTCATCCTTATTGTATTCTATACAAAATAAGCTATGTTATATCCGAGTTTTTCTGTATGTCCCGTCGGTTAGCACAGGCGGTAAAACGTTCGATTATGAATCCAGGGAGCATTTAGTCATTGCCATTCTTATGGGGTGTCAATATTGTATATCCGGAAATGTGCAAATGTTAACTACATACAGACAATATAATGCTGCACCGTAGATGTTTCTGTGCTGCTTTTGATCAGACCAAGCTATGAGACGCACTGATACACTTTATTGGATGCAAGCAGTACGGGAACTGATACATAAACCGCCTATCTACCAGGGTGAAAATTATGGTTTTGGGACTCGCGGTTGAGAACAATGGTACTTTAATGACCATATTAGCAGTTGCTAGCGCTCTTAGTTTGCTATCAGTCTATCATATCCAGAAAGCATTTATGATCTACGGTTATTCGTGGCAACCTTATAAAACATAGCAATTTCTTAAACAAATCTATAATAAATATAATAAAAAAACGTAACATCCATATTCTTTCAGTGCATTGGAAACCATGAGTTTGACCTCGGTGTTAGTTCACTTCAAGACTTTCTGGGTAATGTTACATTTGACGTTGTTAGTTCTAACATAGACGTATCTAATGAGCCCAGACTACAAGGTTTATTTACAAAGACGGTGACTAAAGACATAAAAGGAGAACAAATAGGAATTATTGGGTATACAACGGCAGAAACTGATAAAATATCAAACCCAGGTAAGATAATGGACGTAGTTCAATGCTAGAATATTCCGGCTTAATGGCCTTCATGATCATGATAGTCATTCGAAACTCATCGGCTATTCATTGAATAAATAACATCGGAAAGTTTCATGGGGTCCACCAAAATGTTGAGTGTTTGCTACATACGCGAGGCAACGAACTAACGATTTTGCAAAACAGTTCATGACGAAAACACAAACTGCTATGTAAACTCATTTTTTTGCTACATGTATACTATGTTACCAAATATTGTTTAGTGAATCGAATATTTGAAAAACACTTAACTAAAGTTTATATCCAATTGTTTGGACCAACCTATTTATACAGTATGCCTGTGGAAATAACTGACTAATGAACATAAAGTTACTCTGCTACAACTTGATATGATCGTAACTATACTTGTAGACTACGGGACACTAGAATCCCTCTCTCATCGTAAAACAAAGCGGCCATTATTTACAATTAAGCCAAAAGGATCTGCCCTTAAGTGTCTTAAGTGGAACGTGATAGTGTCTGCCGTCTATTATATCGTATATTGTAATGTCCTTAAACTAAACTGTAGTGATGCTTCTTCTAGAATTGACGAACTTCAATAATTTATTATTATTTGGGTTTTTCGGTTTTTTTTGTTGGTTATTTTATTGTTCATAATTTGCAGGTCCTACTGTGGTTTTCAGTGATGTTGTTACGGCGGTCACACAAGAAGTTGCCTCGCTTAAATCACAAGGTATAAACAAGATTATCGCCCTTGGTCATGCTGGTATTTCAATAGATCAACTAGTGGCTGCTATAGATGATGTAGACATTGTAGTTGGTGGTCATTCTAATACATTTCTCTACAATGGTATGTAACTAGACTACATTTGAACTTTAAAATAAGAAAATGATAATATATCATAGTTCCTCAATAAAGACCACATTGATAATTGCAATCAAGAGATTTTTGTCAGACAACTTATTCATTTATTTATTTGAGTTAACGCCGTGTCAACATAATTTAGGTCATTTTACGGCGTTCAGCGCACCTAACCTAGCTTTCCTGGACCATTGTCTGTAACCAGTACCCTTCCACAAGGCCGGAAACTTCTCCATATTATCTAATCAATGGAGGAAAATCGACATTATTGTCCAATTTTCATGGAAGGGTATAACCTCCCCGGGTGGAATTCGAACCCACACCCCCTCGGGCACGAGATTCCAAATCCCGGCGCGCTACGTTTAAGTCCAAAGTGCTTAATGTCAGAAGTAGAAGGTCCCTATATTTTGACCATTCCGCTTTTGAGACTATCTAGTGTGATAGTTTTAATAGCGGAACTTAGCTGTTTATATTATACCTGGTATATAAAAGACATGCCAAATGGATTTTTATGGCGAATGTATTGAATATATTCATGTACTGACTTCTTTTTTCCTCTCTTTTTTACCCGGGCATGCTTCAACTAAAGCGATGAAGCCCATCTGGATCGCATGTGCCCTCACTAATGAAACAATCGGATTCTATCCTGCCGAATCCATATCCATTCAGTGCTATCAGCCCTATCTGCGCTTTGATTAGAAATTGTCGCCCACATGTTTATTCACCCTGTCGACTTAATTTTCTCTATTTGCTGCTAATTATTTAATAATTCCTTGCTATCCATCTGGTACATTGATTGTTATTGATCTTAATCACGTAACAATAGATGATTCACACGGAAAACAGCATAAGACAAGATGAGGTAAAATGTGTATGTGTTTATTAAATGATTAAACTCTGATAATGAACGAGCTCTACTGTTACATGAGTTGTTAGCATTATAATATGTTAACAATGACACGCTATCATCAACAACAACAGCAACATGCTTATTTTCCATCGGGCCACCAACGCAAAATAAATATACGATATAATCATAATTCACATAATAAACATTGGCTATATGACACAAATATGTCATAGAGTTTTGTAAAGAATCTTGCTAATTTATTTATTTATTGGAGTTAACGCCGTGTCAACACAATTTTAGGTCATTTTACGGCGCCCAGCGCACCTAACCTAGTTTTTCTGGACCATTGTCTATAACCAGTACTCACCTACCCTTCCACAAGGCCGGAAACTTCTCCATATTATCTAATCAATGGAAGAAAATCGACATTATTGTCAAATTTTCATGGAAGGGTATAACCTCCTCGGGTGGGATTCGAACCCGCACCCCTTTGGGCACGAGTATCCAAATCCCGGCGCACTACCAACTGCGCTATCGACCCGGGTTAAAGAATCTTGCTAACCAGCAATTTATTCAGACTTGTTATAATGTGACAAATGCATTGAAAATGATTTTATGGTGGTATAATTCTGCCAACAAATAACTACATATTAACTTAAAGTTATGTAAGTGGCCTACTAGTAAGCATAACTTGTTAACCATTAAAATAACGTGTTAGTTATGAGGCTGTCTGTTGGCAGAAAAATGCCACTATAGATTTAAACTCTTAAACCAGTAATGTATATTCCACGTGCACACACATCTGACTTTGTATATATCAATAATAACAGGAGAGACTACAGATCATAAACTTGAATTAATTGGCGGATTGAGAACGGGGAAGTCTTTTTCTTTAAATAACCAACACTTTTATGATGGTTTTATCGAAAAATTTGATTTCGACAGTATCTCCTTCATCGAGTCATGACTTCATTGTTGGTCTTAAATGTATGCTACACTAGGAGTTTCTAAAAAACTTTCAATTCGCCATCATTAGCCACATTTTGTGGCATGTACATGTATTGTTGTATATCATTGAAACAATGTCTTTATTTGTAAAATATGTCAGTGCACTTACTTTCAGGGCAAGGAATATTTAGAGCGTGTCAGTCTGATTAAAACCCGATCTAAAATTTTACCGCTCGCATACTCGCCAGTACGGCAACGCGAGTAGAACAGGATCTCTGTTTACGGAGATTGAGAGCGTGCTTGCGTGTTTATCAAAAATGCAGTCAAAAGAAAGGCCGTACTGGTATCATAACAGAGAAATCTATACTGCTTTAATGACAACAAAAGTCACATTATTGCATGCGGATCTGAATGTTATCTGATTTGCGACAGTCGGTGATATTTTTCAGATGTCAACAACGACATATGAGAACTAGTATCGGATAACATTATAATGACCAAGGTTACTTATACCTGTTTACAATATATATTTGTAATTGTTATACTATTCATCGTTGTTAAATTTGAATGAGATATTTTATTTCTGGTTGTTTACAAAAACCAAGAGCAGTCCACGGACAACACGCTCGACTATTCAGGATATTCGAGTAAACCACAGCAATAGTTGAAAAGGTAAAATGTTGCACTGATCAAACTTTAACATGTAATTTATATGCACATGTATAAAACAGCTATTATTCAGTCAAAATTCATGCTAGAGTTATGCAATTTGGTTTTTATCTCCAATGGCAACACCGTAGTTATGTATTAAGTTTCAAGTGAATCTCTTCTGCTGGTTGCAAAGATAAAATATTGCATCTAACACCTTAACAAAGAATTTTTTAAGTACTTAAGAGCCATAATTCAGTCGAAATTCATGCAAATCGGTATTAATCTGCAATAGCAGCATCGAAGATGTGTGAAGTTTCAAGTCAATCTTTTCAGTAGGTTGCAAAGATAAATATTGTATGCAACACCTTTACCAAGGAACTTATAAATACGTAAAAGCCATAATTCAGTCGAATTTTATGCTAGAGTTGGGCAACTTGGTATTTGGCCTCCAATGGTAATCCTACAAACATGTATGAAGTTTTAAGGATGTTCCTCCAGAAGCTGCAAAGATAAAAACGTATTAAAATGTTGCACCAGAAGTGTTACGCCAACGCCGACGCACAACTGAAAAGGATAGTCATTCTCCGAATAGTCGAGCTAAAAAGGCATCACCCCGATTTCATATAGAAATATGTATAATAAAGTAAAATGACACGTTCATACTTAACATCTATAGACGTACCACACGACTCTTTATCTTTTAACAAATGCATTCTTAAACATTTTTAGCTCGACTTTACGAAGTAAATGGAGAACTCTCCTACTCGCACTACCGTCGGCGTCCGCGTACATATTTCTGATTAAAAAGATTGTGCAGTAAAAAATATCTTTTACTATAACTTTTTTATTTCTTAAGGTATCAACTTCAAACTTTATTATCAACCTTATCTCCTGTGAAAAGGTTCATAACTTCAAATGCATTTTTTTTCAGAATTATACCTCCTTGAACTTTAAGTTCTGGAGTTTTCTTTAAAAATTGTTTGTTTTTACTGCAACTGTTTTATTTCTTTAGGTATTGACTTCAAAATTTAAATATATATTCGTTATTATCAACCTCATCTCATGTGACAAGGTTCATAACTCCAAATGCATTTTTTAGAATTATACCCCCTTGAACTTAAAGTTTCTTAAAAAAAATGTTTGTTTTTACTGCAACTGTTTTATTTTTTTAGGTATCGACTTCAAACTTTAAATGTATGTTACTTATTATCAACCACATCTCATGTGACAAGGTTCATAACTCCAAATACATTTTTTTCAAAAATTGTCTCCCATGAACTTAAAATTTTGTTTAATTTTTTATTATTTTTTATTTACTTTTTTACTTTGCATTTGTTAAGGTTATATTTTCAAATTTTAAAATATGTATGTTCCTTATCATCAACCATATCTCCTGTGACAAATACTTACTAAGTCGAGCATGCTGTCTCCTCTGACAGCTCTTGTTATATTTTACTTTTTGTAAAGTAATTTCAAAGTTAAATCTTTTAAAAATGAATTGAATACATACTTGATTAATCTCAAATAATATTTCGTTCGTTGTTGAGTGGTTCGTGTTATTTGATATGTACCATGATATTTTGCCTTTTATTATTTACACATCATTCGCCTTCATGGTCGAGTGGTTAAGGTCACTGACCTCAAATAACCATAACTTCAACGATAAGAGTTGATTGTGAAAGACAGAGAGTCTAAATGAAGTTGCTCCGTGGAAATAGAGTAGGGTGAAGAGAATTGTTCAAATTGTATGACCCTGGCTGTTGAAAGAGGTGTGTTAGACTTAACCAACACAGTTGTCGGCGGAGGATTAGAACCTTGTTCCAGTGATATTGAGGGACAATGTTTGGCGAAACTCTCCGTGTTATATCTCTTATACTCTCTTACTTACAAACTTCAAACGATGTTAACAATCTACAAATGTGTATAATGCCCCAGTCCCATAAAATCGTGGCTTGTTACGGACCCGTACGTGCAGACAGTCGTAGGCCATGGAAAGTCTTGCGTATCAAGGTGACGGTACGCACATGGTACAAAACAACACACCCGTACGGAGCCGTAGTTGGAAGTTATGCATGTTTAATCCATACTCGGCCACGATTGTGTTCACTATTTGACTTTGAAACTGATAGGTGTATCCATGGCTCATCTCAAGGACCCTGGTAAAAACGTAACAGTCCGTACGGGTACGCAAGACTTCGTACGGGTCCTTGCGGAGCTTGATCGCACGGCGCCCGTACGGTGCCCTCACGGCTATTTTTATGTTTATGGGACTGTAGCTTAAATGATCTATTATTAAATTTTATTCAACTGTAAGTGGCACATATATTTATCACATTGATCTAAATGCTCACTTCAGTGCTTTTATACGCACGAAAGATTCAAATCGGCTTGGATAATGTATACACCACTAGCAGTTGAACTGTGGAACTATACCGACCGCCTATGATTATGACAATGCCGCTATTAAGACCATATATTTTGACGATCCTTATTAGAAACTTTACTCTTTTCCCTATTTTATATGATTTCCAGGGGACCAGCCATCAAATCAAAAATACAAGGACCATACCCTATAGTGATAGACCAACCTAGGGGTGGACAAGGGTTAGTGATACAAGATTATACCTGGGGCAAATATTTAGGTTATCTAAATGTTACATTTAACGATGCTGGTGTTGTGACATACAAAGCTGGTAATCCCATCATTCTGGACAACACCGTTGAAGAAGGTAAGACACACTGGAGTGTTGTTGAGTGCTGACTGGTATACGTACTTTAATAGAGTAGTTTTTGGAACGATGCCTAAGCATCGTTCTGATGGTAACAAGAAAATATAAGATTACTCTCTTCACGCTTCAGCAATTTTCAACATAGACAAATAGGGTTAGTTCTAGGATGACACCTCATTAACATCTCATACATAAAAACTACGCCGGCTTGTGTTGTCGGTCGTTAAAGTCATTCACAAATGTATATAGTCTACCGATGTGCATTCCGATAGATGGCGCTCTGAATTAATTACCCGCATTTTCTCTCCACCATAGACGCCGCCTGCAATACCTAGTAGTCTACCACGAAGTCAATGTCGATTCGAAGATTAAATACATTAAGGAAAAGCGTTTAAGTTTAATACATTAAGGAATTGTAAATAATTAACAGAATAAAGAATAAATGTGCATGAATGATAACTTGTAAACGGCAGTTATTGAATTGTTTAAAGAATGACCCATTTGACTTGTGGTGATTGTGTGAAAAAAAACATTTGTGTGTTCGCCTGTCTGGTTTACACGTTGTATTTATAGGTCGATTGTATTTTGAACCGGAACAGTGCTGGTCTACCTATCAAACTAATATCACTGTACTGTTCTTTGTGAACGAATGTTTTGATGGAGCTGCAAATTGAATTTTTAAACCCGAACAAATTCAGTGCCTTCAGCACTTTGATTATATAAGCCATGCTATTTTTGTATTAAATTTGGTAATGTTATAATCGACTTATATTAAATGATTTTTTAGTAATTATAAACATTATTTTTCATGTTTTTCTCTCTCTAAATGTCGTCCCGGAGTTTCGCTGACTAGTTACATGGTATATTCTTTTCTTACAATGTATGTGTAAATAATTGGTTGCATGCTATATATTATTTTTTATTGTTCTGTAAATATCCATCGTCATTATAATACTTTGTAAAGACACTAGCTCAGATGTTTCCCTTTATTTAATCACCATAAACAGATACAACAATTCTACAAGAACTAGCGACGTGGAGTACTAAAGTAGATGCATTAGAAAATGAAGAAATTGGAACATCTAAAGTATTTCTTGAAGGAAGTAGAGATGTGTGTAGGCTGGAAGAATGTAATTTAGGTATTATGTTTGACGATTGCGTTTTTGTCCTTTTTTCGCTGAAGTGCTGCCATGGTAATTGGGATCAGGCAACTTATGGCCTTTTCTTAAAGAAAATATTCTATGTAATAAATTGGCGATGTTTACATTTATGTCTCACGATAAGTAATTAGAAAAAAAGATCTTGAAATAGCCCTTTCCCGTTAAGGTAAAATATGCCAATTTTCGCCCGTGTCCTGACTGGTAAAGGGTTTATCACTGCTCTTTCATATACAACCAATATGATTGATTTGGTTTTAACAGATTATACTTCAGTGCCATATTGAAAGAGAACTTAACAAATTTAGCCTTAATGTGAGGACATTTAAAAAAAGAAACTTAAGAAGCGAAAGCTTTTCAATATCGTGGTTTTGGTGATTTAATGGGTAAAACTTTTAATTTCAGGAAATGTTATCACTGATGCTATAATAGACTATCACGTGACATTTCAACATCCAGTCAGCCAGTGGGCACCTGCTGCTATAGCTGTCTGGAATGGTGGAGGAATCAGAAGTTCTATAGACAAAGGTAAACTAATTATTAAATATTAGAAACTTAAAAATTAGAAATAAAGAGGGAACAGGAAACAGATAATGGATATAGAGAAAGGGGAAGAGCGAAAGGTGATCATGAAAGGAGGAAGAAGCTAGAGAGAGAGAAAAGAGAGATCGATGATAGGGAAAGGTTAAAATTAATGTCAGTACAAATTATTAGACCTTAATAGTACTAGCTGTTATCATTTCAACAGATCTGTACAATTTCTTACTCTAATTGTACATATGATAAGTCACAAGTGTTTTTATTAGCAGCTAAAATTTGAACTTAAGTAACCCTTGTGATGAATGCAACCATCCGTGAATCGGGACTCTGTTATCATGAATTATACATTATCTTGAACATTCATCAATGAAATATAAACTACATGTATATAAATATAAATATATATATAATTACAGGCAGTGTATCAATGGGAAATGTACTAAATGTGTTACCATTTAGAAATGAAATAGATTTAGTAACAGTGAAAGGAAGTAATATACGTAAACAATTAGAATATTCTATATCACAATGGAATCGAGATGAACCATCAGGAGCCTTCCTACAAGTTTCGGGTAAACTCGATCTTGATTTATAATGCATGTAAATATGGCAACGTTTTGTCTCCGTTTTGAGTTTATTTTAGTTATAAAGATTTATGCTCCTCTTTTAACTATCAGAGCTCACGTGGCCATGGTTCTAATGGTTCACCTTTACAGGATTTCTATCCTCCGTAATAACCTCCCTATTTTCTCATAAAATGGTTGCAGTTGTTAGTTTGGCGTCAAACTAAATACCCTCTAGCAATGGAAGGTATCCGTTTATATAAGTCAGTAATCTTAAACCACTAAACCACGTTATTTCGTATGTTTATGTCATAGGTAGATTTATATCGTTAGTTTTTCTATGTAGTGTATTATAGTCAGTTAGTAGTTCCATCACCATCTCATTAACTATAGTGAAACATCGAATATTTAACACTTCATTTCATTTCATTATCGTACCACCCATCACGTGACCATTTTTTCCGATAACCGCGCACGATAAACTTTTAGTCACTCTGCCACTATACTTCACTTGAACCAGTTGTTCTGGTTGTGTATTAAACCGAACCAGGTATTTGAATAGATTTTCACTCTTTTGAATTATAATTAAATATTTATTTGTTTTTCACTCTTTTTGTAAATTATTGAATATGTATTACTTAATTTCATTATTTCCGTCTTCAGCTTAATCTAAATTGTTTTTAAATCTTTCATTACTAAGACTGTTAAATTGTAACTCATTTTTATATCATGACCACGTGTTCTTGACTACCTTTTAATTCACTGTTGTATTTATTTTCAGATTGATTTATTCATATATTTATATACTTCATTGGTTTAACTAAATTATCACCATTATCCACGTCTACAATACAACCAACCATATTAAACAAGTAACTACCAACAAGACTTGTTGTTTTTCTATGCTGAAACCACGACCCATAACTGGGATGGTCGGCGACAATGGCGCCCAACGTTGATGTTTTACAAGTATGAGGATGTGATTTGATGTTGTGATATTTGTTTCGTGAAGAGGAGCATGCTGAATTCTTCGATGGTATACTTCCCATTGGCCAAAATATTTTGTTTATAATTTCTCCGGAGCGCGTGTGATTCTTCTTTTCTATGCTAGCTAGCCACGTGTTAACTTTCATTATTACATTCACTAGTGCTTCAACGCTGGAATGACTCTTCTAAATTAACTCTCCGAGTGACAGTTCATCCATAAACTGTGTACATTTTGTATGTTTGTATTATGTGTTATTTTAAACATTGATTTTTTATTCCATTGTTTAAATTTTGTATTGTACATGTATTTTGACCTTTTGTATTTTTGCTTGTTGTATTTGTGTATTGTATAATTGTGTATTTTCCCCATACGCGGTATAATTTAATTATAGGCGTTAATTTTTCATTTTGTGTACAATTGAATACATCACGCGGTCCATGCACGAGTTTACGTATTCATTCTAACACTCATTTTTCATATATCATCATTTATACAGTAGTATTAGTTTAAATGTAGAACAATTTATTTTACTGTGTAGTAGAGTTTATCGATATTACCTGGGTTTAAAATTCTTATTCTAAGCGTTAAATTGTTAAACTAGTTTTACACCTTTCATAAACTTAGATTTAAACCATGCCATTAGTTTAACGTGTATTGATTTTACATACGGTCAGTATACTTCGATATGTACTGAGTTTATATTCAATTGTTTAAATTTGTTTTCAGGTAAAAATTAATCTCTTTTATTTACAGGGTTTAACCGATATTATTTTACCGTACCGTCAGCAATTGCTTTTCACCGTAGTCGCGAAATCCGTATACATAGTAAATGTCAAGGTTTATCGTGCTTTACCTTGACACGTGTACTTGCGTTGGGTATAAATTATGTTTGCGGGTTTGCTGTGATAGTATATTATACTGATACAATTGTTTAAACATTATTTGAACACAATTGCATTATTGAATTGAATTTAATTGATTTGTATTATTACTTTTGTACTATTTATTGAAATTGAATCTGTTGTATGACTTAATGAATTAATTGATAGCATTAATGTTTTCGTTTGATTCAATATGTTTGGGTAGTAGTGCATATGTCTTTTGTTGTATGTTGTTGGTATAGTTGGTTGATTTATTATTGATTTTTTTTGTCAGTTTGTGTACTTGAGTTTAGTATTTGTTGTGATTAAATCCTAATTATAATTGAATGAGTACATTGACGGGACTTATGTAATATTTATGTATTGATATAGTTCGGTTGATCATTGTTTATTAGCCTTGATAGTATTTGTGTTTAGTTGGGGTTGTTTGTTCACCTGATGTGATTGGTTGTTAAGATTGTTTCGACAATTTGTTGTAATGCAATAAGGTTGATATGATTGATGGTTGAGATTGTTGTTATACAATCAGGTTGTTGATTTATTTTGTTGTCTTTGAATATTATGTTTAGGTAATTTTGTGTAGAGTGAAGTTATAGTTTTGATGTTTTGACACATTACTATGGTGTTTTGAGGCTTAGTGGCATTAGTATTGTTATTTATGTGACGTCATTGATGTTGTCGGTCCATAACATTTAAAGTATTTGATCATAGAATTAGATTTTGTTGTTGGGCTGTAGTAGTTGAGAGGCATAGAGTTGATTGTTGATAGTTAGATTTGATTGAATTTATTTGGCATTTATTTGTTTGATCATAATTCTAAGCAATATAACTGTCTTTAGGTGAATGTTGTATTAGATAGAGATTTGTTTTGTATTTGAATTGGATTTGAATTTGAATTGATATACTGGAGAAGTGATTGTTGAATTTATTCTCTTATTGTTTGTACTTGAGTTAGAGTTGTATTGTAGTATTGAATACTTTGTTTGTAGTGACGTGGAATTTGAATATATTTGAATTTGAATTGGGGTATTGAAGACTTTGTTTGTTGTCTAATTGATATTCAGTGAGGTGGAATTTATTTAAACATGTTTGATAAAGGTATTATGTGAACTTGTTTGTTTTGATGTCAATTAATTATTCTTGGTGTTAAGAATATTGATTCAAATTACATATATGATTACTGAGTTGTATTGTGATTAAATATACATATGCAACTGATGTAAAGTTTGAACCATAACTGTTTATATCCTTAAAGATATTAATTGATATTAACAATATGGCTGAAAAGTTAAGTGAAAGAGAGTTGAGAGCACTTGTAAGAGATAATAAGAGAAGGGAGAAGGAGATTAAAGAGTTAGAAAGGACACTTAAGAGAGACATGAAGGGAAAGGTAGGAAGTGAAAGTGAAAGTAGAGATGGAGAGAAAGGAGCTAAGAGTAAGAGAATGTGTGATATTGATGAGACGTTCAAGTGGTTGGACAGAAAGTTGTATGAATTAGATGGTGAGCATGTTGATGAAGATTTAAGTGATAGTGATGTAGAGGTGAAAGAGTTAGAAAGAGAGATACGTGAGCTGAGAGAAAGGGAGAGAAAAATGAGTGATGAGATTGAAAGAAAGAGATGTAGTCCTGAAAGGTTAAGGAAGGATAAACTTGAAAGGTTGAGTAAAGAGAGAGATGAGATTAATAAGAGATTGAATGACCATGGAAGGATGATGGATGAGTTAGATAGTGATATGACTGCTAATTATGACAGATACAGATTTTTGAAACCTAATATTCCAAAGTTAACTGAGAATACTTATGATGAATGGAGGGTAGAAGTTGAAGCGATTTTGAAAATGAATGTTTACAGCGAAGAAGTAGTTAGACAGGGTATTAGGAATTCAATAAGTGGTAATGCAAGAAAAATCTTATTAACCATTGATTCATTGGCGACATCGAGGGAGATTATTTTAAAGTTAGATAATATATACGGTAATGTAAAAAGTGGGGAATCTATTATTGCTGAATTTTACCAATCGGTACAACATAAGGATGAAAGTATATCCGACTGGAGTGTAAGGTTAGAGGGTTTATTAAAATTAGCTATTGACAAGGGCCAAGTTATGGAGCATCAAAGGGAAACTTTATTAATTAACAGATTTTGGAAATATATTTACAATGAGGAATTACGCAATAATACTAGAATTTATTTTGAAACTTCCAATTCTTTTAGAAATTTAGTTATTCAGGTAAGGAAAGAAGAACAGGATATTAAATTAAGAACAGGTACAGGTATTCAGGTAAATAGTCAACAGTTAGACAGTAGTAATGTTTTAATTAAGGAATTATCCGAACAGCTGAAAGATATGAAGTTGAAGATGGAAGAGATGGAGAAGAAAGCTGATGCTGGTAGATACAATGATAGAGGAAGAGGATGGAGAGGTCGAGGTAGGTATTTTAGAAGATTGGGTTTTAACAGGGGCAGTAGCCATGATTTAAACGAGAAGTAACTCTCACCGATGAGGCTGATGAGGGTTTTAAAATTGACAAAAGCCTCAATTGTAACAGTTCTGGAATCTTTGAGAAATTAGTTGGTCCGGTTAATTCTACTAATGTTCAGATCAATGATGTACCTTGCAAAGCTTTGATTGATAGTGGCTCTCAAATTACAACTATCAATAGTAAATTTTATTTTAATATGACTAATAGAGCACCATTGAAGTCTTTAGATAAGTTAGGTCTTGAAGTATATTGTGCTAATGGAGGTAAAGTTCCATATATAGGGTTCATTGAAGCTGAAATTAAACTTGATTTTATGGAACCTGCTATTAATACTTTAGTACTTGTTACTGATGTGAAATCAAATGATGATATTCCTATGATAATTGGAACAAATATCATTAGGGAAATTTCCAAATGTGGTGATGACATTCCAGGTGTTTGGAAGTCTGCTCTTTTGCAATTGACCTCTGGTATTGGTATTGTTACAGCTACTCAAAATTATACTATTAAGCCAGGTGAAACTAAACTTGTTACAGGTTTTATGCGTAAAAATAGAGGTGTTGCAACAGCTGTCACTGAATCGTTTGAAAATGCAAGGCATAATGCTATTATTTGTCCAAGGGTAGTTGAAATTAAAGAATCTGGAAATACTTGTAGAATACCAGTTAAAATGTGTAATTTGACTGCAAAGCCGATCAAAATTAAAGCTAAAGATAGTATTTGTCAGTTACAAGAGGTAAAAATTATTGAGCAAGATGTTTTACCTGACAAGGTTGATACTGATGTACATGCTGACAAGAAAAGTTCATCTGATAATGGTATTGATTTTAGCAAGTTTAACATTAGTATTGATACAGATGAATTTTCTGGTGAGCAATTGTCTAAACTGAAAAATGTTTTTAGTAAGTGGGAAAATATATTTCCAAGTTCTTCTTCTCATTTAGGTCATACTGATAAAATGAAACATAAAATTAATCTGACAAATGACGAACCATTCAAGGAACCCACTAGACGTATCCCACCTGGTATTTACAATGAAGTGAAAACTCATATTCAAGAGATGCTTGATATAGGTGCTATTAAAGAGTCTAGTAGTCCGTGGAGTTCCAATGTTGTCATTGTACGGAAGAAGGATGGTTCTATTCGTCTTTGCATAGACTATAGGAAATTGAATAATAGAACAAAGAAAGATGCGTATGCAATTCCTAAAATTGATGAATCTCTTCATGCTCTTTCAGGTTCAAAGTATTTTACTAAGTTGGACTTAAAATCTGGTTATTGGCAGGTGGAATTAGAAGAAGAGGATAAGGAAAAGACAGCTTTTCATGTAAAAGGTATAGGCTTTTATGAATGTCAACGTATGCCGTTTGGACTTTGTAATGCCCCAGCCACGTTTCAGCGGCTTATGGAACGCTGTATGGGTGATATTAACCTACAAGATTGTTTGATATACTTGGATGATGTCATAATATTTTCCAAAGACATTGATTCTCATATTGAAAAGTTAGATCGTGTCTTTGAGAGATTAAGTAGTTATAATTTGACATTGAATTTAAAGAAGTGTGAGTTTTTCCAGACTAAAATTACTTATCTTGGGCATGTTGTTTCAAGTAACGGTATTGAGACCGATTCACAAAAGGTTGATGCTGTTATTAATTGGCCTGTTCCAAAGAATGTTAAGGAAACTAGAAAATTCCTTGGTTTTGTTGGATACTACCGACGCTTCATTAAAGGTTTTTCTAAAATTGCTAGGCCTTTGAATGATTTGCTCATAGGTCATCCTACTGTAAATTCCAAGTCTAAAAAGAAAAATGTTAAGAAAACACCATTTCATTGGGGTGTTCAACAGCAACAAGCTTTTGATGATCTCAAGAATAGTCTCATTTCCCCTCCTATTTTAGGGTATGCTGATTACAGATTACCATTTACATTACATTGTGACGCATCCTTGGCCGGTCTTGGAGCTGTCCTATATCAAAAACAAGATAATAAAGACAGGGTAATAGCGTATGCTAGTAGGTCTTTAAAGCCTTCTGAAAAGAACTATCCTGCTCACAAGCTTGAATTCTTAGCCTTAAAGTGGTCTGTCACTGAAAAATTCCATGATTATTTGTATGGTACAAAATTTGAGGTTATCACAGACAATAATCCTCTAACTTATGTTACCACGTCAGCCAAACTTGACGCTACAGGCCAGAGATGGATTGCTGCATTGGCCAATTACAATTTTGAAGCTAAATATAGGTCTGGTAAGTCTTGTTCCGATGCTGATGGCATGTCGAGAATACCTTCCAAGTCAAATATATGTGTTCAGTCAAATGCTTTAAGTGCTTTAGCTACTGTTGCCAACTCGTCCATTGAGAAAGCACCCCTTGCATATAGTATTGCAAACCCTGAATCGTTGGAAGTCATTGATAAGTCTGTTGATATTCCTAATGACATTTTACATGCATTTTCACTCAGTTCTAAAGATTGGAAGCAAGCTCAGTTGGAAGATCCAATCATATCCCAAGTCCATACTCACCTGATTGAAGGTACGAGACCGTTGGCTAAGCCGGATTCGAATCTACATCAAGGTCTTATTAAATACTTACGTTATTGGGATAAACTTGAATTGCGTGATGGTGTTGTTTATTGTCTTGGTACCTTGAACAATCAGAAATATCACCAGTTACTTTTGCCAGAAAAGCTTAGAAACGACATTTTCCTAGCGCTTCATTGTGATCAGGGTCACCAAGGTAGAGACCGCACTTTGAGTCTGTTTAAACAACGTTTCTTTTGGCCTGGTATGGATAGTTATGTTAAAGAACAAGTTGCTTCTTGTCCAAGGTGTATATGTAGGAAAACTCTGCCTTCAAAGGATAAATTAATAAGTATTGAATCAAAAATGCCCATGGATATTGTTTGTATTGATTTTTTAAGCCTTGAAAGATCTAAAGGTGGCCAAGAACACATTTTAGTTATAACTGATCATTTTTCTAGGTATGCCCAAGCTTTTCCTACAACTAATCAAACCGCAAAAACAACTGCTAAGGTATTGTTTGAAAGATTTTTTGTGCATTATGGTTTTCCATCACGAATTCATAGCGACCAAGGGGCTAATTTTGAGTCTACTTTGATTAAAGAGCTTTGTGAGCTTGCTGGTATTATAAAATCTCGTACTACACCTTACCATGCAATGGGTAATGGAATGGTGGAGAGATTTAATCAGACGTTACTCAAAATGCTTGGCACTCTTGAACCTAGCCAAAAAGCTGATTGGAAAGCTCATGTTGCTTCTTTGGTACATTCAAACAATGTAACTATACATCCTAGTACGGGTTATTCACCTTATTTTATAATGTTTGGCCGACAGCCCAAATTAGCAATTGACGCTTTTCTTGGTTTAACCAGTGATGATATAGAAAGCAAGTCTAAAAATGAATATGTAAGAAAATTGAGACAAAGGCTTACTGATGCTTATAAAAAAGCCAGTGAATGTGCTGCTAGGTCTGCTAAGATTCATAAAGCTAGATATGATAAATCCGCTTTTGCTAGCAATGTAAAACCTGGTGATTTAGTACTAGTTAGAAATGTTTCATTAAGAGGTAAACAAAAATTAGCAGATAAATGGGAAAAAGAGCCTTATGTCATTGTTTCACAACCATTTATTGATCAACCTGTATTTAATGTAAAAAAATATATTTCAGGTGCGAAAAAGATTCGTCGTTTACATAGGAACTTATTACTGCCACTAGGGTATGAATCAGCTGATGAAATGCCTAAATATATTATTCCACAACGAAGAGTTTAGATTGTGTTTGTATGATTAAGTATTTAGCAGAACTTTTTGATATGTGCTAAAACTGTGTGTGGTTCATTATTTTTCACACTCCATAAACTGAATGTGATCTTAGTGTATTTGAATTTGTACAAGTTTTATGTATGGCCACGTTGTTTGTTTTATACATACCTATACTAATTATGATGTTCTAACATCCTGTATTATTACAACTACTTCCACATATGAGTCAATATAGATTTACAGAATGTTTAGTGTGGGATATTTACTGAGTAGTTTATGTTATTGTCACATACTATGTAATGACAAGTGGATGTTTATATTTTGAAGTTGTTGATACATGTTGTGTTTCATGTTATTAAGTGTTAGAAGCTATTTGTTCAGCTTTAGCTCTTTCCCAAATAGCTTATCATTATAACACTAGCTCACCTTTTGAGGGAGAGTTTCAACATTTCATTTTGCATGTAATTGTGTAAACTTTGCGAATAATCCTTTGGATTCTTCGCGTACTTGTATTATTTCATATTGTTTATTGTATTATCTAATTATTTTTTATATTTCATTTTTGTATACGTATTCTGTTTTTATTTTTGGTAGTTACAAATGTCGGGACGCCATTTTTCAACTGGGGGGTGTATGTCATAGGTAGATTTATATCGTTAGTTTTTCTATGTAGTGTATTATAGTCAGTTAGTAGTTCCATCACCATCTCATTAACTATAGTGAAACATCGAATATTTAACACTTCATTTCATTTCATTATCGTACCACCCATCACGTGACCATTTTTTCCGATAACCGCGCACGATAAACTTTTAGTCACTCTGCCACTATACTTCACTTGAACCAGTTGTTCTGGTTGTGTATTAAACCGAACCAGGTATTTGAATAGATTTTCACTCTTTTGAATTATAATTAAATATTTATTTGTTTTTCACTCTTTTTGTAAATTATTGAATATGTATTACTTAATTTCATTATTTCCGTCTTCAGCTTAATCTAAATTGTTTTTAAATCTTTCATTACTAAGACTGTTAAATTGTAACTCATTTTTATATCATGACCACGTGTTCTTGACTACCTTTTAATTCACTGTTGTATTTATTTTCAGATTGATTTATTCATATATTTATATACTTCATTGGTTTAACTAAATTATCACCATTATCCACGTCTACAATACAACCAACCATATTAAACAAGTAACTACCAACAAGACTTGTTGTTTTTCTATGCTGAAACCACGACCCATAACTGGGATGGTCGGCGACATTTAGATAAGTAAGAATTTACACATTCAATTTGACTATTCGGCAAAACTTGATTGATCTAGGCACAAGTACAAAACATTTCTTCATATCAAATATTTCTCAAATAAGGACTAACTACTTTGTTTCAAATCAAATTGCCATTGATAGGAACTGTAACAGATTGGTTGCTCACCAGATCAGACTCGCCTAACTAAACAAACCTTGATAAAAATAATTTGGAACAAAATTTCACAGCACTGTATTGAGACAGAATTCTGATCAGACAAAACTCATCTAACTAAACAAACCAAGACAAAACTGAATTTGGAACCAAACTTCGCAGCACTAATTGAGACAGTGTTTGAAATTCTTTCTTTGGATATATCTTATGTTTTTTAATAACAGACTTTAATAACAGATAAAAACATCGATTGAATGTATCAGAGAAAACAATTATCAAAGCTTCGTCTATGTTACTGTGTTGTTTTATTTAATTGATAGGTCTAAGAGTGATATATGATATGGAACAAGTAGAGGGTTCACGTGTAGCTAGTATTGAAGTAAGATGTTTAGAATGTACAGTTCCGAAGTTTTCTCCCTTAGATGACAACAAGGACTATAAAATATTAGTATCTACATTCTTATTAAGAGGAGGAGATGGTTACAACTTTGTTTATTCTGACAGACAAGCATTTAGTATGTAAAGTTTTCATGACGTTTGCAATTAATCTATATGTAGAATGCATTTTTCAGAAATTCTAGCCCCCTTACTTAGCTTGGCCATTACCGCGTCCGATTGTCAATAGGAGCTGGCGTAAATTAATGGCCATGACGTTTGACTGGTAATCATTGGATAGCTAGCTCCATATTGGTTCAAATCCAATTTAAAACTTTACTCGTTAATTTGTTTAAGCAAAAAGCTTCATCCTATTTGCTCAGTATTGGGTGTCCTGGAAGCGGGTTATAGACGGATGCACCTATATTGTAAGAACTTGTTGCGTAGAGTTGCATAGCTTCCCGACAAGGGCTAACAATTTTTTTAATTTTAGTCAGAAAATATATTCTAAATACATTAATTTGTACAATTACCACTGTCTCAAGTTGAGCTGTGATGCTTTTCACAAAAAATCTTACGAAAAAGATCTTCGTAAGATAGTTTCATATAAATAGCACTTCAAAGTCAGACGGATAATAAGCATAACTATGATATGATATTAAAAAGGTATACACAATTCTACACAATTTGTATTATATTTAAAATCGATAAGCCAAAAAATAAGCATATTATTTATAATTCTTGCTTTTGACTTACGAAGATTTATTTCGTAAGATTTTTTGTGAAAAGCACCACAGTTTCGTAATCATTTTCGTAAAAACCTAAGTCAGGTCATGGCAAATGTATATTGTTCTAAATGTTGAATAAAATTTAGTGCATATCGCGACATATCTGTATTTACTACTTCAAATAACCCATTCAATCTATATTTTCTATTTCAGATACGCTAGATTCGATCACTCTAGTCGAGTATATCAAAAATCGAAGTCCAATAACAACTGGTATTGAAGGTAGAATACAATTCGCTTCATCTAATATTTCAAGCTCAACATCAGTGATAACTGCAGTACCATTGATTTACTTGATGCCCATACTATGTGCCGTTTTCATGTGAAATCATCATTTAACATTCTTAAAATGAAATATTCATCGTTGAATTTAATCATACCAAAAATATTGTTCATTTTTATTTTACTTCTACTTTTGGATGCGCTTCGATTTAGTTCGTAAGAAAATCACACGCATTTGGAAATGTTCTGTGGTATTTGCTTTCTATAAGTTGTAAAATTGATTGATAAATAAAACAAATCAAATTTCACAATACTTTTCTTTACTAACAATCCTGTTGTTTTCTTGATCATTTCTGCAACCCTTGCAATTTTCCATTTGTTTTTATTTAAAAGCATTTAACAATAATTCATTTTCACTCTCATTGAATGAACGCGAAGTAACTGTAAATTATGTAAATGAATATTTATATGAGTATGTTGTTGTTGTTTTTTCAGTTTACATTGTGTTTTGAAATACTTTCAAATGGTGTGTTTTAAAATTCAACAAACTTTTTAATGTAATCGAGTCCTGAAACTTTCTAAATGAAAACTAACATTTATAGTTTTCAGTTAACCTCAATACATGCACATACGTACATTTAACTAATATACATGTATTTCATATTTCACGTTCCTTACAATCACCAAGTGTTATTCAGGAATTGTTTTCCTTAGTTTTGTTATAATAACTTTCAGCTTAACACACGATACATACCTACTCAGTATTCATTTATAATCATGTTTAATTTCATTTCATTCATATAACATTGCTGTGTTCACATAATTAATACATTTTATCATAACATGTTTATCAATTTTTCAAGTAAAACAAGACAAATGTCCTTTGTCTTTATTTTTATACTTATTGTTTTACAGCAATGGTCAACTCAGAGGAGATTGGTTATATAATGTGCACCGGCTATTCAACGTACACAAATTAGGAACTTTAGTCAGTTATCTTTCTCTGATAAAATCTGAAGCAATCCAATTGGTAAGTAGGTCCTTACAGTTGGAATCCACGGATTTTATCATTGAAGGCCTATGTAAGGATAAAAAATAGTTCATCTAATATATTTCTTGTTTATGAAGATATTAACAGACGTGATGAAATTTAGATAGTTCTTTACCCTAAAAATACTTTGCTTGAATTGCAAACAAATTAAATGATTAATAAAAAGTTATGTAAGATTAAATTTTGCAAATTGACATTCAAAAGTAAGGGTAAAATGGACCTACCTATTTTAAGAGTATACAAGGGGAAATAACTGACTAAAGTCCCTTATTGTCTTAATACTGTGTATAATCAGTATATAAGATTCATAACACAACAAGAATATTTACATTTTTCCCTAGCTTCCAAACTCTGTACCCAAACGGTCTAACTGACCTTTGTACGGAGATGCTGGGCATCATGAGCAACTGTTTATTGTAATATTATTTATTATTATTATTATTATATTAACTATTTGCGTAAGGAAAATGGACAATATCTAATAATTTTCCCGTTCAGCTGTATTGAACAAATAGAGTGTGTTTTTTTGTGTCTACGTAAATAAAATTTAACTATCCAACCAACTATGCACATTAAATCAAACTTTTTAACTGGTATTTAAAGCCGCCAGGCTAACTCAGTTGGTAGCACGCAAGTCTACTGATCGAGGGGTCGTGGGTTCGATTCCCGGGTGGGGCATACTTTCGAGGAGTATGGTCATGAAATTATTTCTACGGCCATTCTCCCTTCTACCAATGAATCTTAATCATGTAGGACAGTTGTCAGTCACTGACGAAAGTATGGGCTTAGTAGTTGGTTAACAGCTAAATCCAGAGATTTAGCCATGTCCGACTTTTAGGCCCATACTTAATCTCATGTCGATATTAGATTTTCAATAGAAAAGTATAGGGGAAAATTCTTTGAACGGTCATATCTCATTAATTTTTTAAATATCAATTTTGTGCAAATGATGTAATAAAGTTTAAGCTTTCTTTATTCATTTGATTGTTTTTATTTTTTGGGGGGGGGTAAAATAGTAAAGTTTTTGGTCCCTTTTAAAGTTTTATTTGATTACTCGCGTTACTATAGAATAAGAAGGAAAATAAATACCCATGCTGATATAAGTTGAAAAATAAAGCCTGTCTGGTTCTTTGATCAAATTTGTGCTAATGACATGAGAAAGCTTTATGTTTCTTCATTACGGAGCATTTTTCTATATTTAAAATATCTAAATGAAGTTTTGGTCACTTTTGCACTTTTTCCAAGTGTGCGCTATTGAATGCAGGGACCCCTGGTGTGATTGTAAAATACACTGTGCATAGCAGGGCACAGCGGGTACACATTTATGACAGGATTACCTTCCTGTCTCTATTTTTTTATAACCATATGTATATATGGATGTAGTTATATCAGTCAACCTAGTCACTCCTCCTGGAAAGGCTTTCCAGGAGGAGTGACTAGGTTGACTGACCGCCGTTATATAACTTATAAAATGTGTTGATACGGCGCTAAACCCAACAAAACAAACAAACAAACAAACCGGTATTTAAACCTCCATCCTAACGTGTTTACATCTGTCATTCTTTACACAGTAATTTGAAATCGAAAGAAGAATACACGGTTTAACTATGCATCATATCTGTACCTTATGAGGTTTAAAAGTACTTTGTATCTTTGGATTGATATTCCTGCAGTTATTAAGTAATTATTTTATCAGTAAGCACTATATTCTGTTGCGTACAAAATCGCCGAATACTGCGAATGGTTGTGCGACTTAGTATAGAGGTGATATTATCACCTGCTATTGATAAAATGCTAGCTACCAAGCTTAATGAACAACAAAAAATGACGAAAATATTTACAAAGCATTAAATGCGCATATTACACAACAAAGATTTAATAAATATAGAACTATAAATTAACTTTAATTAATGGAAGGAGAATAAGTACAAATAAATGCGATAATAGATAGACAAGCTTTAACGACGACTGGCTCATCTAGTTAGTGTATTTGGACTACTTGTTACACGTGCCTTTCCAAATGGAGTTCACAATGACTATTTTACGATATAAGGTATATGAATTTCATATTTAACGAATTATAGCTTGTGAATTTCTTGTTTGACCTTTTAATGAATATTAATTTTTTTACAATAAATAGTTTTAAACTTCTTTTTTTATACGCGCTCTATTTTTTCATTGCCGATAGAGTTTACAAAAACATATATCAAAATTATTTTTGCGATGTTCTAAAATAAATTTTAAATTATACGGGTGGTTGGTCGTGGTCAAGTGAACATAAAAGCTTTAAAAATATATTAATTGCGATGTGACCTACGATAAAAGTAAACCAGTTTCAACTACTTCGTTTTGCTTGGGTGAATGTTCAAGTTAAATAAATATTTATCACATATATGTTGAATACCAGTTTTAAAATTGTACACAAAGCGTCAACTACTTAACATTCATACAAACGTTCAATAAATAGGAGATTGATTTAAGGACATAATTTAAAATGAAGTCGTGGCTGTCATTCTTAGTTATCATATGTTTGTCTGATAGTACTATCAACTGTTTTGATTTGACTATCTTACATACTAATGATGTGCATGCAAGATTTGAACAATTCAATAAGTATGGCACAGATTGCTCTCAGTCGGATATTGATGAGAACAATTGTTTTGGTGGTGTTGCAAGACGAGTTACAAAAATTAAGGAATTACGTGGTAACCATGACAACGTTTTGTTGTTAGACGCTGGTGATCAGTTCTCTGGAACAATGTTTTTCTCTGTTCATCGTGGTATGGCTACGTCATTTTTTATGAACCAATTAGGTTATGATGCCATGGTACGTATATCACTTATTCTATTTTTTTTTAATTTGGTACTAGTCGACCCAATCTCATTAAGATCGCTATACGATCAGTAGCGTGTTCAATTACACAAAACGTTACAGAACGTTACATAACGATACATTCGGAACTCCTCGGACATTCGCTGCGAATAATCTTATCTAATAAACAAGTATGTGATCGTTAAGGCATAAGTGATGTTTCAATATTTACGGACTAAAACGAAACATCATCCATTGCCTAAACGATCATGTATTTATTTACTTCAACAGTAGTTTTCAAATAGAGTCTAAATATGTCCGAGATTTTTCGCAACGAATGGCCGAGGAGCTCAATATGTAACGTTACAGAACGTAACTGAACGCCCTACTGATGGTCTAGCAATGACTTTCCAGTCAGCGTAAATTTTAGTCAATTAAGTGAGTTAAGAATATTTTTTTTAATTTTTAGCTCGACTAATCGGAGAATAGGCTATCCTACTCAGTTGTGCGTCGGCGTCGGCGGTGGCGTCGGCGTAACACTTCTTCGTTAAGTTTTTAAGTGCAACATTTTTATATAATTATTTGAAACTACTGAAGGGATTCACTTGAAACTTTACACATGTCTACGGGATTGCTATTGGAGGTCAACTACCAAGCTGCATAACTCTATCATGACTTTTGACTGGATTATGGCCCTTTTATACTTATGAAATTTCTTGGTTAAGTTTTTTGGTGCAACATTTTATCCTTGAAACTACTGAAGAGATTCACTTGAAACTTTACTCATGTCTACGTGATTACCATTGGAGATCAAATACCAAGTTGCATAACTCTAGATTGACTTTTGACTGGATTATGGCCCTTTTAAACTTATACAATTTCTTGGTTAAGTTTTTTGGTGCAACATTTTATTTTTGAAACTCCTGAAGGGATTTACTTGAAACTTCACACATGTCAACAGGGTTTGGAATGAAGGTCAAATACAAAGTTGCATAACTGTAGCATGAATTTTGATTGGTTGTTGCTGTCGTTTACACGAATACCCCCGAATAGTCGAGCGCGCTGTCCGTGGACTGCTCTTGTTATTTTATTCTGGTACTAGTCGACTAAATTTTATCTAAAAAGAAAACGATCTGATGACCTAGCAATGAATGTTCAATTTAAGCCATCCTATTGGTCAATTTAGTGACTTCAGAATCACCGACTCTCAAGTATTGTTCAACAGGCATATGGCGAAACAGATTATAGCACCTTCACAGGTACCCATTTACACTTGAATATATAAAAGAAGTCACAGGCTCATTTCTTAATTTTTATTTATTCTGATTCTAATTTGGATGTTTTTTCCCATAGACACCACACCTATCACTTGAACACAATCTGCATCCATATAACGTTGGCGCGATATGACCTTTCTGTGTTGGTGCGCCGTAAAACCCAAACAAACAAACAATATAATGTTGGCAATGTTCATGTGTAGTTTATTATCACCCAAACATACTAGACAAGTGTACGTTAAGACATCTTTTGACGATGATATTTCAAAATTCTGTTTAAACTAAACAACTCTTTATATAGACCTCATTCTAATTGCTGTCAACTCTCACTCGCCCAAGGACATTGAACGCAAACACAAAACGGTAAAGAATTTATAAATTTTATAAAGTAAATATAAGACAATATCAGTTTACCATCGTCTAGTGCATGATATATTTTAGTTATATAATAATTGAATGCTTTTCATGGATATTGAATGTGTTGAATTACTTTAATGTTAGTTTCAATAACATCATCCTGATGAATGTGCATTTCATTGTACCATACAAATACCAGTATTCAAACTTAGCCTTGGTCTTAATAAAGATATTCACTGTACGAAATAGAAAGGATCAATTCTATATAATACAATTATATAAAATAAGCATGACCTTTTTTGTATATAGTAAAACTTGGTTATAACATACTCGCTTATAACATACCCTCGGTTTAAACATACAATTTTTCCTGTCCCGTTTTTCATCCTAATATATTCGATATAAAATCAGCTCGGTTATAACATACTCAGATATAGCATACACTCGGTTGTAACATACCAATTTTTGGGCGCCATAATACTTTTACATTCTTTATAACATACTTTTGGCGCGAATAACCGTCAGTATTAGTCACGGTGAAATGAATTTTGATATAAATAGCATGTCACAAACAATGTATATTATATACTATAATCAGCGGAACATGTGAAAACCCCACCCAGTTGAGTCTTCAAACAGACAAAATCAATTAACAAAGAGTCATCACATGACGTAATAAACACTTAATCCGTTTTTTATTCGAATTTTTATTTTATTTTATTTTTTTAGATGGTTTCATATGTCCCAGCGAGTATGTTATATCCGAGTTTTACTGTACGTCTATTATTAAGTACGCAGCATGTAGCGAGACGTTGTAAGACTCAGTAAAGTATACTGATTATATACTATTTTGACAAGTATCATGAATACTTATAACCTAAAATAGATTTATACTCATTTTGCTAAGATATTTTCCATGTTATATCAATATTTAGAACTGTAACAACTTGGGTATAACTATACTTCTTTTTATATAGAACTTTTCCATTTTTCTTCTATAATTAACATTTTTAAGTCTATTTACTTTTTACAAATATGATTTATACTTATCTATGTGTATATAGAAATGAATGCATTAAATCAAAAGTGCGTTGCATGAGTACGCTAATAAGCGAATCTAAACAAGTGTCTAAAATACCTGTAAAATTTACTTTGATTCTATCATCAAAAATATTATTCATTCTGCTTTAATCCACGGGAATGGAAATCACAATTGGAGGCAATTATATTTTGTTGTATAATAACATACATGTGACCTTCGGTTACTCTATTTTCTTGGTGTAAACACACATTCAGAATATTTTATGTTATTTCTATTACAGTGTTTGGGTAATCATGAGTTTGATCTAGGAGTTGATCCATTGGTAGACTTTCTTGACAACGTCACATTCTCTGTAGTCAGCTGTAACACTGACGTTACAAAGGAACCTAAGCTACAAGGCAAATTTACTAAATCAGAGAAAATGGTTGTAAATGGTGAAACAATTGGTCTAATAGGCTTTACTACTTCGTATACTGCACGTATTTCAGCCCCAGGTAAATATATTTGATACATCTCTCATGCCAAAAAATATTGATAAATATAGTAATAATAATAATAAAATAACCCTTAAAGATAAACACTCATAAGCACAATATATCTACCAGGCCATCTAATTTATGACAAGTAGGCAATAATAACAATATTGCACATAAATATGAGCTATTTATCTTACCTCGTACAGAATACTCGTTTTTCATTGGCCGAGAGCGGTCACGTGCTGACCATGTATTATCCCATATTAGGTCAGTAGATTCTAATATCCAGTCAGTAACAAAATTTATAAATGATAGCGCTGACGAAACCTTATTTTTCAACTCAGATGGGGGTACTCGGTAAGATAAATTCGTTACACAGTCAGTTACTGACCGGATACGGTGTGATACCGGGTCAGTGAATAAATATTGGGCTCGAGCTACGCTTAATAATACTAGACAACAATAATGAGTAACTTATCATAAGTTAATGAAATAACAAAGAAAGGTACAAGATTAAAAGGATAACAACCAGCAATTTGAGTATATGATATGAAGACGCATATTTGACCAGAGAAAGTACAACCAGAACATGCGAGATCTTTATTGTTTTAAAATTTTACAATAATACAATCAAAATGATATTTTGTAAAATTTAAAGCTGTGAGTTTTTATCATTTTCATGACATTAACAATATGACAAATGTCTTTCTACACAATTTACGTTTGCAAAGTAAATATATAGCTAAAATGTTCAGGGTCTCACAATAACACTTTCTAAAACTTCATAACCGGTAGTTGCGTGTATACTCGATTTCACAGCTAACGTAACACTAATCTGACTGAAGTATTTTAATCTTTCATAGATGAACTGTAGCAATTTTAAGATGATTTATTCACAATTTTTGATTTGTTTTGTTTGTTTGTTTGGGTTTTACGGCGCACCAACACAGAAAGGTCATATCGCGCCGAAAGCTATTAATGATACTAATAATTCAAACTATATTAATGATGTAAAACTCTATATCTTATTATAGACATTTATTTCTTTCAAAAAGTTAAGTATAGCATATGATGGTACAGATTCAAAAAGTTCTTTAAGTGAGTTTACTTTAAAATGTTTGTCACGAATGTATTTAAGATCCTGACAGTCAAGGAGAACGTGTTTAACATTGAAATGCTCGTCACATGGTATGCATTTAAACACAATTTTTGAAGTGTAATTGGAGTATTAACATACATTATTATGTTGTTGTTTTTCAAAATATTAAATACTACTAATTTAAAACGCTAACCATATATGACTGTCTGAAATTTCACTTCCATCGATAATTAGAAAGTGTAAGATATTGTTTTATTTTTTATTCAGGTCCAACTGTATCATTTGGAGAAGAACTTGAATGTATCAAAGCTGAAGTAGATGAGTTTAAACGTCAAGGAGTTAACAAGATTATTGCTCTTGGTCATTCTGGTTTTATGACTGATCTAGAAGTAGCGGCCATTGATGATATTGACATCGTTGTTGGTGGACATACCAATACCTTCCTTTACAATGGTAAAATCTAGTTAAACACCTTAGCTTTATGTATTCAAATGTTGACATACAGATACGTCTGACCTTTGCTATTGAATTAAATAGTTTTCTCCACATAGCATTTACATTAGACTTACAATATTACAAGTATTGTCCTAAAACGTTTACATTATATAGCATGACAATATTTAGGTGTCTTGACTATCATGCATAGTCACTATGTCTAAATATGAAATATTTTTACGACGGAAGGTAAAAGGTGACTAAATTGCTAAAACAAGTGAACAAAATTACTATCACGTACAATATTTTTCCATTTTCAAATGTTTTATGATTTATTAAATACGTTAAATAAAATATAACAGAAACAAAGACATAAATAATCTTAAGTATTTTATTTCAAGGAGCACCACCATCAAGTGAGCACCCATCGGGTCCTTACCCGGTTGAAATAGATCAACCAAATGGTGGTAAAGGTCTTGTTGTTCAGGATTTTCAGTGGGGAAAGTACCTTGGTTATATCAAGCTAACATTTGATGATAATGGTGTTGTTACAAACTATGCTGGAAATCCAATCTTACTGGATGGATATACTGAACAAGGTAATATATATACATTATATGCATTGTGGTATATCTTGTTTGTGTTGTGTTATTTTTTTCTACAATTATATTGCTTAAAATTAATTTAGTCCAATAAGAAAAAAAAACAAGTTCTGAGTTTTGTATGTTTAAAATATAATCGTCTGAAGCATCCTGATATATTCTAATAAAATTGAGCCACGAAATTCATGCTGTCGAAAGAAAGACGAAACGAAAAAGAATATTCAATTGCTTGTTTACGTCACTATTTCATTTATTGTTTATGTCATTATTTATCTGTCTTAAATAGATGTTGATATTCTACAAGACGTTAGTACATGGAAACAACCACTGGAAGAAGAAGCTGCAAAAATTGCTGGTTTCACTAAAGTTGTGTTATCAGATTATGATGATAACAGTTGTGTGAAACAAGAATGTAATTTAGGTAAATACAGACAACACGTGTTTCATTAAGAACTCGAGCCCATTGATCTATTTAAAAGTACAATTAATAAGGATAACTTCTTTGAAAATTAGGCACATAAGCATGCTTGAAAGTATCACCTGTTAAAAATAGTTTGTAAGAACTAGTTAAGCTCCCGTTTACACAAACACACAACTGATAATTGACTACGTCGTGAATCGCGAAAAAACAAATACAGCATTCTTTTATTCAAACGCAGTTAAAATCATTTGTTATATACCCAAATTGACTAAGAAATTTGGTTTAAAATGCATCTTTAAGTTTTCTTAGATTTATTGGCAAAACTACTTTCAGCAATGTTGCAACCAAGAAATGATGTGCACTTATGTTTTTTAATGATTGTCTTATTACTTATGTGTAATAACTACTGTTTAAACTCATTTCTTTTTATTACTAAATCTTACCTTCTATTTTGTATTGCTGTAATGTATTGTTCCTTGATTGCTATTTATTTTGATGATGTCGCGCTACTTATTTGTGGACTTTATGTTCATGATTTCTCTCTATTTAGGTAATCTGATCACAGACGCTATTGTTGACTTTCACTTGAATTATGATCATCCTGACACACAATGGGCACCTGCAGCCATTGCTTTCTGGAATGGTGGAGGAATACGTTCTTCCCTTAACAAGGGTACAAATTACAATATGATTGTGTGAATTAAGTGTGTGTTGAATTTTCGTAGAAATGTATATTCCTTGAAATCATTCTCGAATGGTGACTTGCCGCTTGTCTTATTTAAGAAATAACTTACAGTTGTCTATATTTTGTTGTCTATTCTAACATAGGCACGTGCGCTTTCACTCTTCATTTAATGTGACGTCATCTATGCTTTATTATTCAACAAAATATAGCTCGTGACGGCTGTTATACTTTTTCTCCCCACGTGATGTATTTTGCGATGTTAGAATCGAAATAACTTACAGTTGTCTATATTTTGTTGTCTAATAAAACATAGGCACTCGTTTGATGCGCTAATTAAATGACTCGTGCTAAAGCACTCGTGATTTAATCATACGCGCATCACAACTCGTGCCTATGTTTTATTAGACAACAAAATATAGACAACTGTAAGTTATTTCTTAAATAAAACATAGGCACGAGTTGTGATGCGCGTATGATTAAATCACGAATGCTTTAAGTGCGTCGATTCAGTTTCTTGGTCCGCAATTAATGACATGAGAACATTGTTTTGCACTAGAGAGCAACAAGGTGAAATTTGTATCTGATTTGGAACATTGGATATACAATGTCCTTTATTAATATCTAACGTAAGGGGCATTCGGAATGTCTATTGCCATAATTTGGCCCAGTTATTGTTACAAATCCTTAATCTATATTAGTGTAACATTATAGCATCAAACAAGACTTGAGGCTAGTAGCACCGTAAGGTTCGTGATCTTAATTCAAAATGTCTTTATTCATGTTATTGATTTACAATACGTCAGAGTGAGATGTATGAAGAGTGTATTTCTTTTCTAGGTAACATAACACATGGCGATATACGAACAGTGATGCCTTTTGGCAATGTTATTGATTTAGTTACACTAACAGGTAAACATCTCAAGGAACAACTTGAACATTCTGCGGAAGAATATGGCGATGGTGGTTTCTTACAAATGTCAGGTAAGTCATAAAAACACTAATATATTAATACATATAATAAGAACTTATTATTAACTGCATGAAATATTATGCTTACTTGATGAAGCTAATTTATACCACACCGAGACAGTTTGTTGAAATTAATCACTTTGTTAATAAGTAGCCGCTCAAAGTAAACGGAATTGACTTATCAGAAATTCCAAATATTAAACGAAGGAGATGTGAACATAATTGTGATTATCTGATGAATATACCTCTTGCATAATACTGTAGCCGCCATATTGCTTTTTTCAGAATATTTACGCCTGTTACATAGTTTCTGAAGTATGCTCTTGTCTCTCAATTATTAATGACAGTATAATAGACAGAGATCCTCACAAGTATTGCTCTTTATTTTCAAGGATTACATGTCGACTACAATATGGATAAGCCAGTGGGAAGTAGGGTGTCTGCAGTAGAAGCCAGATGTTTAAAATGTGATGTACCGAGTTATTTCCCTTTACAAGATGACCAAGAATATAAAGTGTTCATTTCTAATTTCATCCTTGGTGGTGGAGACGGATTCAACTTTGAACCAATTGATCGTGAATCTTTTAGTAAGTACAATGTATATAAAAATATTCATCTTGAGTATTTTCCGTAAACGTCAAACATTCAAAGTAAATATAATCATCGACAAGACCCTCATAACAGACGTTTAGTGACATGATAGGAGCGCACACAGTAGCAATCACGTATGCATGTCATAAATGTTATTACATAGCTCGTGCGTATTAACTAATGTATACGCACTGTTAACTTAAATGACGTTTTCAAATAACATTTTGTTATGTTCCACGACTTTTTTCTGTCATTGTACATATACTTATATGAAAACTCAAATCTTTAATCAATGCGCATGAAGAAGTTTTAAGCGATTTTGAACATTCCAACGACTGTCGCATGGATTTATTTGGACGTAAAAATCCGGGTCAGATCGAGTCGATGAATTTTGAACGGCATCTAGATAAAGGCTTTTGTTTTTGCGCTATGTCAACTTACAAGTGAGGTAGAATAAATGTTCATGAGTAATAAGTATTAATTCAGGGTCAATAAATGTTACTACATATGTAAGAATGATCCCTTTATCTTCCGGTTACCAGGAGTAAAATCAAAGTATCATTTCTTTTAAATTTAAAAAGAGACAGTGTTCCTATTCAATAAAATTACACATAACGTAACCCAAACAAATTCAGTGCATTCAGCGCTTTGATTTATTTCTGTTTTTATAGACACAATGGATTACATGACTACAACATCGTACATTGAAAGAAAGAGTCCACTTTCAACTGAACAAGGAGGGAGAATTCGTTTTGTTAGAACGACAGGATATACTAATGATGGAAGAAGAAATTTCATATCGCTTTTATCATTTATTGTGTCACTATTTATAACATTATACATGTGCATCTGATTTTAGAACGCGACTTCATGACGACTTCATCATTTTCGAAATTGTATCATTCACTCTACATAGATATACACTTGTGTGTTTTTCCATTGTTGTTTTCTATAATTTGTATGTGTTTTTTATGTGTTTGAAAACACTGATCGTGGTCTATATTAAATAGTCATACATATAAAAAAAGTGCGTACAAAAAACAAAACGTGTTTTGGTAAACATTAAAAATGGGACAATTCATTTCAGGGGTAGGCAGTTATGAAAATAAAATTTGTGTAATTCATTTTCACAAAATTAGCATGGTTAATAAACCACCACACTTTGGTAAATCATGCTTGTTAAGTTGTTATGGTAGAACGCTTTCCATTACACCAACTACTAAGACACCGTAAAACATATCACAATTGTTTATTTTAAAGTCATCCTGGGCATCCCTCATCGTGGGTTAGTTCATTGTATTGTTATTATAAACAGTGTTTTGTATTTTTGTACGCACTATAGAAGGATCATCACCCTACACTTCCACGGATTCAATTATGCAGCATTCTTAGTTATCTGCACGATTTCTTCATATATCCAAGACTACTTGGGCTACTTGTCATATTCTACCAATATGAACATTGTATGAGTCCAATCTTAACAATTTAGCAATTTCCTTGGCTGAAATTATATTGTTTTATTGGACAAACTTGATCGTGTTCAGATTGTGCATGGGTCGTTATTATCAGTTATATTTTTGTCTGTTATCTATAACACAGTCCTGATTACCTTTGCTAATCCGGAAATCTTTCTTACTTATTTTGAATTTCCTACCATAGGAGCATTTTCTCATTTCTAATGCCATTGATAGATCACATAACAAGACATAAATTTGGCATCATAATGATGTTCAAAGCGAAATTGTGGGAAAAAGTTAGATGATAAAAACCCCATCTTTAAGAATGGGAGATGTTTTCATGGGAAAAATACCAAGAGAAAAAGGTTTTCCCATGGGAATTTATTCTTTTGAATTAAAACTAAACGTAATTCTAGTTATAATATTTGAAGAAAAATCATTGGTGTTATACCCATATGTAGACATACATTTGTTAAAATTTTGAAAAGAATCGGATGAAAATTGAAATTTTGCAAGATTTTCGTCCGCAAACGTATATTGGACCGTGTCCTATATGTAGAACGATCTTATGTATTCTATGTGCGTCCATACTGTACTTCATTATCACTTACTGTAGAATAAACCTCCTTTTTAGGATAAAAATATAGATAACTTCACGTCATTTTAATATGTTCTCTTTTATAATAATAAATTCACATAATTAATGTTAACCTCTATTTGGCCTTATTTTGTTTATATACATGTATGTCTGACAATTAGACTATATTTTAGGGGCGTGTACAGACATGACTCCCGAAGGGTGGGTATTCAAGTGATTTACCCAGGGAGTTAAGTCATTAAAAATGTCACGCTGAAACAATTAAATCAATTGAGCTAGGCTTTTTTGATAAATATCTAAGCCGTAAGACATTCCGAACTCCTCGGCAATTCACTGCGTCTAACAACTATTCATTTAATGAATGGTCGAGTTGTTCCAAATGGGAAGTATGTGTCTTTCTAAAAAGGTAAAACTGTACAACTCAAGTATGTGGATTGGGCACGAACACATTGTTATGTTAAAGTTATATCTTAAAGTTAGTCATAGCCAAAAATTTGCTAAAAAAAGAGTATGCTGCAATTACAACGAACTCTTGCTGTGACAAATACGTCAGCTTTCTTGCCTTTACACTCCTTTTTCAACATTATTCCAAGTATCCCAATGTCATTAAATTACTACTGTCTCCGCCCTTGTCATTATCTTGAACACGTGCATATAAACTTTTACTTCCTCCAGTTTGGAAGAGTATACCATACGTAGGTAAAATTTGATATGGTATATTTATCGACATCAGATCTGTGAACAAACTATTAGATAGTATGTATTTCTTCCAGACGTTCTTCCTCTTCTGTTCCTTGATTGGATTGATTTCAGCTCTAGGTGATCTTTGGAAGGATTTTTTTTCAAAAATTCCTTTCTATGTCAGCGCTCTCAGAAATTTGAAAAAGAACAAACAACACATAATTGAATTCTGTTGCGACCCCGAAAATAGTGCAAAAGAAAAATGTGTATTCTATCAATCGCAGATGAATTGAAAAAAACAACAAATTTGAACAGATACTTAAAATTATGATATTCAATGTTTTTTCACATTAATCAAACATTATTGTAACTATGTACGGAGAAAAGTTTTTGGTATTATTGCGCATTTTCTATCTGCCACGCACTTGCATATTTAGCAGGCTTCATTATAGTCGCGGCCGTGGCTTAGTGGTTAGCATGTCTGACTACGAATTCGGAGATTGCGGGTTCGAATCCTGGTCGCGGTATGTCATATTAGTTTTCGTTTGTTTTTTTGTTTTGGTTTAGGCTACAAAATTTGATCATAAGTTTGTCAGATTTACCGCACTTAAAATTCAGAAAATGATTTTTTTGCTCTAGTTAATATTCACTTATAAAATGAATGGGTGTATCGATGGATACAGCCGTCGAGACATGCGGCTTGAAGTAGTGTCTAGTAATAATGACCCGGCTATTGTCGCCAAGTACTATCTTGACTGTTTAAAACAGTTAAAAGTTGTTCCAAGAATTTTAAGAACAGATCGTGGCACAGAGAACGTTAGACTAAGCTTTTTGCAGCCGCTGTTCAGATATGCATCAGTTGACAGTATGGCCGAGCTTAAAAGCTTTATGTATGGAAAAAGCACACCCAATCTGAGAATAGAATCATGGTGGGGAAATCTTCGAAAAGCTGCGGGCTCGACAATAGTTCCGTTCTGGCACACATCGCTAGATGACCTTAAACCCCTAAGTGTGACCAGGCCTTAGGGGTTATCAACGCGGTTCTTGCGCACGACACTCCGCCTCATCAGTTTTCATCAACCTATAGTAAAGGTATGGCCCAGGCTAGCTCAGTCTGACGGACGCAATGATCTTTGGGGCCATAAAACATTCTATGATCAACCTCTACGAAGTTAGATATGGCATAATCAGTATTCCATGAGCAATTCACAAGTAAAAATGAGTCTGAGATTGATTAAACTTTTAATACTTAACAGTCTTAAAAAAACTAAAAACAATAACATCTGAACAAAGCAATAGAAACATAAAGGCAACTGAAGTGTACATAATAAAAATCTTCATTCTCCCTTTTTTTTATAATAAGAAAGTTAAAGGCAACTGAAGTGTATATAATAAAGATCTTCATTCTCCCTTTATTTTATAATAAGAAAGTTAAAGGCAACTGAAGTGTATATAATAAAGATCTTCATTCTCCCTTTATTTTATAATAAGAAAGTTAAAGGCAACTGAAGTGTATATAATAAAAATCTTCATTCTCCCTTTATTTTATAATAAGAAAGTTAAAGGCAACTGAAGTGTATATAATAAAAATCTTCATTCTCCCTTTATTTTATAATAAGAAAGTTAAAGGCAACTGAAGTGTATATAATAAAAATCTTCATTCTCCCTTTATTTTATAATAAGAAAGTTAAAGGCAACTGAAGTGTATATAATAAAAATCTTCATTCTCCCTCTCTCTTATACTAAGTAAGTTAAAGGTAACTGAAGTGAACATGATAAAAATCTTCATGCTATTTTTAAGAAATAGTGATCAGGGCCCCGCATCTTTGGAAGGCCAATGTTAGATGTGTATGGGAACTCAATCAATATGCAATTAACAAATAATGCCTACTTTTGCTTACAAGTTTATACCATATATTGCCTCTCAGTTAGATGCTCAGTTTAAAGTTGTTTTGGTTTAAAAAAATTATTTTAATTTTCAACATAGAAACATTAATATGCTTTAACTCGGTCAAGATTTAAGGTAATGGAATTAAAATGAATGTGGAAATATTTATCATATGTACACTGTATATTATAGTTCTATTACATTAACCTGTCAAAACTTAAATAATTACACGGTCACTGAATCTATTATTTTTACCCCCTTTCGAACTTGTTATTTTCCCGATATTAAAACTCGTCGAATATATAGTTAGATTATCAATATTTAATATGAATTGGTGGCTCAATGGTTAAAAAGAAGTTAAATAATAACACATTCAGTTACCGTGTAATTATTTAAGTTGTGACAGGTTAATGTAATAGAACTATACAAGTTTTATGATAACATATAAACAGAAAGTTTACTAACACATCAACTCAAAATCATCATTTTGGGTATAACAAACAGACATCAGATCAAAATAGTACATCTTCATCACATCTAAAATGACACTACTGTTATAGTATCAATTGTGTTTTAAAAAATCAACACCACTACGAAAAATGGCCGCCAATTTCGAAAACTCTCATTGGTCAATTATAACGTGCGCACGTAAAGCTATTGCGTGGCCACGTAAACGTTATTGCGTGCGCACGTAAAAGCTACTGCGTGCGCACGTAAAACTATTACGTGGCCATGTAAACGTTATTGCGTGGGCACGTAAAAGCTACTGCGTGCGCACGTAAACGTTATTGCGTGCGCACGTAAAAGCTACTGCGTGGCCACGTAATAGTAGCGGTATTTTAAATATTTCTCCATGTCACCTCTATGCCACCGTATCTGTAAGCAACTGCATACATTCTTATTTTTTTACTAGATTTAACGCCGTGTCAACACATTTTTAGGTCATTTTACGGCATCCAGCGCACCTAGCTTAGCTTTCCTGGACCATTGTCTATGACCAGTACTCACCTAACCTTCCACAAGGCTTGAAACTTCTTCATATTATCTATTCAATGGAGGAAAATCGACATTATTGTCAAATTTTCATGGAAGGGTATAACCTCCCCGGGTGGAATTCGAACCCGCGACCCTCGGGCACGGGATTCCAAAACCCGGCACGCTACCAACTGCATACAATTATAAGTAAGGACCATAAATGATTTTTAGGCTCAAACACACGGACATTCGTATTACCGATTAGAGGTCAATGACCTGAAAAATCAATTCCACAGGAAACATATAACACCTTTATTAACATGTTTCCTAGTGTTTTGTACTTAACTAAACATTGAACCCTTTTATCCAACAATCGTTTACCATGTGTTTTTATTTGTTCTATGCTACTCTGGTCTTCTCATTCAAAATGATGAAGGAAAATCATACAATTAAACTAGGATAAAAGTGGCTCGTATATATTTTTGAAGAATTCATTTCAAAAAACACTTACATTTACAACAGTACCTTATTGTTGTTCTTTGTTTTGTCTTCTGTTTTAGGTTAGAGGATGTACAGTTTAGCCTACATTGCTAATGTTTACAATCTGTTTATTTAGCCCTCCCAATTAGCTTTTCAACACACCAGGGTATAAACTATTCAAAGAAATTTGAAGTAAATATAAACCTTGCACACTTGAACAGAGTTCATGCAGTTATAAACATTGAAGAACTCTTTTGTATAAAGAATCGGGTAAACAACTTAAAAACACAATTATCATCACAGAAAAATACCAATTACTCTAGTTAATATTTCATGTTCTGGCTAAATGAGTTCAAAAATAAAAGCTACGTAGTATTGTAAAGGTTGAAATCTATTGAATTTTATATAAAGCATGCCCGGCTAGCTCAGTCGGTAGCACACAAGTCTACTTATTGGTCGAAGGGTCGTGGCTTTGATTCCAGGGCAGGGTATACTTACGTGGAGTTTCGTCATGAAATGATTTCTGTAGGCATTCTCCCTCTTACCACTGATTCTAAATCACGAGGGGCGATTTTCAGTCATTGACATAAGTGTGTGCCTAGTAACACTGGTTCTAGGAACAGTGAATAGGTTTCTTCTTCTTCTTCTTAATACAGCACTCCTTCACTATTGAAGATTTTATTGATCGCCTTAATATGACCGATACAATGTGTCACTTTGTCGTTATATAGAGTCAACTACCTATGCCCGGTCACTACCAATGCTCGGTCACCCCATCAAAATTTCAGTAAATGAATATGGAAACCTCGTGATTTGTGTCTTTTTTAGAGCCATCTTTCAAACACTCGCGAAAAACTCAAAATCATGATCATCTAGACGCTTGATTGTTTTTGCAGACGAAAGATGCGGATAGCACCTGCTGTTATCGCTAATAAATTGTGTTTTTAACAGCTCCATCTTATTCACTAATTATTAGTAAAATATTTCAAGAAATATCATTATTTACTTAAATCTATAATATTTAATCAATTATTTACTCGTTTACAACAAAATGTTCGCATATTTACTTCTATTTGTAGATAGATTTTGTACAAACGTAGAGCCTTTTTGTGAGCTAAGTTTAATACATGTATTCATCATTTTTAACTGATCATGTCAGGTAATGGTTCTACTAATCGAAGACATTAACTTGGTCCATTTTCAATTGACATTCAGAGTTTTAGTCTATATAATTTCGATGAAGTTATTGTATTTTATTGCATTGTTTAGAAACAGCTTGTTTGTATACAATTATGTTTACTAACTCCTCACAGCGGTTACAACACAGTCTGATATTTTTTCATTCAAAAAGGGAAATAACCACTGTGGGGGAGTTAGTATGTTTTCTCCCAAAATAACCCGAGGCGATCAGAATAATGATTGTATTGTATTATCGCACATATCTCCTACGTTATTTGATAAGTTGTCATTCATCACACACTCTCTATCTATATCTACGTGTATATTAACCACAACAAAGTTGACAAGCATAACACATAATTATTGATATAGGATTGATACTTCAACAATGTGCAATCGAAAGGCACAAGTAACAACATAAGGTTACCTATCTTTGTCGAGGTCAGTATTGATAACAACATTCCAAGCTTGTTATTGTCAGATTTATTCAGTATTGAAGCCAATTATAAACAAGTTATGTCACATATACTTGGAACAAATGACTTGTGAGAGGTTCTTAATGTCAAGATAGCAACTCGTCAATGAGTAGTGCTTCTAACAGTTATGGTTTTATTTATATAATACACGAACAATTTGATGAAGATCTCTCATGCATTAAATGACCGACCCGAGGGAATCTATCGTGTTAGTCCATGAAAGCTCCTGCATTGAATAATCGACTCAGAGGAAACTACATAATGTATTGGGTTAGTCCATGAAAGCTCCTGCATTGAATAACCGACCAACTCGGAGGAATCTATTGTGGTAGCCCACGGAAGTTTGGCTGTTTATAATTTAATTATAAAGCTGATTGTTTGGTTACTTTTGAAATCAAAATTCTGAAGCACTGAACTTGTCTTAATTACAATGCAAGTAACTAAATAGGGTTGGCATATTTTCTTTTTGACTTATGATTTTGACTCTTGGTAACTAGGACCATTTAGTGAATCGAAGTATTTTCTTATGATTATACAGATATTACGTTTAGCTTCATTACAAATTTTGTTGCATATATTTTGTTAAAATCATGTATAAGTTCCTTTTAGAGTATAAAAATAGCATTTTTAATTAACATGCCGTAAGAACCACCCTAATTAAAACAAAACTGTAGCAAGAAACTGGTGCTAGAAGTTTAGTTAATTTGAATTAAAAATTGAATTAGAATTAGGATTTATTCAGAAGATAGTTGTAAACTATCCTTAAATTCATACTGAACTTTTTATCAGATGCAATCAGTTGTTTAACCAGCAGCAATGAATCCATCAATTAATCTTGGCACAATTGCATTGTATTTAACACGATTTATATCTTTAATTATCTAATGTTCTTTAGAACACATGTTAATGTCTGTCTTGGCAAATATAATTACAGCTGCACTTGACAGTTTGAACTGTTGCAACAATAAAACATATGTTAAGTTTAAGGTAGAATGATTGTGTTCAATTATGATTTACTGCAGCATGTAACACTTTGTTTGATCAAACATACTAATACCCTGCACCATTATCATAATGATTAATGATGATGTTAAGATGTTATGCTTCAGTCCTATATGATCGTGAGTTGTTGCGGACCCGTACGTGCAGACAGTCGTAGGCCGTGGGAAGCCTTGCGTATTAATGTGACGGTACGCACATGGCACAAAACTACACACCTGTACGGAGCCGTAGCTGGAAGATATATGCAAGTTTAATCCATACTCGGCCACGATTTTGTTCACGATTTGACTTTGAAACTGATATGTGTATCCTGGGCTCATCTCACGAACCCTGGTAAAAACGTTACAGTCCATACGGCTACGCAAGAGTTCGTACGGGTCCTTGCGGAGCTTGATCGCGCGACGCCAGTACGGTGCCCTCACGGCTATTTTTATGTTCATGGGACTGTAGCATAATACATGATAAATGGAAACCACTTGCTAAGTTTTTAATGCTTAATTTTTTTTCTTAACTGTTTTTTAAAAGTTCGTACTCTGTACTTAATAGATTAAAGTGCAGAAATGGTAGGTTTCCGTGACTCGAAGACAAGAATATAACTCATGTACGGCTTTTCAATCTCTGACTTCATAACTTTATAGCGATTGTACAGCGTTTAGTATTACCCTGAACATCGTGCTAACTAAGATTTATTACACAAGACGAAATTACAACATAATGATTCGAGTTAAGATTTGGCTACAGAACTGTGCGACAAAGTGGCAAGAATTTCAGGTAATCATCAAAACAACCACATTCAAACACACTTGTAGTGAATAAGCTGTCATATAGTCCGTTTTTTTTCAACTGTCAAAGTTTGAATAATTTCACGGTGATTGAATGCATTGTTTTTGTACTGGCAGCCTAATTGTTATTAAATATATCTTGACTAAAACATATCATACGGCGTAAGCAACTTTACTCGATCATAATACACACTTTCAGAAACTCATGGATGTATCACGACGATAGTTTTAACAAATGCATTCACCGTGAAATTATTAATGTTTTAACAGTTGAGAAAAAAACAAACAATACTTAAAACAGAACAAAGTTTTAATATAAACTTGTCCAACTGTTGTCTATACGATATACAAATCGTCAAACTGTTTAAACTGTAGTACAAACAATATAAAATGGTTTACGCAAACTTATCAATTGCCACAAGATTAGTGACAGCATTAAACTCTTAGGATTTATGTAAAAACTACGATTCATACTCTTTGTATTTTTTGCTTGACCGAACAGCTTGTTCAAATGTAAACTCTGCAAGAAGTTGACAATACATTGTATACCGATTGGTAAGCCAGTACTGGTAAAGTAATTTCACCTGGAAATCTGGTAATGTTGTAACCCGATAAAATCCATGCTCTGAACTGAGATTCGAACCCACTACCTCTAGTATCGTAAGCGGACACTCTACCACATCACCATAAAAGCTAGCTTGAAGGCAAGGGAGTACAAGTGACGTATTATACCTTAGCTACACACGCCCTCTCCTTAACAGAATTCGTCGTCGACTTCTTGGAGCTTGATTGTCTATGGGACTATCTAAGGGTGCAATCAAACAATTCCTATTAGTTTAATTAAATTGGGCGCCAAATGTAACCCGATAAAAATCCATGGTCCGAACTGAGATTTGAACCAATGACCCCTCGTATCGTAAGCGACACTCTACCACATTGCCATAAAAGCTAGCTTGAAGGCAAGGGAGTACAAGTGCCATATTATACCTCTGCTACAATGTTATATAAATAATTCAACTAAAAAGCTAACCACATTGCAATGACAATGACTGACATTCTAAATGTAGGTAACTCTTTAGTTAAATTTGAACATGCTATACATGCACATTTTTATGCACATTTATTTATCAGAAAGCAAAGGTTTCGTTGGTATTGTGCAAGTTGCTTTGCTTATCATATTTCTTCAATGTCGTTAATGTTCATGTCAACCACTATGTTTATATATGTATGTAAACATTCTTTGAAATCAAAATGTTTAAACTAAAAGTTGCTATATCAGCTTATAACAAGTATTTATATAAAGATACAAACACCGAAACAAAAGGTTGATATTTGTTTTATTTTCCAACAACTGCATTCATGGGTGAATGTTGGTACAACAAAAATCCAGAAAATGTAGAATGATGAGTTCCAATAAAACCTTCGTCTAAGTGGTCATTTTTCAATGACACAGTTTGTCCAGGAGCCAGGTCGATGACAAGCATCTGCGAAGACTGGTCAAAGGATGTAACCCAGAATACTGAATATGGTGTTCCATCAACATCGAAGTGTGCCCTCATGTGTGATCCAGAAGCTGTATGTGTATCAATACCCATAACAGTAGCATGGAAAACGTATGTACCAGCAACATGTGCTGTGAATTCACTTGTGTTGTTATTATAAGCATTTCCTAGGTTTGTGACAACCAATTGGAATGGGATAACTTGGTTAACACCAAGATGATGGTTGCCCCACTCGGTGTGAGTAGCGTAAAATGCTGTCTCCATCTCGGGAACTTCACGCTCTGAAAATAAAATTCCTTACAGAAGTTTTTACACATTTCTTAGATTGATAAAAAACGTTGTTGACGTCTTTATAACATTTATAAGATAATTAAAGGTGAGGAAATGAGAACAATTAGCTTCTGGAGTATTAAAAGAATAAATGTAAACTTCATATCAGAAAACAGAGGACCAGATCCGACATATTCTTGGTAAAGTTTAAGACTTGGTCAATGACATTCGAAGTAATGATATAACTGATAAATTATTTGGTACATGTATATATATTCAAGTTACGCCAATGTTGATCATATACATCGCATTTATCTTAAGCTATCAAAATTTGAAGTTACCTTAAATGCCAGTATTTCTACAATTTTATGTTCACTCAAAACTTATAGAACTTAAAGAAGAAATAAAGAATGAAATAAAAAGTGAGTTGAATAAATTTATGAAAAGGTTAATATTATAAAGGAAAAGATGAGAGATCAATCAACCGAGATAGAGAAGATAAAATCAGAGAATAGTGACCTTAGTATTAAGATTGAGACCATATCGAGTGAAAATGCAAGCTTACGTAAGTCTAACTTGTATAAAGGTTGATCATAAATTGAATATAGAAATCTTCTTACCTTTTCTAATGGAGTTGTGGCGTTTTTGAATGGCATTTTCTTTGGAAGCAGTATAATCAGCGTTGTCATTTGTAGTATCTTGCTCTGTTATCTTCTTCAGCAACATTTCCTCACGTATTTTAAAGTCGGATTCCATTTGCTCCATCTTCTGCTTCAGCATAGATATTTCCTTCTCACTCTCCATTTGCTTGATTTTATTTTCAGCATCACTGGCTTCCAATGTCTCAATCCGTTTTAATAAAGCACCAAACAAATCGTCAGTCCCATCGCCAGTTGGAACAGAATGCACTAGCTGGAACGCAAGAACTAAAAAATACGAACAGACGAAATGGTGTGCTCTAATCATGATTAAAACCAACGGACACAATGACAAAACATTTAGATTTTAGAACAATAATATTTATACCGACTGCAGACAATCTAGGTTATCTTTTCACATACATGTATAACCTTATTAGATAAACTAAAGGTACAATTGTACTACTAGGCTAACACTACTGTCGGCTAAAATGGGTTTCCGAGATGCAATAAACATTGGCAATCATTCTTATATTGACTTAGAAGCAATTGTTTTGAATTTCAAATGAGTATTAGCGGTGTTTTTGCCGATTCATTCCACTTGACTTAGGAGCAGTTTTTTTCAGATTTCAATACGTGTAAGTGATGTTTTTGCTGAAGCGTGTCATTTGTAAGAAGTCAATGAGATAGTTTGGCCTGTTACGAGATATAACAAGGACATCTAGTGTGGCTTGATATATGCATGCACTATGCATTCATATTGAGTACCATTGCGGCCAGTATCTACTATTTAGTAAAGTGAAAAAGTCACAGAGCTGATTTTTTAATAAGCGAGTTAAGTACACCATAGCCTGAACAGCTTGAGGTTGGCTTGGAGATATGATGGACAATGTAAATGTCTTGGACTTCATTCTTGATGCTATTCACCCTATGATAGATTTTGTATTCCAAATATAGTTTCTGTACTCATACAGCGTGCACAACTTTTTATAAGGTCAATATGAACACACGTTTAGTTGTATGAATTATATAATCAGTGTTGAAATACTTTGTAATGCCATCTCTATGTCTGGTGTCCTTCAATTCATGTGTCGCGATGTTAGTTCAGACTTGATCTAAGATAATGTAAGATAGATAGCCATTAATATGTTAAATGTTTCGTTCATATACTGTATATGGGCGTGACAGTAAATCAGGAACATTATAAGCATAATCATAAAAAAATAGAAGTACAGTCAAACGGCTATTTGAATGTAGCGGGCACTTAATAGCCACCAGGCGTTAAAACGACCACATCCAAAAAAGCGACCACTTATATAATAGAGCGACCACTTGCATAAAACGACCATTCGAGATTCAAATATAGCAATAACAAAGTATATACATATTTCTGAAAACAAAATGAGTCTAAAACGTATTTGGTACAGCAGTAAATAGAAACACATAACTTTCGCACAGCCAAACAGCCAGAAAATAAAGAAATTGGTGTTTTTAAAACGTTTGTCCCCAAAGGACACCACAAAGAAATTACGAAAACATGAACCTAAAAGATTTCCGCACCCTAGAAAGTACAGTGGCAAATAATTCTAATCCGAGTGACTATCAAGTACAACATCGTTATCTCTGAATATTGCAGACGTTATCAAGATCTATAATTGTCACAATAAATTAATTAATAAAGCTCTTCTATGAGATGATTGCCAACGTCCATTTTCTCTGATATTTGTCTTAATACTAAAGATTTCATTAAGACAAAGACAACACTGAATAGATCTACAGTATGAAGTCAATATATAAAAGAATGGAAACAACACATTGTACGTGATTTTGATAGCGTTTTGTCATTATCACTAATTTTACAATTTAAGCTGATAAATGCTGATAAACGGCAATGGAATGATTTTGTTTGCAAGATAACTTTATTCAACTAGAGAACACTTTCTTAATACATGTGGTGTTTCAATTGATACTCCTACTCATTGTTTGAAAATCGTAATTATTTCCGAGTTCTACTACTGTCAGAATAATTTATATTCATTACTATAGTAGTTGCCTACGATGGCATAGAAGTGACATGGAGAAATATTTAAAATACCGCTACTATTACGTGGCCACGCAGTAGCTTTTACGAGCGCACGTTTTAATTGACCAATGAGAGTTGTCGAAATTGGCGGCCATTTTTTATTGGACAATTATTACGTGCTCACGTAAAGCTATTGCGTGGCCACGTAAACGTTATTGCGTGCGCACGTAAAAGCTACTGCGTGGCCACGTAATAGTAGCGGTATTTTTAATATTTCTCCATGTCACCTCTATGCCACCGTAGTTGCCCCCATCATCATAAAACATCTTTTAATGATTTTTTGGTTAGGTGTAACGCCGTACATTGTATATGTAGTATTACGATGGTTAGTCAACGCAATGACAGTTCCTGGATAGGCTAGCTGTTAACCAGTAACTAGGCGAGTACTTTCGTCATTGACTGACTGACAGCTGCCCTACATATAGTGAGTGAATTCATTCCATATTCAAGTAATATGGTGTTTATAGCTCATTTCACATAATATATACCGTTGTTCAATTATACTGTTTGATATAGACAACCAACATGTTACCGCACATCACTTAGTATACTTGTAAACAGGTATAACAAGGAAGGCAAATTACTTTAACGAAGATAAAAGAATGCATCTTCAGAAATCATTAAGTAGAAGTATAACATAATAATTCATAGCTATTGATAAATTAACTATGAATCATTTTTTAGTAAAAGGTTATAACAATGAATAGCGATATAGATTGTAATGATGTACTACTAAAAGCCACAGTATGAAGATATACATTTATTTTTGTTTGTTTGTTTTTGTTGGGTTTAACGCCGTAGCAACACATTGTATAGGTCATATAACGGCGGTCAGTCAACCAACTCACTGTTCCTGGAAAGGATAAATCTCTGGATTTAGCTGTTAACCAACTACTAAGCGCATACTTTCAACTGTGACTGACAATTCTCCTACATAATTAAAAATCATGGGTAGGAGGGAGAATGGCATGTATTTATTTTCATTCATTTAACCGTAAGTAAGACTGAGAGCTCATTTCTTTGTAAGCCCGAGTGCCTTCTTTAACAGCACATTATATACACCTTTATTTTAAGATTGAATATACATGATTCAAAACATTTAAGAGCTCAATTATGCCATTTAGTGATAGTAAGTACTCAATTTTAAAATTCATTGTGAGTGTTACTTTTGATACAAGTATCTATAAGCTAGGGTTCTAAATGACTACAGGCGTTTCATACTAAGTAGCTTATAACTCGTATAGTGCGTAAAAATTGACCCCGATCTAAACTTTCACATTTGCATCTAATTAATATCTACACATATCCCGACGAAAATCAGTACCACGCATATTCTACACTTCGGCAGCGATGGTAAAATTATAGAAGTATGTTTGTGTGTTAAGTATTAACTCATAATCCTCACGGCCATGGTGTAATAGAGCATTAATACTACATTCGTATTCAATGTAATGAATATTCTTGCATAAAGGTCAGATCGGGGTCAAACTTTTCGCACAATACAACGGTGTTCTTTAATTGTAACTTTAACGCTTTACATGAGATAAATTAAGAGGAGGCATTCTATGGTGTATACAGATAAATGTTATACTGCACTAAATACACACACGGCGTTCCATAGTTTGTGGCTCATTTCAACATAACTACAATGTTTGCTAATTATTATCTCATACAGATCTATCTCAATGTGCATTAAGACGCATTATTGCTGATGTAACACGCTACAGATATAGATTATTTCATTTTCACCCAGTCTGAAGATTTATTAGTTAATTTAAAGCTACTATATGAAGATATATTCATCAACAGTAGACTCGAAAACTGTTTTATAAACATGAAGTAATCAGAATATAGCATACATTAGAGACACAATGCACTGTTCAAACCACTCTGCTTTCTTTTAAATTTAACAAATTTTTCCATATCTTAAAAAAGTAGGGTGCTTTTATAAGGGCGCACTATATTCATTTATACACTAATGTTCAATATACCTGATCAAAATATATAGTTTTAGAGCTTAATTTTTGTAATTTGGAGCATTTTACTTTTCGATAACAAGACTTTATCTTAAACATACTGTGATCAAAACTATTGTTTTAAGTATTGACAACCAAATTCTACTTCCGGCTTCGACCTACTTTCACCACATAAACATATTTAAGAAACATTTGCATTTAATTAAAAAATCTTGTTCATAAGGGATATTTGAAATAGATAAATGTCTATTTTCTAAGGAGTCAAAACGGTGTTACTTTTGATAATGGGACTTTAAAGGCAGACATCATTATTTGAAATTAAAAATAAAAATCCCACAGTGATAGTTTTCTATGTCATGTATAAGAACCACTTGAATGTTCAAATAGAAAGGTTTTCAGCCGGATATTTTACAGCGTTTTGCGGGCTTGTTAATTAGCACGACACCAGTTGACCACTTTGCGTATTTTTTTCGGTGTACAATAATGGCAGGGATTTGAGAATTTATTAAAGGTTCATATGCAAGTTTTCTTTTAAAGAACATAAAGGCTAGATTTGTTTCTTTTATTTCTCCCGTCGTGTTCTTGTTGACGTAGTTTAGGTGCTCTGGTTTATGAAAGCTCTCGGTCTGTGGACTCCTTTTTAGAAACAGTAGTTTAATAATCAAAAACATCCCTCTATTTGCTTTTTAACTGTTTAAATTGGAATGTCTGTGTTTTTGATGACTGTTGATATTCCTGATCATTTTTCAGACGACTTTTTTTTGACATTGTTTGTTTTTAAAACGGTAGCAAACAAGAGTATCTGTAGCCTGTTTAATTATGCTAAACGTTTCAAAACGTTTCGTAACGATAAACTCGGAACTCTTCGGCCATTCGCTGCGAATAATCTCGGACATATTTAGACGCTATTTTGAAACTACCGGTGTTGAAGTAAACAAGTATACGATCGTTTAGGCAATGAGTGATTTTTCGTTTTTAGTCCATACATTTTGAAACATCACTCATTGCCTTAACGATCGTGTATTTGTTTATTAGATTAGATTATTCGCAGCGAATGGCCAAGGAGTTTCGAATGTATCGTTACGGAACGTTTTGGAACGTTTAGGGTAATTGATATGAACACGTCTTATGTATCGGCAGTCACCAACGTTATTTGAAGTATCATCCTTCTGCACTTCTCTACTACTACTGATTCTAAATCATGTAGGGCAGTAGCCAGTCACTGAAGAAAGTATGCGCTTAGTAGTTGGTTAACAGCTAAATCCAGAGATTTGGCCTTTCCAGGAACAGTGAGTAGGTGGACTGACCGCCGTGATATAACCTATACAATGTGTTACTACGGCGTTAAACCAAACAAAAACAAAACAAACAAACTGACAACAATAATATTGTAATGGTTGACATAACACTTTAAGACACTAAAAAGTACAATCATTTTCGTTGTTTACCATTTTCTGCACTTTTATTCTTTGATATGGAAATGTCTTAACTATGAACTAACTCGGTCAATGAACTTTACTCATGACGTTATTAGAGTCCGTCACAGTAGTTGACGTGTCGAGGTCTTTGATTTTTCAGGACAAATGGACCTCATGGGGATACAAAATTATCAGATCGCTTTACCATGCTGAGAAATCTGGAAAACAAATTATAAACACGCGAGCATAAATATTATGTCAAGAAAAGTGATGGAAAATGGAATATTTTACTAACTAAATGTTTGTTTGTTTGTTTTTGTTGGGTTTAATGCACTAGCAACACATTATATAGGTCATATAACGGCGGTCAGTCAACCTACTCACTCCTCCTGGAAAGGCTAAATCTCTGGATTCAGCTATTAACCACTTACTAACCGCAACTTTCGTCAGCGACTGACAACTGTCCTACATAATTAAGAATCATTGGTAGAAGTGAGAATGGCCGTAGAAATAGTTTCATGACTAAGATCCACGGAAGTTTGCCCAGCCCTGGAATCGAACCCACGACCCCTCGATCAGTAGACTTGTGTGCTACCAACTAAGCTAGCCGGGCGGCTTGACTAACTAAATACTATTTGATAAAAGACGCATGTAGTGGTTATTTTGATTAATCAGACGACCAGGACTATGACAAGTCCAAATACAATGTAGTAAACAAATTATTTAGTTAGAGCTTGAACGATTTTAAGAAAAACAGTGTACTATAAGAAAATTCCACTCCCTTATCACTGTCCTACATTTGTTGTCATCGGCTGTGTTCCATAATCGTCATTGCAGGCGGATATAATGTCCATTTTCATTTTTTCTTAACTAAAGCTCTAGGTTTATATAACTACAGTATAACCTGCATTAAGCAGCCAGTTAAGGGAAGTGACTAAATTGACTGCTTACAGCAGGTGAACACTTAAACCAGGTTCAGATAGAAATGCTTTGATTAGGTTAATCTGAAAAGTTAATTGTTCATGCAGTTTTTTATCATATGATCTTCAAAAAAGAACACAAGTGACAATGTCAGTTGTATATTTGAAGTCTTACTTTATGTGATGACACTTTGTTGATACATTTTGACTGTTTACAGACTCAACTTTGTGGGTTTTCACACATCTGTACCATTATCCAATGATGGTGACACTTTGTTAATTCTAAAATTAATTTGACCGTGACCACCTAATACAGGTATCTATACTATTAAATTTGCGAGTTTCCTGTTTTGTGGAATAAACTGCGCAGCTTTGAATAAATCTTTTGTTTGTCGCTGGAGCACATATATACCGGCATATCAAGTTGACAATTCTTTTTTGACAAAGCCTCTTGATATTTGCAAAAACTGCCAAAAATCAACAAAAAAATGGGTTTTTTTGTGTCTAAAAATAGATAAAACTAAAAATAGACACGTCAAACCAAACTCCCTGCAGCGGTCATCTCCCTTTATCAAATCAATAATTAAGTAGCAAAGCGTGGCGTAAGCACTGTGAGGAGTTTGCTAAAGCCCGTGCTTGCACGGGCTCCCATCTAGTATTAGTGAATTTGTAAGGAAATGGATAACCACTGGCCACAGACAGCAAGTGACTGCTTATAACAGGTTCAAAATAGAGTGATTTTTATTGGGAGGAGGCCAGATTGACCACTTACAGCAGGTGACCGCTAATAGCAGGTGGCTGTTAATGCAGGTTATACTGTATGTAGCTGTAATTAGACTTGTGGTGAAAGAATGGTCATTGTTTTATTCCTACTTTAATCTAATCAAACCACTGTCAATAGACTGAACATGTGAACATATTGACACTTCTCTACTAATGTCTACTTTAAAAATGCAAATATGTGTGTGACATATGTACTTAAAATTAACATTATTTCTGACAAATACAGGATCTATATATCCCCATCAATATTGCAACCATGTCATGTCAAGGAATAGTATAATTAACTCTGTTTTGCAACTAATACTAATCGATAATGCATTACTTTAATGCCAGCAATTCATCATCTTTTTTGCATGAAATGATAATAATGTGAATGTGTACATGCCAATATTTTGAGATCCAGTAGGGCGGAATAGTTTGAATTGTTTGAATTCAAAATAAGCTAATCAAAATAGCACCCAAAGACTCTCATAGGAAACATGCAAAATGATCGACACATGCGAATTAAAAGAAGCTACTCCTCATAAAGACAATGATGCAACACCGTTAGTTAAAGTTACATGTAGTACAAAAACATAAATAAGTCAGTTATAAACATAATATTTTTGATATATACCCAGTAAAACGTGGAATAAGCGCCATGAAACAGCACTTGCAGTTTCGTATAGTGGCTGATTTATGCCATGTCGTATTTACAAATCCATAGTTTGTCGTATCTTCGTCTTTTCGTTTCTTCGTTTCTTCGCTTCGTTTTTTCGTTTCTTCGCGGCGAAGAAACGAAATACGACATGGCATAAATCAGCCACCATAGTTTCGGGAAATTAATACATGCAAAAATTTATTAATAGGTACCTTATCAATGTTTAAAAATAACGAAGACTTAGTTGTTTAACTTAGAAGTCTTAGTAGAATTTAAATTGAACGCATTAACCAAGTTTTTCCTTTCAGAAAAATGTGATCATATTACCTGACTTGGCCGGTAATAGATGTTCACTTTTACAACCAGTTCACAGATCTTGTTTCTATTTTTGTTTAACAATGTCTGTATAAATCAAGAGGCGTTAACAATAGATTTCAATCAAGGCAACTGTGTTTTATATCTTAACTCGATGAAACAATTCAGGAAAGGTTCAAATTAATTGGTGTTTTTCTTTGAGGTTAATAGCGGTTCAAGTTGTTTTGGTATAGGAACAGTTCAATGATTAAATCAAACCATTTCTTTTGTATTTATTACATTGTTCGTTTGAAGCGTGTTGGTTGTTTATTCTCTTATTAACAAGTAACAACTGGTTGAACATTGATCTGCTTATACCGGGATCTTAGAGCCAAAGAATAGTGCATGGTTTATATACATCGAGATGTAAACACAACTGTATAGCGGGTATTATCTGCGGTTTTTTTTGGCTTTGTTATTGGCGGAAAATGAAAATGCGCCAAATATAAACACCGCGAATACTAACCTCCGCAGTTATAAGTCGCCGCCATATTGTTTACTAAGGGGCATTAATCTTAATAAATTTTGAATTCATTAAAATATGTATGTCTTAACTCCCTTAAAAAACAAGAATTATGTAGTGAATTAGGTGAGATTTATTATGTAAATGAACAATATTTGGTATTTTGAATAACACAAAGGAATTGATTCAAGTCATGTATGTAGCAAACGAAAATACAGACAGAAAACACAGTCATTCTAACCATTAGTAAGTTACGTTTCAGTTGCCAAGTCATGAAGACGGCTTTAGATGACTTCAGGACAAGTTTTATTGCATGTTCATTGGACTTTAAATTTATTATAACAATATTTGAAGATGACCAGTCCTTGAGCTGAAACATAACTAAGTGCCTCACGAACTGGCGATATTCTGAAAAAATTGAATGCAAATGACAATCATAAAACTGTTCCGAGATCGAATTCACAATCATCATTGGTAATATTCAGATTTAAGAATACATTTTCGATGCAATTTACGAGAAATATTACCAGACAACCCGGAAAGTAATTATTTCATAACTGTTGAAATATATTTTATTTTGGTTACATCGTGACAGCTGAATGACAAAATAATTGTAGCATATTTTCATAAATAACCAGTATTATAAAGCTTTCATTGTTTCAATCTAATTTTCTTTCCCAGGATTTCAACCTACGATGAAAGTGGGTCACATTACTCACGATATTATTCAAATAAAAACGATGCTTTCTTCGATGAAATCGACTTGAATATGTTTCACATTTTTGTCGTTAAAATAAGCATATTTATCACAAGTAGATTATCGAAAAGTAATATAAAATAAGAGGGTCATTTGCAATCATTTCAATAATAGCAAAATCCTTGAAAAGTAATTGTATAACTCTTTTTTGTACAGCAATCTTCGAAATAAGTATATGTGGATTGTTTTCCGAGTTATTGTATTTAAGTGCTTTAGAGTTATGAAACAGTAGGGAATAGCGTTAGATGACTACATTCAAAGTGAAAAGTAACGTAGTATATTACTATCTATGCTTTAGGGATAGAGGCTTCCGTGTGCTCCATTAGGACCACATAATGTTATTATCTTATCATAGAGCTGCTCGTCTGAACCTTCTACATTTCGAAAGTTGTGAAGTTAGAAACAACCAAGATATCCGCTAGTTTTGCTGCAAGATAAATGTTCTCTTACCGTGTATAAATTAGTATATATAACGATATTATCAAACACACTTTTGTCACAATAGTTTGCGTGTTGATGTATTTGATTTTCAAGGGCGAGTAAATTAACAGGGGATAATGGTAATCAGGTCATTATTTTCATACATAGAATCTCTAATGCAAATCAAATAGAGACTCAAGTGTATGTCAAGTTAAAAAAGATAATGGAAAATTGTGAAATAAAAACTTTTATAGTTACTATATTCTATTTAGTTTTCAAACAATTGTTATTTCATGATCCATTTTATACCTTGGTAGTGTAAATGTTACAATAAATGGTATTCATCTTATCCTGAACATTTTTGTCAGAAAAATATAGTATAGCTGTATCAACGTCAATCTCCTTATTTATATAATCCGCAAGTAGTTAGGCTAAAAGTAAGTTCTACAGGTTTTAATTTATTCCGTTGAGTTTTACAATACAATGATTTCTCTCCTCACCTGAAATTCTACCCGTAAAACAGTAACCTTTTTAACAGAATCGGATATATAACTTCTGACAGTTACAGCATTAGTACATCGACATTCTAAATTACAATCGATGTGTCGGCTTCCATTGTAGACGAAACGCAGCATGTTATTACTGTCCGAAGCAAAAAATACTGAATAAAAGGCTAATATTTTTAATAATACAAATAATTGATATAAAAATACGATTTTGAAATTGTTTTGATACCTAAAGTCGTATGTTATTGAACTTAGAAAATAATGCGCCAAGTAAAACATAAACATACGTAATGAAGTTTTATGCCTATGTGGTATGTATTTTGAAATGTATTGCTTTAGAGCCAGAAGATACTGCTGAGTTCCTTCATATCATACAACAAAGTACATATGTTACTGCTATTAAAATATCTTATATTGTTTACAGGTTTCAAAACCACTGTTTAAGTATGCAAAGATGAAATAAACATATGGCGATTGCAATTGATTTTACACAAATATGTAGAAGCAACTGAACGTCTTTTAAATGCAAAAGTAAATGCGTCTGGAACTTAGTTGGTCTCAGATGAACATAATAATGAATTTATAAATGTAGTTCTTCCTGCTTTTCACAAAACAGTCGCTGATAGAATCTTTAGTCGTCGATATCATGTTGTCTTGACTTTACCTGGTTTAAGCCAGCTATTTGCTACAAGTATATCAGGCATTCTTAGTACGTGATTGACATTATTTTCGAATGAATGTGACAACAAAGAGCTTGGAATAACTATATTGCCCAGTGCTATGGTGTAGAAGTATAAACAATTTACGTAAAACCACTCCGAGTGAATTGTGTGATCTATTTGATAAATATCGCGTACTGTGGTCAATTGAGTCGGAAATTTATGTAATAAACAATGAATAGCTGACAACGATAATGTCCAACTGAATTGCAAACATAATTATTTATCATTAAACATTAATTTGTAGATGTATTTGTATCAAAATGCATTACGGTAATCTGGTTTCGATAAGTTACTTTTTTCAAAGCAAAACCATCAGATTATTCATCTTTAATATCCATTTGTGGAATAACCCTGTTTGTTTCCGTACATGTTTATCCTGTCTCAAATCTTTTCCCTAACAAGTACATCAAACACCAACTACATCAAAATTCGATAGCTGTTAGTCCAGGATGTCTGTTTAGAATTTAAATTGATCAATTAACCAAGTTTATACATCATCAATAGTAGAACAACACCACGAGAAGCAATCGCAATTATTTCTTGTTGAAACAAGTCATGAACTATATTCTTGTTAGTGTTTTTGGTGTTAATAGACGAGCAAATAGTTTATCTAAAGATTGTACTTACAAAAATGTTGATATCATTTATTTTTACTGTCTCGTGTTCTTTAAGTGGTTCAGATCTTAATAGCTTCTTTGAACACTTTATGCCTGATCTGTTCTTAGTTGATTGGGGAACCTTTTAACAGATAGTAAACATAAGCAGTGTTGTATTTTTACAGAGTACATCGATATGCAGACTTTTATTAAAAGTAGAAGAATCAATTCAATAGACTTACGCCGCGATGTAGAATTGGTTATACCAGATTAACACGTTCATACCCTCTCAAAAGAGAGGAAGCACCTAAATGTATACCATGTGACAAGCATTTCAATGTAAAACACGTTCTGCTTGACTGTCAGGATCTTAAATACATCCGTGACAAACATTTTAAGGTTAACTCATTTAAAGAACTTTTGAGTCAGTACCATCATATGCAATACTTAACTTTTTGAAGGAAATAAATATATATAATAAAATATAGGATTTTAAATCATTACTATCGATTGAATTAATAGTATCATCAAATGTTTTCGGCGCGATATGACCTTTTTGTGTTGGTGCGCCGTAAAACCCAAACAACCAAACAAATCAAATTCAATAGACTATATCCGGAGTTCAAATAAGAATGTTTTCCCTGCGGTGTAAACAAGTTTCACCGTCACGGTGAAAACATGTACACAATGAGCCAAATGATTTAGCCCTTATCTTGTGCCTCAATGTTGTGTAAAATAAGCTAAATTGTGTTGCAACGGCGTTAAACCGAGTATAAAAAATGGTCACTTCCAAACAACAATACTGTTGTCTATTTATATTGAGGTCAAGTCAATAACTACAACAATGTAGTAGTCACAATAAATTAATTAGTTGACAAGTGCTTCTTTAAGAGATTTATCTCGTCACTGATTGTCGTAGATATTTTTTCTCTCTAGATTTCATTAAGACAAGCACAAAACTGGATAAAGTTCATAGTACAAATTAGAGGACAAGTTACACAATTTTGAATAAATTTGGGTTTTTAAATATTCATTGCCCTTATAATTTGTAAGATTAACTTTTGGTAATATGGTTTTGACTAAGCAATGTTTTTATTTAAAGAAATAATCAATCCAATAATGTTAATGGTATCTACCAGTTTTGATAATGTAATAAAAACTTGTAACTATATATGAAATATATGAAATGTTTTATCTAGTATAACAAAAGTTCATGCCAGTTCAAGCCAGCATTTATCTTTCTTAAATAGAAAACATATTCATACGCTCCCGTTGCAGCTCAGTAAATACTCTACCATTAATACAAAGTGAACGAGAATGATTATTCGGTCGACGCACAGGAGAGTAACATATTCCATGTGTAAAATTGATAAAGTCATCGAACCAGAATTATTTAGTCTGTGTCTCAGACAATACCGTGAGCATTCTACTTTATTTGATCAAAGTTCACATTTTAAGTAAAACTTGAAAACTATCTTAAAAGAATGTAAATTATTTGTTACAAAAAAAGATTAACAATTCTGGCAAGTGTTTCCAATATAACAGGTATTTGATCCTAGTAACGAAATGGTGAGTAAAAATTGAATGAATCTGTTAAATCATATTATTTAAAGGCTTTTATTTATCATAACACGTAAATCACTGTTCATTAACCTATACATATGTTGTAATGGCTTATTTTATGAAGGAAATACCAAGAACAATTGAAGTAACGTATGCAAAGTCAATTATTAGCGGAAGTTTAGTTGCACAATAGACAATTTTGTTTATAAGTTTTAACAGATTTAATTTCAAAGAAGGCATATTTACATAATGCACTGCATAACACATAATTGATATTAAAAACATTGTAGAAAAGGGCGAACAAGAGAACAAAAAAGCTAAGAGCTTAAAAGCGTACTCAATCAAATGATACATGCTATAAAAAGTACATCATGACAATAGATAATGTATAATATGCATCTGTTAGCATTATCACAGAGCTAAACCAACATTATTCACTACCATTTAAAGTAGTTAGATAAGATCAATAAACAAGAATAAATGTAAAAAAACTGAACAGAGAGAACAGAAACAAGTTACAACCGATAAATGTTGGAGGAATCAGTGACGTATTAATCAAAGTGTTAATGTCACATGTTGTGAGGGGATAGTAGTGTAAACGAGTTGGTTGAAGTCAACACTAATATACAAGTGAAGAATCATCAGATGTTTCGATAATTCTTTGATGTGATATTATCTCAGTATTATCTGCTGAAAGACAGATTGTAGATTTGACATAATTTGTAAATGAATGACAATTTATCTGAGGTAATATGACAAAGCAAGCTTTTAACATTCTTTTTATCTTTGTCCACGTCATGAAATAGTAGCAGTCAACAAAATTAGTGGGTGTCCGGTTGCCCGGGGCAACCAATTTCTAGTTTAGGCTACCAAAAATTTCTTTTAGCTACCAAATTTCTACACATAAGATTTAGTACTAGCTGCTAATATTGACCTGTTCGTGCAACCACTTTCATATCCTAATTTCGAATCCTTTTAACAGGATTAACCGTATGTAGACATTTATGCATGTAGAATGTGCATGTATTCAGAGTTTGTTATTCACTCCGTATTTTAATTATGTTGATTAAACATTTTTGCTGAACATGCGTGTCATGTACGTATGAATAAAGGGATACCAGCTGGGCTTATTGAGAGACCAAATGGTATTATAAGTTACTTGATACTTGAATAACACATGATGTAATTTTCTTCCATAAAATGATGACCATAATTCAAATGATAAATAATTTTTGATTTTATGCTAATACGCGGGGGAAATAGTTAATGAATGAATGTTATGATCGACAACAGTCACGATTAAATGATCTTTTCACACTACCTAGCCTTCATTCACATAAATATAACGAGCTTGTCAGTTGAGTTAGCATTCAAAGTCAACTTTGAAAACAATTATAATGGAGTTAAAGCGTGAACGGAAATTGACATCTAGTTTTTAATCTATCAGCCTCAAATTGGGATTCAATTGGTAATAAACAACTCTATCGATATTCATTAAATTACAGTTCTGTTTTAGAATGTGATGTGAACATTTATACGAGATTTTTTAATGGCGTATGTAGACTGCATGACCTTATCGGCTACAGAAATTCATTGATTGTGTTTCTTTTCTTTGCACAATACTGTCTACATAAATAAGGAAACGAAGACAATACTTCCGTTATTTTTGAAGCAATAATAAGAAATATTTACTAATAAGTGTTTTGCTTTGGTGTTTACTAAAGCTTAAGTTGTTTACGTACGTGTTTTGTCTTAAAGCAAAAGTGTTAAGCGTATATCCATTGTTTCACTCCCTTCAAGTGTGTTTTTTTAACAGTTATACTCTAAATATCTGTTTGTAGCTAATTGAAACTTAAAGCATATTATGGACAGTAGCAGTATAGTTGTATAGTGCGTAAATATTGACCCCGACCTGACCTATCACATTTGCATCTAATATTTATCTACACATATTCCGACGAAAATCAGAACCACGCCCATTCTACACTTCGGCGGCGATTGTAAAATTATAGAAGTATGTTTATACACATAATCCTCACGGCCACGGTGTAATCGAGCTTTAATACTACATTCGTATTCAATGTAATGAATATTATTGCATAAAGGTCAGGTCGTGGTCAATTTGTACGCACAATACAGCACATCCTAATGTTTAGACTTTGTCAAAATCAACAATGAGTATAACTTGATTTATAACCCTAAGGTAGTTTATACAAACTGATCTTAACTACACCAAGTATGCACGGAGTCTCGATGACAGAGTATAATATGATATTAGTAGAGTTGTCTAACAGAACCACCGCAACCTAAAATGTACAAGAAGCATTTTTTGGTATGGCCGTACGAAAAATGTTTTATTTTATTTGGTTTCAACTGACAATATAATTATTTCATGTTTTATAAAATAATTAGCATTGTACTCTTTTTAACCATATTACAGGATTTCCTTTCGTCTTCTCGTAATTCCGCTTTTTATGAGAAATGGTTTTATTTTTCAATATAATTTATTATGGAACATGTCTCATTACCGTGCCATGTGCACTTTTTGTCATACTGGCATTACATTATAATGACATAATATTATTGAAGAGAAAGTCGATATCATCGTAATGGAGTGTATTTGTTCAGTTCACGTTATCTAATAACATCACGATATTATTTAAAAGGAATAAGATCCAGCTTCTTTTAGCTGATTATTTTGTATTGAAATAGTGTCGTTTGGTTTGAATATAGCACAGGAAGTATAACTACGTATCAGCAAACACTGCGTGGCAGTATTAGATTTCATTGATCTTTAATGCTGATAAAAACTGGTATGGACATCACGTGACTTTTCTGATTATGTTCAATTTTTTCACCTTGCTACGCTTACCAGAACGAACTCTTACGCACAGGTTAGATTGAAAAGCATATTCAGTAATGACCATGGATATGACTTACTATATACTCTATATGCTTGTGTTGACCATAGTAGAAATTGTAATGTTAAAACGAAGAACTTTTTCTTGATCATAGAAGCATATAATACATCTTTCACATACTAAATGCATATATTTCACATTAATTGCAGAGTTGTGCTGTTCATTTGCATCGCCACTCTTGTTGTTTCGCATCAGACTTGTGATTGCCGGACGATGTCAATTTTTGAACGAACACTTTATAACAACTGGTGCAGTTAGGCGGCCAACGATAATTGTATGATTTTCTTTAGAAGCAAAACTGCCGCATGACAGCTACAAACTGTTCATGCGTTCTTTGTTCATCTCAGTATGTCTATTCATGCGCTGAATGATGCGTGGGACCATTTATCTCAATATCTCTTATAAGAGAACGTCATGAAACTGCAACCAGTGATTTCACACTCAGGTTTCCCTATTTGTTGCACAGTTGGTGTCAGAACGACTGCAGAGAAAATTGAAACAATAGATTTAAACAATTATTTTTAAGGTATTCGATATCTTACTAAACTGATGGCAATAATGCATTTTAAGCGTTGTAAATGTTATTAACAAAACGTTTTTGACTTCGTGTTGGATGCCATTTGTACCTTAGTTCAAATTCATGACTCAAACTGAAATGTAACCAATTAATTTCAAATGTTAGGAGTACTTTATACAACGTTGCTACGACAGCTATATGTGAAATGCAAAGGAGTACAAATACCGTATTATCCCATTGCTACATGCCGATGTTTTTAGATTTATACATGAATTAGTTTGTATTAACAAAAGGTGTTTTTGGGGGTTGAAATTGTAACATAACAAATGTTATGTTAAATACCATAGTTTTAACAAGTTTTAACAGTGAGAAGTCCTATACCTTTATTATATTTTCAATTAGTTCAACACCTCCTAGACAGACTGTAAATTAAAAGAACAAATTTTAAATCTATAAATAGATAAATATCAACATAAATGAATAGAGTTAATTATTTCTTGCATCACTGTCTACAATGAAACTTGAGGATTTATTTCTAGAATTGCTTTTAGCTGAAAATCTTGACATTTGTCTTCAGCAGTCGATCTTACATTTGATCAAATTTAACTACTCGCTTATAATTGTTTGACAACCCCAATTTAGTTTAGGTTGATCTCTAATGTATCAATCAGTTTGTTTTCTAAATTGTAGTCTATTTTTACCTCCTAACAAAGATAATCTGTTAACATGTTCATTATTCTTACATGGAGTCTTAACGACTTCTCCTAATAAAGAATGATGCGATGTCAGAACAAATGACAAAAGTATTGTCTCCATTTTTGTTAAGACCATCTGTGTGGGTATTGTTTAATTAAGTACATTGGCCTTGTATGTCAGAGAATGATAACTAAGCAATTATTATCAGAATATAATAAATTCCCCACAAAAATACTACGACATCTTAATACAATGCTCTCAAAACATTCCTTTTGTTTTTTCAATGCAATTTCTATACAGGGGTATCGTTCTTACATCTCAATCATAAGTTGTTTTGTAAGAGCATTGCATTTCAAATTTATTAAAGAATTAAGGCCCAATTCACTCCCAGAATAATGGTTGATCGGACATATAACATGTTCAGACAATCGTTTGTTTTGTCATCGAGATTTCGTATTAATGACAGAAAATTGAGAGCATACTTGGTACTACTTTTATAACATCTTGTTTACAATCGCTTACAAGACACGTATGGTTTACATGACAAACGTGTTGTGCTGTTGTTTATAGTTTGATCAAATCACCATGACCGTTAATGAAATCAGTCAGATAAAATACTTGATTAATGACTGACATGTCCATTGTATGATGAAACATATAACGTATGTTAGCATGTTAGAACACTTAATTGATTTTAAGGTGATTGCCTAAGTCAATGACATCGTCTGTATCATTGTTAATTTATTACATTTCCTTAAATAGCAAACCTTTATTAGTATCATTAGTATCATAATGTATTGCTGAAGGCGTATCCGGATATATCAACATCTTTCTGAAAATTTCTTGTACAACGGAAACGTATATATAGGCTTGAACAAAAACGATCTTTGTCGTTCATTTCTTTAAAACAATAAGTTGTCAATCCCAATTTATCTTATATTGATCTTTGATGTGTAAATATATATTACTATTTTATTGTTGAGTCCTCACTGCAAACAAAGAAATCTTTTAAACATTTTTCATGATTGTTATGTAGAGATTGAACGATTACTTTCTAAAGACACTGAGTCGAAGTCAGAACCAAATGACAAAATTATGGTCGCCATTTTAGTTTACAACATGTGACTAAAACAAAAATTTGTTAAATACATATAAACATGTTTTAATTGATTTTATACTGACATTTATTGCTAAAAGATCAATTGTTTAACAAATGTCAATCGTATAAGTAATTTCTTAGCAACATTTTCCAGTATAACATCAATTAAAAATTCCTTTTGTATTTTAATACAATTTCAAAATAAAGGTGTAGTTCTTGCATCACAATTATTAGTTGTTGTGTAAGAGTATTGTATTTCAAATTTATTAAAAATTAAGGGCCAATTCACTCCCAGAACAATGGTTGATCGGACATATAACATGTTCAGACAATCGTTTGTTTTGTCATCGAGATTTCGTATCAAATTAAATTTATTAATTAAAGGATCAGGAGAGCATACTTGGTACTACTTTTATAACATCTTGTTTACAATCGCTTACTAGACACGTGTGGTTTACATGACAAACGTGTTGTGCTGTTGTTTATAGTTTGATCAAATAACCATGACCGTTAATGAAATGAATCAGATAAAATACTTGATCAATGACGGACATGTCCATGGTATGATGAAACTTCTAGTAATTACAATGACGTATGTTAGCATGTTAGAACACTTAATTGATTTCAAAGGTGATTGCCTAAGTCAATGACGTCGTCTGTATCATTGTCCATTTATTACATTTCCTTAAAAAGCATACCTTAATTAATATTATAATGTAACGCTGAGAGGGGAATCCGGATTTATCAACATCTTTCTGGAAATGTCTTGTACATATGAAGCGTTCATGTAGACTATAGTATGAAAATCTCAAAATTTAATTCAGATTTATCTTTGATGTGTAAATATGAACCATCTATTTTACGAGTCCGAAATCCGAACAAAGAAATCAATTAACATATTCAAAACTATTATGTAAAGATTGACTACTACTTTTTATAGACAATGAGTCGAGGTCAGAACCAAATGAATACAATATGGTCGCTATATTTGTTTACAGCATGCGGATAAAAATAGATCCCTTAATTACATTTAAAATGATTTAATTGATTTTATTCTGATAATAGTAGCTAATAAATCAATAGTTTGACAAACGTTAGTCAAAGAACTAATTTCTTAGCAACAATTGTCTGTAAAAATCAATTAAAATCATTATTTGTTTAATTTTCAATACAATTGCTAAGCAGAGTTATGTTTTTTACATCACAATTGCAAGTTGTTGTTTTAGAGTATTGCATTCGAAATTAATTTAAGAAAAAAGAACCAATTCTCTCCCATAAAATGGCATATCGGATACAAAGCAGACAATTGATTGTTTTGTCAACGAGGTTTTTGGATCAATTACGGGATCAGAAGAGCATACTTGGTATTTCTTAGATAACATCTCGTTTACAATCGCTAACAAGACACGTATAGTTTACATGACAAAAGTGTCGTGCTGTTTTTTATTGTTTGGTCGATTCACCATGACAGATTAAATGAGTCAGTTAAAATACTTGATTAATGAGAGACATGTTCATGACTTGATGAACATCTACTAATAACAATAACGTATGTTAGCATGTTAGAACACTTAATTGATTAAATGAGTCAGTTTAAAAACTTGATTAATAACAGGCAAGTCCATGGTATGATGAAACTTCTAATAATCACAATGGCGTATGTTAGCTTATAAGAACAATAAGCGTTAGATGACTATATTCAAACTGAAAAGTAACGTAGTATATTACTATATATGCTTTAGGTATAGCGGCTTCCGTGTGCTTCATTAGGACCACATAATGTTATCATCTTATCATAGAGCTGCTCGTCTGAACCTTCTACATTTCGAAAGTTGTGAAGTTAGAAACAACCAAAATGTCCACTAGTTTGCTGCAAGATAAATGTTCTCTCACCGTGTATTAGTTAGTATATATAAGATATTATCAAACACATTTTTGTCACAATAGTTTGCGTGTTGATGTATTTGAGATTCAAGGGCTAGTAAATTAACAGGGGATTATGGTAATTAGGTCTTTCGTTTCATACAAATAATCTCTGATGCAAATCAAATAGAGACTCAAGTGTATGTCAAGTTAAAATAGATAATGAAAAATTGTGAAATAAAATGAACTTTAACAGTTACTATATTTTATTTAGTTTTCAAGCAATTGTTTTTCTTGATTCATTTTACATCTTGGTAGCGTAAATGTTACAATATATAATATCCATCTCATCTTGCACACTTTTGTCAGAAACAAATAGTATAGCTGTATCAACGTATATAATCCGCGAGTAGTTAGGCTAAAGGTAAGTTCTACAGGTATTAATATACTCCGTTGAGTTTCACAGTACAATGCTTTCTTTCCTCACCTGAAATTCTACCCGTAAAACTGTAACCCACTTAAACAGTATTGGATATATAACTCCTGACAGTTACAGCATTAGTACACAGACATTCTAAATTACAATCGATGTGTCGACTTCCATTGCAGACCAAACGCAGCATGTTATTACTGTTCGAAGCAATAAATACTGAATAAAAGGCTAATATTTTTAATAATACAATTAATTGATATAAAAAATACGTTTTTGAAATTGTTTTGGTACATAAAGTAGTATGTTATTGAACTTAGAAAATAATGCGCCAAGTAAAACATAAACATACGTAATGAAATTTCATGCCTATGTGGTATCTATTTTGAAATGTATTGCTTTAGAGCCAGAAGATACTGCTGAGTTCCTTCATATCATACAACAAAGTACAGATGTTACTGCTATTAAAATATTTTATATTGTTAACAGGTTAAAACGACTGTTTAAGTATGCAAAGATAAAATACACATATGGTGAGTATCAATGTAGACGATTGATTTAACACAAACATTTAGAAGCAACTGAACTTTTAAATGCAAAAGTAATACGTCTGGAACTTAGATGGTCTTAGATGGACATAATAATGGACTTATTAATGTAGTCCTTCCTGCTTTTCACAAAACAGTCGCTGCTGATAGAATCTCTAGTCGTCGATGTCATGTTGTCTTGACTTTAACTGGTTCAAGTCAGCTATTTGCTACATGTATATCAGGCATTCTTTGTACGTAATTGACATTATTTTCGAAAGAATGTGACAAAATAAAGCTTGGGATAACTATATTGTCCAATGCTATGGTGTAGAAATAGAAACAATTTAACTAAATCCACTCCGAGTGAATTGTTTGATCTATTTGATAAATATCGCGTACTGTGGTCAATTGAGTCGGATATTTATATAATAAACAATGAATAGTTGACAACAATAATGTCCAACTGAATTGCAAACATAATTATTTATCATTAAACATTAATTTGTAGATGTATTTGTATCAAAATGCATTACGGTAATCTGGTTTTGATAAGTTACTATTTTCAAAGCAAAACCATCTGATTGTTCATCTTTAATATCCACTTGGGTAAAAAACCCTGTTTGTTTCCGTACGTGTTTATCCTGTCTCAAATCTTTTTCCCAGCAAATAACACCAACTACATTGTACATCAAAATTCGATAGCTGTTAGACCAGGATGTCTGTTTAGAATTTAAATTGATCAATTAACCAAGTTTATACACAAGCAATAGTAGAACAAAACTACGAGAAGCAATCACAATTATTTCTTCTTGAAACAAGTCATGAACTATATTCGAGCAAATAGTTTATCAAAAGATTGTACTAACAAAAATGTTGATATCATTTATTTTTACTGTCTTGTGTTCTATAAGTGGTTCAGTTCTTAATAGCTTCTTTGAACACTTTATACCTGGTCTGTTAAATACATTGATTGGGGGAACTTTTTAACAGATAGTAAACATAAGCATTGTTGTATATATACAGAGTACATCAATATGCAGACTTTTCTAAAATGTATAAGATTCATTCAATAGACTATATCCGGAGTTCAAATAAGAATGTTTTTCCCTGCGGTGTAAACAAATTTCACCGTCACGGTGAAAACATGTACACAATGAGCCAAATGATTAAGCCCTTGTCTTGTGCCTTAATAATGTGTAAAATAAGCTAAATTGTGTTTAAACGACGTTAAACAGAGTATAAAAAATTGTCACTTCCAAACAACAATATTGTTGTCTATTTATATTGAGGTCAAGTCAATAACTACAACAATGTAGTTGTCACAATAAATTAATTAGTTGACAAGTGCTTCTTTAAGAGATTTATCTCGTCACAGATTGTCGTAGATATTTTTCTCTCTAGATTTCATTAAGACAAGCACAAAACTGGATAAAGTTCATTGTACAAATTTGAGGACAGGTTACACAATTTTGAATAATTTTAGGTCTTTAGCCTTCTTAAATATTCATATATATTTATATATATATTTATATTTATTGGATTTAACGCCGTATCAACACAATTTTAGGTCATTTCACGGCGTCCAGCGCACCTAACCTAGCTTTCCTGGACCATTGTCTATAACCAGTACTCACCTACCCTTCCACAAGGCCGGAAACTTCTCCATATTATCTAATCAATGGAGGAAAATTGACATTATTGTCAAATTTTCATGGAAGGGTATAACCTCCCCGGGTGGGATTCGAACCCGCACCCCCTCAGGCACGAGTATCCAAATCCCGGCGCGCTACCAACTGCGCTATCGACCCGGGTTTTAAATATTCATTGCCCTTATCATTTGTAAGTTTAACTTTTAGTAATATTGTTTTGACTAAGCACTGTATTTATATAAAGAAAAATTCAATCCAATTATGTTAATGGTATCTACCAGTTTTGATAATGAAATACAAACTTGTAACTATATATGAAATGTTTTATCTAGTATAACAAAAGTTCATGTCAGTTCTAGCCAGCATTTATCTTTCTTAAATAGAAAACATATTCATACGCTCCCGTCGCAGCTCAGTAAATACTCTACCATTAGTACAAAGTGAACGAGAATGATCATTCGGTCGACGCACAGGAGAGTAACATATTCCATGTGTAAACTTGATAAACTCATCAAACCAGAATTATTTAGTCTGTGTCTCAGACAATACCGTGAGCATTCTACTTTATTTGATGAAAGTTCATATTTTAAGTAAAATTTGAAAACTATCTTAAAAGAATGTAAATTATTTGTTACAAAAGAAGATTAACAATTCTGGCAAGTGTTTCCAATATATCAGGTATTTGATCCTAGTAACGTAATGGTGAGTAAAAATTGAATGAATCTGTTAAATCATATTATCTAAAGGCTTTTATTAATCATAACACGTAAATCACTGTTCATTAACCTTTACTTATGTTGTAATGGCTTATTTTATGAGGGACATACCAAGAACAATTAAAAGTAACGTATGCCGATCAAATATTAGCGGAAGTTTAGTTGCACAATAGACAATTTTTGACAAGTTTTAACAGATTTAATTTCAGATTTAATGCACTCCATGACACATAATTGATATTAAAACATTGTAGAAAAAGGCGAACTAGAGAACAAAAAAGTTTAGAGTTTAAAAGCGTTCTCAATCAATTGATACATGCTATAAAAAGTACATCATGACAATAGATCATGTAGAATATGCATCTGTTAAGAAGCATTATCACATAGCTAAACCAACATTATTCACTACCATTTAAAGTAGTTAGATAAGATCAATGAATAAGAATAAATGTAAAATAAAAACTGAACAGAGAGAATAGAAAACAAGTTACAACCGATAAATGCCGGAGGAATCAGTGACGTATTAACCAAAGTGTTAATGTCACATGTTGTGAGGAGATAATAAGTGTAAACGAATTAGTTAAGGTCAACACCAATATACAAGTGAACGATCGTCAGATGTTTCGATAATTCTTTGATGTGATGTTATCTCAGTATTATCTGCTTAAAGATAGATTGTAGCTACAAATACATTTGGCATAATTTGTAAATGATTGACAATTTATCTGAGGTAATATGACAAAGCAAGCTTTTAACACTCTTTTTATCTTTGTCCACGTCATGAAATAGTAGAAGTCTACCAAATTAGTGGGTGTTCGGTTGCCCGGGACAACCAATTTCTAGTTTAGGCTACCAAAAATTTCTTTTAGCAACCAAATTTCAACACACAAGATTTAGTGCTAGCTGCTAATATTGACCTGTTCGGGCAACCACATTCATACCCTAATTTCGTAGACTTTTAGTAGGATTAACCCTATGCAGACATTTATGCATATAGAATGTGCATGTATTAAGAGTTTGTTATTCACTCCGTATTTTAATTTTGTTGATTCAATATTTTTGTTGGACATGCGTATCATGTACGTATGAAAAAAGGGATACCAGCTGGCATTACATGTTACTTGATACTTGAATAACACATGATGTAATTTTCTTCCATAATTCAAATGATTTATAAGTTTTGATTTGATGCTAATACGCGGCGGAAATAGTTAATAAATGAATGTTATCGACAGTAATTGAATGTTATCGACAACAGTCACGATTAAATGATTTTTTCCCACTACTTCATTCACAAAAATATAACGAGCTTGTCAGTTGAGTTAGCATTCAAAGCCAACTTTGAAAACAATTATAGTGAAGTTAAAGCGTGAAAGGAAATTGACATCCAGTTTTTAATCTATCGGTCTCAAATTGGGATTCAATTGGCAATAAACAACTCCATCGACATTCATTAAATTACAGTTCTGTTTAGAATGTTATGTGAACAATTAAACGAGATTTTTTAATGGCGTATGTAGACTGCATGACCTTATCGGCTACAGAAAGTCATTGATTGTGTTTCTTTTTTTGCACAACGCTGTCTACATAAAAAAAGACAATATTTCCGTTATATTAGAAGCAATAATAAGAAATATTTACTAATAAGTGTTTTGCTTTGATGTTTACTACAGCTTAAGTTGTTTACGTACGTGTTTTGTCTTAAAGCAAAAGTGTTAAACCTATATTCATTGTTTCACTCCCTTTTAGTGTTTTCTTTTTAACAGTTATACTCTAAATATCTGTATGTAGCTAATTGAAACTTAAAGCATATTATGGACAGAAGCAGTATAGTAGTACGTTTATAAAAAATTGAACTAGATTTAACGCCGTGTCAACACAATTTAGGTCATTTTACTGCGTCCAGCGCACCTATCCTAGCTTTCCTGGACCATTGTCTATAAACAGTGCTCACATACCCTTCCACAAGGCCGGAAACCTCTCCATATTATCTAATCAATGGAGGAAAATCGACATTATTGTCAAATTTTCATGGAAGGGTGTAACCTCCCCGAGTGGGATTCGAACCCAAATCCCGGCGCGCTACCAACTGCGCTATCGATCCGGGGTATAAAAGTACAGCACATCCAAATGTTTTGACTTTGTCAAAATCAACTATGAAATTATCTTGATTTATAACCGTAAGGTAGTTTATACAAACTGATCCTAACTACACTAAGTATGCACGGAGTCTCGATGACGGAGTATAATGATATTAGTAGAGTTGTCTAACAGAACCACTGCAACCTAAAATGTACAAGAAGCATCTTCTAGTATGGCCGTACGAAAAAGGTTTTATTTTATTTGGTTTCAACTGACAATATAATTATTTCTGTTTTATAAAATAATTAGCATTGTAATCTTTATAACCATGTTACAGGATTTCCTTTCGTCTTCTCGTAATTCCGCTTTTTATGAAAAATGGTTTTATTTTTCAATATAATTTATCATGGAACATGTCTCATTACCGTGCCATGTGCACTTTTTGTCATACTGGTATTACATTATAATGACACAATATTATTGAAGAGAAAGTTGATATAATCGTAATGGAATGTATTTGTTCAGTTCACGTTATCTAATAACATCACGATGTTTTTAAAAGGAATAAGATCCAGCTTGTTTTAGCTGATTATTTTGTATTGAAATAGTGTCGCTTAGTTTGAATATAACACAGGAAGTATAACTAGGTATCAGCAGACTTTTCGTGGCAGTATTAGATTTCATTGATCTCTAATGCTGATAAAAACAGGTATGGACGTCACGTGACTTGTCTGATTATGTTCAATTATTTCACCTTGCTACGCTTACCAGAACGAACTTTTACGCACAGGTTATCTTAAAAAGAATATTCAGTAATGATCATGGATATGATTTATTATATGCTCTATATGCTTGTGTTGTCCATGGGAGGGAATAAAATGTTAAAACGAAGAAATAAGAACTTGTTCCTGATCATAGAAGCACATAATACATCTTTCCCATACAAAATGCATATATTTCACATTAATTGCAGAGTTGTGCTGTTCATTTGCATCGTCACGCTTGCTGTTTCGCATCAGACTTGTGATTGCCGGAAGATGTCAATTTTTGAACAAACACTTTATAACAACTGTTGCAGTTAGGCGGCGAAACGGTAACTGTATGATTTTCCTCAGAAGTAAAACTGCCGCATGACAGCTACAAACTGTTCATGCGTTCTTTGTCCATCTCAGTATGTCTATTCATGCGCTGAATGATGAGTAGGACCATTTATCTCAATATCTCTTATAAGAGAACGTCATGAAACTGCAACCAGTGATCTCACACTCAGGTTCCTCTATTTAATCTGTTGAATGAAGTAATAACGTAACTTGAAGGTCATTTTGTCTGCAAAATTGTTGTTTTCTGGAAATTTATAAGTTCAGCATAAATAAGTGAAATTGTTCTACTACACCCAGTTGGTGTCAGAACGACTGCAGAGAAAATTGAAACAATAGATTTAATCAATTTATTCTTAAGGTATTTGATATCTTACTAAATGGATGGCAATAATGCATTTTATGCGTTGAAAATGTTATTAACAAAACGTTTTAGACTTCGTGTTGGATGCCATTTGTACCTTAGTTCGAATTCATGACTTAAACTGAAATGTAACCAATTAATTTCAAATGTTAGGAGTACTTTATACAACGTTGCTACGACAGCTATATGTGAAATGCAAAGGAGTACAAATACCGTATTATCCCATTGCTACATGCCGATTTTTTTTAGATTTATACATGAATTAGTTTGTATTAACAAAAGGTTTTTTTGGGGGTTGAAATAGTAACATAAATGTTATGTTAAATACCATAGTTTTAACAAATTTTAACAATGAGATGTCCTATACCTGAATTATATTTTCAATTAGTTCAACACCTCCTAGACAGACTGTAAATTACAAGAACAAATTTTAAATCTATATATAGATAAATACATGTATCAACAAAATGAATAAAGTTAATTGTTTCTTACAACACTGTCTACAATGAAACTTGAGGATTTATTTCTAGAATTGCTTTAAGCTGAAAATCTTGACATTTGTCTTCAGCAGTCGATCTTACATTTGATCAAATTTAACTACTCGCTTATAATTGTTTGACAACCCCAATTTAGTTTAGGTTGATCTCTAATGTATCAATCAGTTTTTTTTCTAAATTGTAGTCTATTTTTACCTCCTAACAAAGATAATCCCTTAACATGTTCATGATTGCTACGTGGAATCTGAACGACTACTCCTAATAAAGAATGATGTGATGTCAGAGCAAAATGACAAAAGTATTGTCTCCATTTTTGTTAACACAATCTGTGTGGGTATTGTTTAATTTAGTACATTGGCCTTGTATGTCAGAGAATGATAACTAATGATACTACGATATCTTGATAATGCTCTCAGAAACATTCCTTTTGTATTGTCAATGCAATTTCAAGGGTATCACAGGGGTATCGTTCTTACATCTCAATCATAAGTTGTTGTGTAAGAGTATTGCATTTCAAATTTATTAAAAAAAATTAGAACCAATTCAATCCCAGGTTGGTCGGACATATAACATGGTCAGACAATCGTTTGTTTTGTCATCGAGATTTCGTATCAATAAAAGGATCAAGAGAGCATACTTGGTACTACTTTTATAACATCTTGTTTACAATCGCTTACATGACACGTATGGTTTACATGAAAAACGTGTTGTGCTGTTGTTTATAGTTTGATCAAATCACCATGACAGATTGTGAAATGAGTCAGTTAAAATACTTGATTAATGACAGGCATGTCCATGGTATGATGAAATATCCAGTAATCACAATGACGTATGTTAGCATGTTAGAACACTTAATTGATTTTAAGGAGATTGCCTAAGACAATGACGTCGTCTGTATCATTGTTAATTTATTACATTTTCTTAAATAGCATACCTTAATTAGTGTCATTAGTATCATAATGTATTGCTAAGGGGGTATCCGGACATATCAACATCTTTCTGAAAATTTCTTGTACATAGGAAACGTTTATATAAACTTATAAAAAAGATCTCTATCGTTGTCAATCCCAATTTATCTTATATTGATATCTGATGTATAAATATATATTACTATTTTATTGTTGAGTCCTCACTCCAAACAAAGAAACCTTTTACACATTTTTCACGATTGTTATGTAGAGATTGAACGATTTCTTTTTAAAGACACTGAGTCGAAGTCAGAACTTAATGACAAAATTTTGGTCGCCATTTTCGTTTACAACATGTGACTAAAACAAAGATTTGTTAAATACATATAAACATGTTTAAATTGATTTTATACTGACATTTATTGCTAAAAGCTCAATTGTTTGACAAATGTCAATAGTATAAGTCATTTCTTAGCAACATTTTTCAGTATATCAGCAATTAGACATTCCTTTTGTATTTTAATACAATTTCAAAATAAAGAAGTAGTTCTTGCATCACAATTACAAGTTATTGTGTAAGAGTATTGCATTTCAAATGTTTTAAAAAACTAGGGACTAATTCAATTCCAGAATAATGGTTGATCGGACATATAACATGTTCAGACAATCGTTTGTTTTGTCATCGAGATTTCGTATCAATTAAGGGATCAGAAGTGCATACTTGGTAATACTTTTATAACACCTTGTTTACAATCGCTTACATGACACGTATGGTGTACATGACATACATGTTGTGCTGTTGTTTATAGTTTGATCAAATCACCATGACAGTTAATGAAATGAGTCAGATAAAATACTTGATTAATGACAGGCATGTCCATGGTACGATGAAACATCCATTAATCACAATGACGTATGTTAGCATGTTAGAACACTTAATTGATTGCAAAGGTGATTGCCTAAGTCAATGACGTCGTCTGTATCATTGTCCATTTATTACATTTCCTTAAATAGCACACGTTAATTAATATTATAATGTAACGCTGAAAGGGGAATCCGGATTTATCAACATCTTTCTGGAAATGTCTTGTACATATGAAACGTTCATTTAGACTATAGTATGGAAATCCAAATTTAATTCAGATTTATGAGTCGAGGTCAGAACCAAATGAATAAAATCGGTCGCCATTTTTGTTTACATCATGCAAATGAAAATAGATCCCTTAATTACATTCAAAAATGATTTAAATGATAATAGTAGCTAATGAATCAATAGTTTGACAAATGTTAGTCAAAGAACTAATTTCTTAACAACAATTGTCTGTAAAAATCAATTAAAATCATTATTTGTTTAATTTTCAAAACAATTGCCAAGCAGAGTTATGTTTTACATCGCAATTGCAAGTTGTTCTGTTAAAGTATTGCATTTGAAATTTACTTAAGAAGAAAGAACCAATTCACTCCCATGAAATGGCATATCGGATACAAAGCAGACAATTGATTGTTTTGTCAACGAGGTTTTTGTATCAATTACGGGATCAGAAGAGCATACTTGGTACTTCTTAGATAACATCTCGTTTACAATCGCTAACAAGACACGTATGGTTTACATGACAAACGTGTCGTGCTGTTTTTTATTGTTTGGTCGATTCACCATGACAGATTAAATGAGTCAGTTAAAATACTTGATTAATGCGAGACATGTTCATGACATAATGAACATCTAGTAATTACAATAACGTATGTTAGCATGTTAGAATACATATAATTGATTAAATGAGTTAGTTTAAACACTTGGTATGATGAAACTGCTAAAAATCACAATGACGTATGTTAGCTTGTTAGAACAATTACATGATTACAAAGGTGATTGACCTAGTCAAGGTCGTCGTTTGTATCATTGTTCATTCGTAACATTTCCTAAAATTAAGCACCACAATTAGTACCATAATGTATCGCTGAGTGGGGGGGCATCCGGATGTATCTACATGTTTCTAGAAATTTCTAGTATGTACGGCAAATTCATTTAGACTGAAACAACAACTAACTTACAATGTTTAAGCGTTACAACGCGTCTTAGTTCTATACGGATACCTACTCGTATATGTGTTGTTTAAAATGCGTTAATATTACCGTTTAAAAAAATATCTGCGCTGCTCAGTTCGTAAATGTTTATTATAGAATAGATGTGCTCTTGATAAATGATTATCGTGTTCACGACATCAAATATACCTATGAAACAATTGGCCATTGTCACATGATGATTTATAAACTGAGTGGGATCTTAATAAACCTTTTAATGTTGAAACAGCTTAACTGTTTATTGTAAACTGAAGCAAATTCATTCATGTCACCATCATTACATAATCATAGGCATAGGCGACAGACACTGTTCCGTGGCAAAAATACTATGTATTCATATGTACGAGTACATAGTGTTTTTAACTTAGAACCGTGCTGGCCGCCTATGCTGATAAGGGACTTTAGTCAGTCTGTATCATTGTTAATTTATTATCTCCCCTTGTATACTTTTTAAATAGGTAGGCCCAATTAGTTGGATTACTCGATTTTACCATTACTTTTCAATGTCAATTTGCTGAAATTAATCTTAAAATAACTTTTTTGTGAATCATTTAATTTATTTGAAAATCAAGCTAAGTAATGTTAGGATAAAGAACTATCTGAATTATCACTTATGCTGATATCTTAATTAACAAGACATATATTAGATGAAATATTTCGTTATCCTTACATAGGACTTCTAAGATAAAGTCAGAGGATTCCAACTGTAGGGACCTACTTACAACTTGGATCGATTCAGATTTTATGGAGGAAAGATAACTGACTAAAGTCCCTAATAGGCACATGATTAACAATAAAAGCAACAACAACTCACTTTTAACATCTAACACCATTTCATTTATCTGTGAGTTCATTTACAAATACAAATGAATATAATACTAATTCATTTATAGACAAAACAAATTTCTAGAGCCAAACAATTTTGATTTAAAGTTCTCCAACGAGCAGGAGTTTGGGTTAGCTTTAAACCAGCACAAAGCTACATTTACACAATCTCATATCCAGAGTTATCAAGATTAATCGAGAATCTTGATAACCTCTGCGTACGAGAATGCATTTACAATGATCATAGGCGGATCCAGCAGGGGGATCAGGGGAGTCCGGACCCCCTCCCTAGAATTTCCAAAAACGTACCTGTCTATTAGTATATTTCTTGACTGTTAGTCATTTTTAAGTATCATGAAGCAATTTTTCTCGGTGATTTATATAGATTTAATGGTTATGTAGTTTTTATCATCAATATGTTGCATTATTCTGCAATAATTTGTAATGTTAATGTTCGAAAGTTCGGACCCCCCCCCCTAGAAAAGTTCGGACCCCCCTAGAAAAGTTTGGACCCCCCTGGAAAAAATCCTGGATCCGCCCCTGATGATTACCAGTTCAATGTCATGTTATTACATCTTACCATTTCCTTTCATAATTAATCACTATGCTTTTAGATAATAAATAAAATACATTACTATTTCAATGGATGTTAATCAATTTTAATCTCTGTTTTATGTCAACACTTAGAACAGAATTGAACAATATTGACACTTGACCTTTTCATTTACGTCTGTGGACTTTTATATACAGAGTTATGATCTTATATTTCTCCTTGTCTTAAAATATCGTTTCCTTCCACAAAACAATCTGACCAATCCTTGTCTGAATCGGTGATCCATAAATCCATATAACATAGGATTAATTACTGAGTTGATGAAATATAGACGCCAGAAGAAAAAGAAAATAACCTTTTGAGAATGGGATAACTGACGTAAAGTGCCACCTGTCTTAGCTACCACGCAAATTAAAGTTAAATATAGTAACATCGTAAAAATGAAAACACCGGTTAAAACTAACATTATTAGCGTCTTGCGCCGTCTTGTGTTCAGTTTGTTGACAATGTAGCGACCATGCCAACTTGAAACCGGTGTACTGTCTGTGTCCGAAATATCTGACGTTGAAAAGTGATGCTTGTGTCGTCGACGTTTGTATACCTTTGGATATGTATGTACTGAGCGTGCGCTGGTATTGTTGCCAACTTCCGGAATGTCATGAAGATGGTAACCGGATAACCGGAAGTGGTGGATTTTATCAATGATTATTTTCCTACGTAAAGACCAGTTTCCGTACGGAAAACTAGAACGTCTATGAGGCTGAGGTTTAGGTTTATGAACAGAATCCTGATTGTCATCGTCATTATAAGTCCCTGACGAGCCATTTACACTTGCCTCGGCGCATTCAATGTGAGGAACCACTCCATTGGTTCCCTGGTCCGTTTGAGAAGTCTTTCTACGGAGGCTGGGCATCAGCTTTCTTCCGGTGTAAAAGTTTAATATAATAGTCACTAGCATTATCACAAACATTGGTATCACAAGTGCCCATAGAACATACATGAATGGAATGACTTCATCAGCAAACGTCTCAGATTTTTCACAAATTGAAACTTGAATGGTATAATTTCCAATTTCGTATTCGTAGTTTTGTATCCCCCATAGTACAGATATTGGTGATGAAATCACGATTGAGAACAAAATGGCTGCCACACAGAGTCTTGCTGAGTTACGAATTGGAATCTGCCAAGAGAGGGGATAACATATTTTTCTATATCTGTCGTAGGCTAATAGAAGTAAAACAAGTCCAGACGACCAAACGGTGAAAACATTGAAGAATGATTTGATTTTACACAAAACATCGTATTTATAATTATACCAATTTAACTGTGACACAATTTCTCCTGGAAGAGTCGTCATTGAGCTAGTCAAATCTATACATGCCAATGACAAGACAAAACAACGAAAGCTACACAGTTTGTACCATTTAGAATAGACTATCAAAATAAATATATTTCCAAACACACCAAGGACACTTTCCACCGCTATTAAAATAGTCACTGGAAGTACGAATTTCGTCATTTCTTTTGACAAATCATTAGGTGTTGGATATGCATGTGACGTCATTACCGTCTTTGAATTATTCCAATTTTCAGTAAAAGAATCTTCTCTTAAATCGATTAAGTAATTCATGATTTTATAGATCCAAACTTAAATTATTCAGCCTTGATATCTTTGTATATTCACAAATATTTTATATAAACTTTTAAGCAATATTTACAGACACAAATCACACGTTTGTATCAACTTTCCTATTTGTTATGATTACAAACTTGCGTCAAGTCCCGAAATGTTTAATACGTCCAATATAGTTCATAGCGAACATTCTTTTAAGTCCAAAAATCATAAATCTCAAAAGTATTATTTTCATATCAAATGTTCACGACAGTACATTAAACAAGGCTAACATACTGCAAATATTGTATATCAAAACCTTCCTCTGTTACATATATTTTAAAGTTATTCCACTAAGTCCCAAGTTGGTGAGTCGTAAAGTTTCTAATTTTCACATCAGTCATTTACATGCACGTATTATCTCATATTAACTAGAGGTTCTCACAATTGAATATAAAACTCCCTGCGTCGAATTGTTACAATAAGAAAAAATATTTAGTTATCTATTCACAAATCCATCTGTTATTGTTTCGTGAGTAGAAATATTATACCACACGTAAATCAATTAGTTTTCTTGCAGTATTTTGTTAAATATTATCTCTTTCCCGTGGATTATTTAATGCACGTATTCCATACGCCAATTATCCGTCGTTTTATCAATTAACATTGTTATTTATTTGCTAGAAAAATAGAGAAAAAACTAAACGCGCGCCAATAAGCGGTAAGGAAAACTGCTGTAAACATTAACTAGCATTAGTAAAGACAAGTTCGGACTAATGCGAGTAAATCACAACCTGTCTGGACTTATAGTGAGAGAGTCCTGTACGAGAGAATAGTCTGTCAGGTCCAATATTCAATATGTATAGTGCACACGTAGTTAACTGCTGTGAGAAGAAACTATGGCAAGCCGTTTTGGTATTGAATTACAAAATAGTTTTAGAATACTAGTACATGTATATAGAATACTATTATACATGTATCACATCTAATGCCTCAGTCTCATAAAATTGTGGCTTGTTGCGGACCCGTACGTGCAGACAGCCGTAGGCCGTGGGAAGCCTTGCGGATTAAGATAACGGTACGTACAAAGCACAAAATAACACACACCGTACGGAGCCGTGGCTAGAAGATATGCAAGTTTAATCCATTCTCGGCCACGATTTTGTTCACGATTCGAATTTGAAACTGATGTGTATCCTGTGCTTATCTCAAGGACCCTGGTAAAAACGTAACAGTCCGTACGGGTACGCAAGAGTTCGTACGGGTCCTTGTGGAGCTTGATTGCACGGCGCCCGTACGGTGACTTCACGGCTATTTTTATGTTTATGGGACTGTAGCATAATGGTTCAAATAATGCAAATATACAGATAAGTTGAGTCATAGAAATCCTTGGCCATTGACAATATTTTAGAGCGGAGTTTGAGGTGGAAAGGGATCCTTGACCTACATTTGAGTTTTGAAATGATTGCTAAAAAGTGAATAAAACAATAGTGTTTTGCTTCCTCTCAATTTATAGAAATGCGATTGTACATTTGACTTTAGACCACTCGATCATTAAAACCATTTAAATTGTTGACCAGAAGAACCATGGTTAATAAATATCACAAACAGAAATATTTATGTTAGTATATACTATAAGTCATGGAAGAAACTTATAGATGTGGCTACCCAGCAACATTATTTCTGTTGGGGCTAGTGTCAGGTTTACTTCCCAAAATGACAATTATTTTGCCTATGTCAACTCCAAGGCGGAAACCCCCTTTTGTTGCTTGTTTGCTGCGTCCATTTTCTAACAAAGGTTTAAAAATCTAAAACATCCCCCTCTTTGCTTTTTGGTTATGTGAAATGTAGGTGTTTTTACAGTTGCTGCTGCTGATGCGTTTGGTTACATCTTTTTGTACTAAACAGGATTTAAAATAATGCTAGACTTTTAACCTAAATGATTCATAGGCTGTATAACAAGAAACTATTACTAGTATAATAGATGTTGGACAGTCTATATTGAAATTATACCAATTATCTATGTAAATATGACAGTAACTGTATCTTAGATGATAAATTCAAATGACATGTTCTCTATCATTTGTTCATAAGATACTTGAAATCTATTATTTCTGTTCGTTTGTGGATTTGTTCTATTTTTTTGTGTGTTCGTTCTACTTATCAGTTACCATTGCTGTGATTTTATTTATACATGTTCTTATTTATTGGAGTTTACGCCGTATCAACACAATTTAGGTCATTTTACGGCATCCAGTGCACCTAGCTTAGCTTTCCTGGACCATTGTCTATGACCAGTACTCACATACCCTTCCACAAGGCCGGAAACTTCTCCATACTATCTAATAAATGGAGGAAAATCGACATTATTGTCAAATTTTCATGGAAGGGTATAACTTCCCCGGGTGGGATTCGAACCCGCACCCCCTCGGGCACGAGATTCCAAATCCCGGCGCGCTACCAACTGCGCTATCGTCCCGGGTTCATACATGTTCAGGTAATGCATATTATGTATAAGCACTTTAAATTACGTATCCCCCTTCCTTCTCAATAACATTCTCGAACCGTAAAAAGATTCTAGTATCAAGAATCTTGATAGTCTTTGGTCTAGGAACGAGAATGCATCAATAGGTTGTTAAGGGGATGTGCATACGCCTTTATCATTCAACACATATTGTAAATAGTGCATTTATTCATAGTAAGTTATATATATGATAAAATGTCAATAAAATGAAATGTTTACACTAACTAAACTATTGAGCTGTTATATTCGTCCTCGAATTAGGCTTTTTAGTCTAACCGACAATGTTTACCGTGTTCAACTATTGGTTTGTGACAAACCCATGGCTGACGTAAGCTGCATGTATAGATCTAAACAATGTAAAAAGATAATTTAACCTGGAACATGTTTTCATTAAAATACAATATTAGTAAAGTTTGACTAATATTTAGGGCTGAGGATCGTTGAGCAAGTGGCGATCCGATCCGAACCACGATTCATGCATAGCGATCTACGAATCGAACCACGCATCATTTGGTAATGGAAAAGCATACAGGAAATGAATTCATGTGATAACAAAAAAAAAGAATGTGAAGAATTACAGAAGCTTTTACTATATGGAAACCATGTACTCCAAACATTTCTATAATGGGCATTTTCAGAGATAACATTGTTGTTTAAATGTGAATCAATCAAAATTTTTAATTAAATTTAATTTTCATGAACAGCGCGGCTCGTTTTCAGTGGTAATTAAGCTGAAAATGGTTTTTCATTATTTCAAAAAAATAGATCGCAATCTGACGATTTCGGACGTGACGAATATTCGTACTCGATTTTCTGGTCGGGATCGCGAATATCCGAGTATTCGGATACTCGCAGCGGCCCGACTAATATTTATCTTCACTTTGGTCAATCTTATTAAAACCCGATCTAAAATTCTCCGCTCGCCTATACCCTTATTAATACGATCTATAGGATATCCATTTACAGAGAAAAAACTTTTGTTGGAAGTTAATAAATTTGCTCATTTATTAGTTATACTAAAAGTGTTGTATTTCCGAGATAAAATTATTATAAATTATACCAATGACACTATAAAACTTGTGACATCTGTTGTAAGGTTGTCATAGTGACAGAATGTCATCTGCAATATGTCTCCTGATTATTTATATAGTTTTACTTATCATTTATCATAATTATGTTCTAATTAAAACAATATATTATGTATTTTATCTTAAAATACGAAAAGAAAAATGACAATAGTTGATACAGGGCGCGTTGCCTAACGATTTCGCTACGTATCGCTATGAAAAAGCGCTTTTTTGTAGCTCTTCGTCTTAGGAAACGGCTTGCTACTTACGTCACAAACCAAGATAGCGACCTGTACCGATACTCACTTAAGCGCTTATTGCTATTTCAAACTAAATAAGTCTTAAAAAAGTATAAAATCCTTGCAAAAACATATGTTTATATGAACAATTAAAATTTTAATAATTTCAATCCATCTACAGTCGGTCAAACATTAAAAACCAAATTGTCGGCGTACAGGAAGTCACATTACTGCGGAGGCAGCCGTTTTGATTTGTAACAGCGCTCTCGGGTAGCAAAGATTTTTACGCTAGCTTTCGCAACGTAGCGAAATGAAGCGATATCTTGTAGCAAGTCGTTTCCTATGATTTTGCTACGTAGCGATACCTAGCGAAATGTTTAGGCAACGCGCCCACAGTTAGGACATTTTGAATATGATTAGAACGACAGTATAAACGTTACAAAGTTCTTCTTCAAAAATTCTGTTACATTTATAAACAACGCAATTGTTTCGAGTGCATGTAAGGGTATAATAATATGAACCAACTTTATGTAGCTAGTGATGACATGCAGACAGTGTGTAAGCTAACATATATCTGATAGTTACCTCATCGTCTTCAGTGTAGCAATACCACGTGACCGTGACATTTTCTTTTGTCTGCTTCATTAGTGTATAAGTTTACAGCGTGATGTGCAACACATTGTAGCGGTACTGAGTGTCATGCACTGTCACAAAATCAACGATTTTTCTGCGACGTTTAGCGTAAGCGTTGCGATGTTTATCGTAAGGGTCATTTCGTCATTTAGTGTTGGTTGCGACATTCTAAGCGTTTGGGTTGCGAAGCTAAGCCTAAATAGCGACATTTAGCGACGATGTGTCGTTAAGCGGCTCTACATAATGTATCTTTGGTATACGACGATACATAATCTTTTTTAAAAAAAACAAGAAAAGTCTCATTGTTTTACTATTGGAAGTAATCATTCTGATTAAAACCCGATCTAAAATTTTTCGCTCGCCTACTCGCTAATTTAGATCTGGCCTTTTCCAAACGAATGTCACATTCAGGTGACATTTTCTCATCATAATATTCATGACGAAATTGTTCTGATACGTAACTTGTTTACATCGTCTACGTCACGCAATTTGAACTGAGCCGTCCAATCGCAGACTGTGAATGATACAGCTGTTAAATTAGCTTGCAAACCTTGGTCTAAAAATAGAAATTACGAAATCAAAATGTTATTAATAGTGTTTCGTCTAGATGAAAAGCTACGCATTGATTTGTCGACACAAAGTTCATCTCGACATGACCTTCCAAGGAGACAGTAGAGATCCTGTACGACAATGCTCTACAGGATATCTGTTTACGGAGATTGGGAAGTAATACAAGTGGATCAGGGTGTTAAGCACAATGGCTTCTTCCGAATATTATAGATAACTGCCTTTGCCACGTTCCAGCCTAGTTTTCATTGAAACATCTGTTTATATTTAGCGGTGTCGACGGACAGGAATTTGAAAGGTAAATGTACGGATTAAATCTTCGTTGAATACCCCCGATGAGGACATGTACATCATGCGAGAGTGAAAATATTGTCAGTCAATATCATTTATGCACGAGCTCTTTCATTAATGATATCCAAAAAATTCGCCATTGATACATAATCACGCGACCTTTTGAATGCAAACAAACTTGTGTGTTCAATCCCATTCTTACAGCGGTCAAAAAGAAAAGAGTTGAATAGTGCATGAAAAAAAATATTACATTTCATATAACAGCCATTTTCTCTAATGCGACGTGTACTTTGTAACGTTAACAACACTAACCGATTTTATGTCTAGTAAAGTGCACGCTGCTTCTTTGTTTTAAATACATTGCGGACACAACTCAGGAGTGTCATATAATTAATGTATAAGATGGAAATGATAGGAAATATCCAGCAGATTTATGTGCTACTTTGTTGTTTACGTTACAAGTAACTAAGCTAGTTAGTGTGGGTAGCATGCTGTGATTAAAATGTCACCTAACACCAGAAAACATTCTAGAACCTGAAACAAAACAGGAAAGTTTACAATTTATTTGTGACACATTACAACTATTGAGACCTCGTAGTCAATAATGACGCCCACTTATATCGTATAACATTTGTACAGCAAAACCTATATAATCATAGTTTCCGGCTTTGCACCGTCGTAGGCTTAGCACGGAATTTCGAATCTAGCGTCTCAAAGGACTCCCAAATTCGACACTAGCTCGAAACTTGACCATATGTCAGTGGTGCTTTCACAAAAAATCTTACGATAAAAATCCTCGTAAGTCAAAAGCGAGAAACATTAAAAAACGGTCATTTTGGGGCAAAACAATTAAAAATATTATTGAGTTATGTAGAGTATTCTATACTTTCTGGATATCATATCATTGTTATTATATTATCCTTCTGAGTTTGAGCTGCAAAATTATGAATTCGAATTTCGATGTGTCTTCATGAAAAACTGTCATTGGCGCTGGACATACGGTCCAGCAAAGTTTAAGTTTTTACTGGACCTAATGAAAGTTTACTGGACCAAAAAGAACCTTAATGATACCTAGAAATATGCAGTCAATTATATCTAATTATAGGGCATAATAAATCATAAAATTGAATTAATAATTCAACGACTAATAATGTTTTTATTGCATTTGAAAAAAAAGAGGCTGTAAAAAGATGGTGGACCGTCGGACCACTTACTGAAATCAAAGTCACTGGACCAACGGCGATTTTGGTGAACTCAGTCCACTGTCCACTGGCTAAATTCGACTGCTTTCGATAATATTTTGTAAGAATTTTTGTGAAAAAAATGCACAAAAGAATATACATACACTTTTCAAGACGTAAACTCATCATGTATTAGGATATGTATAATAACATTATAGTTATATATATAAAGTACATTTTATCAAACAAAGTAAAGGGTCTATCAATGAAAACAATTGATAATAAGAGATGAAAATCGCCTAAGCCCAGTACGGACAAATCATTAGAATCTACTACTGGTCAGGTCTCGAATTTAACAAAACATTTGACTTGCAATTTTTTGCGAGTTGATTTTTATTTCAACTCGCTTAATAAAATAATCACTTGCAATTCTTTCTTCAAATGTAATAGCATACCCAGTAACTATTCGTATATGCAATATTAAAGCAACTTAGTACAATACTTAATTATACATAGAACAAGTGCGTTATTGTGGAATAGGCAAAGAATATGGAAAATGTTTTTTCTGTAAATGTTCAATCATATAAAAAAATCAATCAATCTGGCCTTTTCAATGCCCACTTGAGCCTCATTTTTGCAATGATTTCAACTCGCAAAATTTGCGAGTTAGAATAAAAATTACTCGCAATTTTCAAAATCCACTGCCAGTATGCGAGCTTAAATTCGAACCCTGTTACTGGTTATATAAAATCAAGTTATATAGATAGTATATATGTTTCGTGACATTGACATGAAAATTACAAGTATAATGAGCGCATAAATGGTAAAATATACAATACAATTTACATCAGAAGTATTACATGTATAAAAACATATTCTATAAAAGTGAAGTATAGTCAGATAAAATGTACATACAGGTATCTATTATTGGTACAAGTTACAAATTTTAAAACAAAAAATGCATAAGTTATCTTTGCATCTTTTATCTATTATCTTTATATGAAACAAAAACCAAAACACATGTCGAATTCGTTGAAATATAGGGGTGGCACAAAAAAAACGAATTTAATCTTTATTTCCACTGTGTTCCCTACAGAGAATGTATCTGTATAAAAAGTCTAATATTATGCTCTTTCCAGTAAATGTAACATGACTTTACTACTTATATAAACAATATGAAAATAGTTGTATTTTTAATTTAACCATTCTGTGTATTATTCTATATCCTAACATAGACATACAAGCGTCATGAGTCTTCATCACCCAGTCATCATGAGAACAATATAATACAAATTTCTCTTTAGAGACATCAATTTCAATTTACGAATGTAGACGATCTCATGACATCAAAATTACTATATTATAAATATTTAATGGGAATCAGAATTAGTTTTGTAACAAATAACACGCTATAGTATGTCTGGAAAGCATTGAATTTCACATGTTGGGATTTCTATTTAAAAAGAACGACAACTCTTGTAGCATTTTATAACTACGTACATGATTTACCTCCCTTAAGACTAAGACTATATGGAACCATCAATATTCATTGTTTGAGTATCGCGATCTAGAACGCTTTTAGATGTTTTCCAAAGTACCTCGGAATATGTTCTCTTGGGACAGGACACAAAAATAATTAGAAAACGAATACATTTTATTGACTTTTTCAAGTGAAATCCTTTAATATATGGTTAGGAACTTGACAATGGATGCCTTGTAAAGGGAGCTAATTACTATGAAAAGTTAGAAATCGTTAAGTAAAATGTGAATTTAACTCCCTTTTTACAACGTATGTTTTACGATGCATCACTCTAATTCCAAAGAGATGTAAGTTACTTTTTGGCACTAATGAACGTTTGGTTTAATCATTGATCTATATTACAATGGGTTTAATGATGTTCGTTTTTTCAAACTCTACACAATCGCAAGAGTTATATCCCCGTGAATATATTCTTTGTAAACAGAATTCAATTTTATGAAGACATTTATGACTTAAAAGTCATGCTAAATAGTTTGTGTCTGAATTTTAAATTTTTTAATGCTTTTTCATTAAAACTATGAACTCGTCGGTTTGGAATCAAGACGACGTCGGACGATCTGTTTATTTTTAAACAGTAAGTAAGGCTGTGCATGAATCTAAAAATTGCAGTTGTTAGATAATATATGACGTCACTTCCGTCTATCTGTTACATCATTGGCAAAACGTGGACGTCTCTTGTAAAAATAAAGGATCGCATTGGTCCCTTCACTTAATGTGTAATATCCACTGCCATCAAGAGCAAATCCTACAGCTTCCCCTAAAGGTTCCTTGCGATATGGTAAAACCCTCGGAGCTTTTTGTATTCCCTCGTAATAATTTTTGTCTGGTATATTCCAGTAATACATGTTTTCATAAGTCTTCAGTAAAATCTGTAATAAAACAACAACAACAACAACATTATCACGTGATCATTAATGCGATTTCCTTTATATTTCATTGACAGAAAAATTTGATCTTGTACGTCCACTTAAGTGGACCAAAAATTCATTTTTGTTCAGTTTAACGCCGTAGCAACACATTGTATAGATCATAACAAGGCGATCAGTCAACATATCCATCATTATTTCATATTTAAAATCTCTGGATTTAGCTATTTACCAGTAACTAGCATAGGCGGATCCAGCGGGGGGGGGGTTTCAGAGGGGTCCGGACCCCCCTTGCATTTGGAAAATGTACCTGTCCATAAGTGTATTTCTTGCCTGCAAGTCATTTTTAAGTAGCAAGAAGCATTTGTTTTCGGTGCTTAACATAGATTTAATGGTTACTTAGTTTTTATTATCAATATGTATAATGTGGTTGTGGTTCGAGGTTCGGACCCCCCCCCTAGAAAAGTTCGGACTCCCCTAGAAAAGTTCGGACCCCCTAGAAAAAAATCCTGGATCCGCCCCTGACTAGGCGCATACTTTCGTCAGTGTATTTATCTTAACGGACTGTGTCAATCTGAAGCAGATACATGTACATTAAACCGTGATTACAAACACGGGTCTCTCTGATTTAGACGTACATTGTACTAGAATTTGAATGAATATCAAAATTATGTATAGTAGTTTGATGGTGAACATAGTTTATAAAAACTAAAGACGTTTTATAAAAGTACTACAATTTTTTGCTAAGTTAGCCATATTTTCAAGTCAGATTAAATAGAATACAAATCAAATTTTGGACACTCTTGCTTAGTTTTGAATTAAGGGAGATAACCGTGTTAACGTAAATAGAATAAAACAGTAGTAGTTGTATTTCTTTGTTTAACATTTGAATTCTAAGTACGTTGATGCTCATTTAAATGCCAACTTAGCTTGTAAGCATCTAAAACTGCTCAAAATCTTTAGAAAATTAACGTAATTTATAAATAAAAATAGCGTTATCTTTCCTCTTTTCCATCCGGTGACATATCGCCAGCCACTGGTCCAAGATGTTTTGATGTTATTGGCACAGACACGGCACCATACACTGTTGTTCTGTTTTCAAGTCCCCAAGCTGATGAAGGTATATGTTGAAATAATGCATGAGTCCCAGCACAAACCTTAGATACAACATAAACCTCTCCTTCAGGATCAACCATAATTGTCTCACAATCGTACTGCCACCAACTGTAAAAAAAAACAGAAATCATTTTAACAGTAAGATCATTCAGTATGCTAGTCAGTGCCTGTAATAATATATTACATTTATTTATTGTACTGGGTTTAACGCCGTGTCAACACGGCAACACATCAACATTTTACGTCGTCCAGCGCTCATAACATAGCCTTCCTGGACCCTTGTCTATAATTAGAACTCACCTACCCTTCCACAATGCCGGAAACTTCTCCATATACCTCATTAATGGAGGAAAATTGACATTTTCATGGAAGGGTATAACCTTCCCGGGTGGAATTCAAACCCGTACCCCTGTCGGAACACGAAATTCCAAATCCCGGCGCGCTACCAACTGTGCTACTGACCCGGGTTTTATATATTCAAAGCCGCCCGCTAGTTCGGTCGGTAACACATAAGTCTACTGATCGAAGAGTCGGTGGGGCATACTTTCTTAGAGCTTGGTCATGAAATAATTTCTATTGCTTTTCTTCCTCGTACCACATATTCAAAATTATATAGGGCAGTTGTCAGTCACTGATGGAAGTATGTCCCTGGTAACCGGTTAACAGCTAAATCCAGATATTTGACCTTTCCCGGATCGGTGTGGAGTTTGACTGACTACCGTAATATGACCTTTATAGTGTGCTGCTACGGTACCAAACACCAAAAAACTAAAATCTAAAAGACTTATGGCAAGAATGATACTTATCATGTTACTAAATTTAAAACTAGGGAAGAGTGAAGCAAATATATGTACATTTCATGACAAATAGCAGCATCTCGACAGGACTAAATTTCTGGACCGCTAGATCCATAAAGAATTTTTGTGTATCATATGTCACATTCTGTACACACACTGTCTAACTGACCTTTGTACGGAGACGCCGAGCATCATGGGTAAAACTGTTTATTTTCTGAAAACACGTGGCAATGTTTACATTCCAATAATTTCCCCCTTCAAGTATACTGAACAAATAGAGTATGTATTTTGTGTCTACTCAATAAAATTTAACTATCCAACCAACTATCCTCATTAATTAAAACTTTTTAACCGGTAATTAAACCTCCATCATAACGTGTTTACATCTGTCATTCTTTACACAGACATTTGAAATCGAAAGTAGAATACACGGTTTAACTATGCATCTGTACTTTTAGAGGTTTAAAAGTACTTGTACCTATGGATTTATATTCCTGCAGTTATTAGTGATTATTTATTTTACATTTTAACAATGATTTTGTCCAAAAAAAACGAAAAAGTCGAACGATTTTGTCTTCATGCGCCGCACTATATTCTGTTGCGTACCAAATCGCCTAATTCTGGGAAGCGTTGTGCGTGTTAGTATTGAGGTGATATTTTCACCGTCTATATGTAGAATATATATGTTATACAAAAAAGTCAAACAACACTAGATAGTTCAAACGAGTTACCTGAATTTTAAGAATGAGTCAAGTTGGACAGTTTGGTCAGATATATATGTTGGTTCTTTTATTCTAAATATAGTATAGGCATTTCCACCAGCGTTCCCTCCTGTATCAGCTATATATATACAATAGTCTGTACTATTTGTACATGGTCCACAGGCTATATCTTCCCAGTCTTTTGATACTGCATCTGTTATTGATATAATCCCAAGTATTGACCCGTTTGTAGCACTGTAATGAAAATAGTACATTTTAGTATATTGACCATCTTGGCAATTGCAATACAGGGACGGATTTAGGATTTTTTCCTAGGGGTCCGAACTTTTTCTAGGGAGGGGGTGGGTCCAAACTTTCGAACCTCAACCACATTTTACACATTTTGCAGAATAACGCCACTCATTGATAATTAAATTTATATAACCATTAGATATATGTTAAGCACCGGAAAAATTTGCTTCATACTTCTTAAAAATGTCTTACAGTCAAGAAATACACTAATGGACAGGTACATTTTGGAAATTATAAGACGGGGGGGTCCGGACCCCCTGACCCCCGCTAGATCCTCCTATGGCAATGTTATAAGTTTCTGACGTCCTAAATGCTTAACTTGAGGAAAAGGTCCCTTTATTAAAACTATTTTGTTGATAAGACGTCGATTTTGATGGTCTTTGTTGCAGAACTTATCGTATATTGAACAGTAAACACATTTCTTGTTTTAATCATGGTCGTTTGTTCTAGGTAGCAAGCATATGATCCGCTATGTTGTCTTTACTAATAAAAGCCATAAAAACTAAATTTAAAGAAATAGTGTAAGTTTGTTAAGACAAATGATATAATATAGCTTTTAGATATGATTTTAGCTCTATCGGAGCTAGCTACATGTACACAATGATTATGCCTACCAATTAAACGTCGTAACCACTCGACCACGCCACTCCTGTAGTATTCAACTACATAATGTTAAACCCTAAGGCATTTCTGCTTATATCTATGCTATAGTTATACCTAATGGCATATATCCTTGCTTCGTCACCAGAATCATTATGAGTATAAAGAACATTTGTATGTCGTCTGCTTGCACAAATACCGGAAGCTTCGGTGATGTAATCACTGGTTACCATGGCAACATCTTGAGGTGCTTCAAAGGGCGCTACATCTGAAAATTGTATCGTATTTCATTTAAATATTAATAAAACACGAATAAATGCGCGTGGATTATTGTGTTTCTGTAAGGTTTGGTGATTTATATCAACTGGTGGGAGATTATCGTTTGACTGGACTGTAGTCTTACATAGTAACCATAAGACCATTATCATTGGTCTCCAACCGTCATTGAAGTGGACAGATTGTGTGGGTCAATGCTGCAACATGAACTTTCATGATTGTATAGTCATATTCTTGATTGACGGTCTTAGCTGCAGTAAATGTTGTAAAAAACTCATAACTATAAAATCTATGTACGCGTTAAACTCATTTAACATATTTGCTTTTTGTATCGTTATAATTGCTAAACGTGTTATACATACAAAACTTGTTTATTTGTTATATATATATAAATTTGAAATTTATAAATTTATAATTTTATTGAACATTTGTTTTTCTTGATTTGTTCTGTCAATGATTTATTTTCTATATACTTGTATATTTATGATATATTGTGATGCTTGTTCATCATTGTCATGTATATATTGTTCGTTTTTTCTCAACTGTCAAAGCATGAATAATTTCACGGTGACTTCGTGCTCTTTGTCTTACACTCGTGATATTGAGATAGTGTGTAATCATTCACCGTGTAATTATTTATGCTTTGACAGTTGAGAAAAAACAACAATATATGTGTGTATGTATGCGTTATTGTTTGTGTGTATGTGTATGCGTGCGTGTAGGTGGGGGGGAGTAAGTGTGGGGGTGTGTGTGTGTGGGTGTGGGTGTGAGTGTATGTATGTATGTATGTATGTATGGATATAGGTAATACTGTATTACTTTTTTTCAAATACCATGCAATGTTACACGTAATACAGTTCTCTACTTTGATATACAACGTCTTGTATTATCTTAACTGTTTTGTATCATAAGTCATTGACTATTGTAATTTGTTATATATAATGTAGAATGATTGGCATATTGCCTTTTTCTTGAATAAAGTATCTATATACATGTATATAGCAAACATTAATTAACTTGTTCTTGTTGTTTTATTTATGTTTTGTATTATAACAAAAAACATCAGTATTTATAGTGACGTGATCTATAAAAACAACAATCTTTAAATGAGGTAAACAAACCTTCTTTCTTCACATTCTTTCTCTTTTCAGACAAATCATGATGATAAAAACATCAAATTCCACATAAAATAACTACATATTTTCTTTTTCCGAAGATCACAATTGATACTGTGTTAGTTCATAATCCCACACACGAAATTGAATCAGGGTTCAATTAAGTAATATGCAATGAATGCAGAGTAAAGTACTTATCGCACGCTAATGAGCGCATTCCACACCAAAGAAATGAAGTAATTATTGTCGGCGCTACTGGTATTCGATTTTTCTATGTTTATGCTGTCGCATGATAAACATGATGAAAACCATGCGTTTGTTTACATCCTAACAAACACGTGATAATACATGTGTATATACCCAGGGCTGAGTTCAGTTACCGCGAACGTTACAGAACGTTCCGTAACGATACATTCGGAACTCCTCGATCATTTGCTGCGAATAATCTCGGACATATTTAGACGCTATTTTGAAGCTACCGGTGTTAAAGTAAACAATTATATGGCCGAGGAATTCCGAATGTATCGTTATGTAACGTTCTGTATCGTTCGCGGTAACTGAACTCAGCCCAGGTAACAAGCTGTAAACATAAACTGTATTCAATACAACTTATACGAAAATAATCATTTTTTACATTTGAATAAAACTGTCAAGGATGTAATGCTCCAACAAATATTAAGTAAAATAGTTTCATGTAAAAATATGTAAAATGTTTTAATTGATTGATAATACACCCTTTCGGAAACTCATGGATGTATCACGACAATAAATTTAACAAACGCATTTACCGTGAAATTATTCATGTTTTGACAGTTGAGAAAAAACAAACTATACATTCAATTGAGAAATGAACTAAATGTTATTATGCGAAAAAAATGTTGTTACGAATGAAACCGGTTTTACAGTAGTGAAACAAACTTCGTACTAGAAAATATCATCATAAAAAATTACATATAGTATGAAATTATTACCTGGAGTCTCATCTGTTGTATGTTTTCCAGTAAGAAACACTACAAGAAATATACCTATTATAAACAACAAACAACAGACAACCACTACGGAAAGTATCTTTCTTCTTCTTGCCTCCATTTTGTTTTTGTCACGTGACCGGATGTTAAACTAAAGCGGTCTGTGTTAGATGGTAAATAATGTTTTTTTTATTTATAATACAGAATATGATCTTCTTGTGGCATTTATCACAACCAATATTAGCATACATTATATTTTTATTTGTTATATTGTTAAATTTTATTAAAGTGTTAGTGGCACATGCATTAATCTCACTGGTTTAAATACGCACTGCAGTATTCGATAAAAAATGGTAACTTTACTTATGTGCAACAGCGTGGTAAATGTATGCACCACTGACAGTTAAATACATACTTGTATATCACTGAGTAGAATATCGTGTTATGAATGTTGAATAAAACTATTTGTAGGCGAGAATTATTTAATGATGAGTAGAGAAATGGGCGATTTATGGACGGAAATCGGTTACCATGCTCGACAGTCCTAAATACTGTTCTGCAAAAAATAACAACACCATGTTGTTGCTGTTTTCAAATCAAGAATAAGTTCGTTGAACTCATATGCTCCATATATGCTGATTTTTATTTCATGACAACTCATGTATAGTGGTGGGTGAAATATTAACCTAGATACAAACTGAGTTCTGAGAATTTACCAACCATGAATCAAGTACGACTGTAGAGTGTAGAGGTTGTTCTCTGGAGTTATGGAATTTGACCCTCAAAAAATTCATGTAGTTTCGATTAATAGCAGGTTTGATGGAAAAGTAATTAGTTTATGCGTTTATGTATATATTTAGCAGGTTTGATGGAAAAGTGATTAGTTTATGAGTTTATGTGTTGGAATGTCCCGTATTGGATTATAACTAGCATTCAAGATATCGCTACTTTCTCGAAAATGATATCATTGACTATTGTCTATTTTTCCCCTATTTATATAACATACCTGTTTATGCCAGCACGTACAATTACAGTGTATGTTTATTAAATGGGATTCCATCACCTTTCACAGAGTGCAACATTTTTAGTATACCAATATCAAGACCAGTTCATCATCATCACCATCATCATCATCATCATCATCACCATCATCACCATCATCATCATCACCATCATCACCATCATCATCATCATCATCATCATCATCATCATCATCATCATCATCATCATCATCATCATCATCATCATCACCATCATCACCACTATCATCATCATCATCATCGTCGTCGTCGTCGTCGTCGTCGTCGTCGTCGTCGTCGTCGTCGTCATCGTCGTCGTCATCATCATCATCATCATCATTATCACATCATCATCGTCGTCGTCGTCGTCATCATCATCATCACCACCACCACCATCATCATCATTATCATCATCGTCAGCGTCACCATCACCATCATCATCATTATTATCTCTTATAATTGCAAACATTCGATTCTGAATATCATGATTATACGCGGGGGTTAAAAAGGTAGAGAGTACAACTCCCTCTAAACTACTCAATCCATCCAGTTGGACTTGCATTTTGTTAAAAAAGAAACAGCAATCATATATCATATAAAATGTACATGTACCTAATGGTTATATTTAAAAACAAATCTTAATGACCTACATTAAAAAAACATTACAAAAGGTTGATAGTAAATGGTAGATTTGTATCAGCCTGTACATGCTGTATAAAGATGTATTGCAATTACATCAAGGATAGCCATATTTTCATGCCAGATGAATTGGACTAAAATTCAAACATTGGACACTACTGGCAGGTTTGACTTTAACTATAAGGGGCGATAACCTAGATTACGTTTATAGAATAAGACAATATTAATTGTCTTTCTTTGTGTTAAAAATTTTAATAAGTAAAGTGCGTAAAAATTGACCCCGACCTGACCTTTATGCAAGAATATTCATTACATTGAATACGAATGTATTATTAAAGCTCGATTACACCGTGGCCATGAGGATTAAGTGTATGAACATACTTCTATAATTTTACAATCGCCGCCGACGTGTAGAATAGGCGTGGTTCTGATTTTCGTCGGGATATGTGTAGATAATTATTAGATGCAAATGTGATAGGTCAGGTCGGGGTCAATATATACGCACTATACTTAATGGCTTATTCAAGTGAAAATAATTTATTTATTTTTTATACACCAAAACATGCTTATTATCTTTTATCCTAACATTTTTATGAGATTTCTGAACACATGACTGTATTTTGGCGAATATGCCCCTGAATAGTTCTCTGAATGCATACATGTAGCAATAGCAATATGTTTTCGCGAATGTAATCATGAAATATTTATGTAAATATGGGCAATAAAATAGTTATAAACTAAACAAGTTTAATGTATTTATTTCATGTTAGTATTACAACAACATCTTGTGATGTAGACTTTATAGTCTACGGTAAAACCACAGGGGTGAGTTGAGACCTTCACTAAGGGTATAGTAGCCATCAGCGTTAGCACTGAAACATATACCTTCACCTTGCCTCTCAGAGTGGTAAGGTAATGTGGCCGGATATGACGTCAGTGAGGAGTAATAATTGCCGTCTGGTACGGACCAATAGTACACGTGACCGTACGTCTTCATGACGACCTGGAATAAAAATAAAATCTCTTCAAGGTCAAAAATGTGAAATCAAAGCACTGGAGTGCTGGAGGAACGATGTCCTGAAATTATTTTTTGATTAAAGAATATATAATTATGTCAAAATATAAATATTATCTATAAAATAATGTATTAAGTATCAATTAACAGAATTGAAAACATGCATTGTCAAAAAAAGCGTAGGCCCTTTTTACTCCAACAAGTAATCATTGCAGTTGTCACGGGTTGAGTTGTCTACGGGTTGAGTTGTCCCGTCTCCATTGCAAAATTTGTATGTCCTAAGAGTAACCTCCCTTTTCCTGAAGAGTTTCAAGAACGACAACACAAGCCAGCGTTGTATTACATTTAAATGAGATGTTAATGAGTTACACGCTTGAACTACGCCTCTTTGTCTATGTTGAAAAAATTGTTGAAGCGTGAAAAGAGCAATCTTATACTTTCTTGTTACCATTGGAACGATGTTATTTAACATCGTTCCAAAAAGTAGGTCAGTATATTCTAAACCATGAAATGAACAGAATATATGACAGATATGTTACCTGTGGTGTTTATTCCTTTCTATTCTCAAAACCAGAGGTTATCAAGATTATTGATGGCCTCTGGGTATGAGAATGAGTCCTTTCCAACATAATACATGTATAATTGAGTCAGTGGTTTTGAAGCTTTTGGCATTTAAACTTCAGGGCAACGCCAATAATTTGCAATACATTTATAAAAATCAAAGCGCTGAAGGCACTGAATTTGTTCGGGTTTGAAAAGTGGAATTCAATTTCCGACTCCAACAAAACATTCGTTCACAAAGAACAGTTCAGTGATATTAGTTTGATAGGTAGGCCAGCACTGTTCCGTTTCAAAACACTTTTCCTGTAGAACCATTCAATTACATAAGATGATGTAACATATCTACTGACAACTGGCACAGGTCGTGACTGGATAGTTGATACCATTCTATTACATAATGCGACGTAAGGATCTCTACTGAGACGCTTAACTCATAAGCTATTATACATGCGCTTCAGTATAGACCGATTAACAGATGTATTTCAGGAATTATTGCGCCTGTCACAGCAGACGATCATTTTGAATTGCTCTATACATATATACTGAGGGACTACTTCTGGATTTTGGGCACTTTCAAAATCGTCGAGAGTCTGAATTATGGTACATATATTTGTTCAGGACTGACGTCGCGAACAAATAAAAATCGAAAAGAACTGTTACTTTTGATTGACATGTATATAAGAGTTGAGAAAAATATGTGAGTTCAGGTTCATTATCCATTAAGGTATCATAATTGTCTGAAATTTAATGTAATTTGATGTTTGCCTCATTTTATGATATATGCAGCTGAAAACTCGTCATTATAATTATGCTATGTGTTTTAGTTGACTATACCATAATTTGACATACATACTAGAGTCTACAAAATTAGGATATGAAAATGGTTGCCCGAACAGGTCATTTTAGCATGCAGCTAGCACTATATCTTGTTTGTAGAAATTTGGTTGCCCAGAAGAAAATTTTGGTTGCCCAAACTAGAAATTTTATGTCCCGGGCAACCTCACACCCACTAATTTCGTAGACTGATGCTACATGTATATGCCATGATCATTCTAAGCCAAATTACAGGGCGCAGCACCATGTCCATTTTGTCACCTTCTTGTAATTGTTTGCTTTCCCATTGCAGAAATAGAGACTATATAACTTCATCTATTTTATGTGCAATGTCCCATTTTGCCTATCCTGTCATTTACCGACTTCTAGAATAATCACTTCTACAGTACCCACCAAAAGTTTGGAGACATTTTCACTTTGTAGGCCTATTGAATAGATTTTATTTAAAATTTGGTTTACTGTTTATTTTGAAATGCTGTCTCGGTTATAATCAGTATAATTATAACCGAGGCTGCAAAAATAGCATAAAAACTACGTTATGTAGAAAGTTACAATAAACATGGTTTTTGAGGCTTTAGCGTGGCAGATAGTAAATCTTATAAATATGTAGCATTCGTGAAATTTGTTTTCATTTAATCACAAACTATATTTAAATATATTAAATTTATAGATTCAGCAAAAATAACTACCAAATTTCAAGAATTGTAGTAAATTTGTTTCGTCTCCGTTTTGTGGGTTCTGTTTATGCCAGACAGAACATAGTAAAACCTTTGTACTAAGTTAGAAAATATCTATGTTACATTATTTATATACACACTACATTTCGTGACCAAAGATATAGTTTATTCTGTTGACACATCGTAGAAAGTAATTGTCTATGAATGGTTACAATTCTGTATTTACCCTAGAACAATAACTGACCATTTATCAGTCTGGGACTTAAGTATTTCATAAGATGCCCGGATGTAAAGCTGCTTATATAATTTTACTATCTTTTTACTGTTTTAGTTGCCCGAGTTATGGTTTTGACTGTCTCGATTCGCAGACAGATTTAATGACCGATATTTGGGGTTTATATATTATTTGCTTTGTTATACGCTTCTTTCGGTTTAGATTGTAATTTATTCATGCACACAAATATCACACACATACATCTACATGAAGCATTTTTACTCAATTTTATATCAAATTTCCAAATCAATAAAAATTAACACGATAAATCAGAGAATTGTTGGCGTTTTTTAGAGCAAAAGTGAAAAAGTCGGAAATTTTCAAAAATGACATTTTTTCACTGAATTTCGAAAAAACAGCCAAAATATTTTCAGGAAATGTTATTGACTTAGTTTATGAACGACTGAAACAAAAAAAAAGCTAAAAAATGAAACAATCAATTATAACATATTTTTAGTGCATCCTGTCTGATTTTTCGTAGACAGCCTCTTAGTTTTCGATTCTTATCATTAATGATGTACTCGTATAGGGGGAACGGATATCAAAGCGCTGAAACACTGAATTTGTAAGGGTAACAAAGTTAGCAATTTTATAAATTTGTTATGTGTGCATGAATAACAACTAAAACTTGGGATCACAGCATGGTCAGAACTTCCCCCTTTGGTTTTCTGAAGTCAACGATCATATCATTTACCCATACATTCTATAAATTTACTAACTTCGTATATAAAACAATCCAGCGCTTCACTATTTTTATTTTAAACTGTAACTCTAGCACCATATGACTGTAATAATTAATTCCATTGATGGACAAGAGATAAATTCATGTAATAACAGAATATCCCAATATTACATAAAGCACCGGATGTGACGTCATCCTGTCTAGGATAAATGAGGTGTAATTATATCTACAGATATTTCATTGAGAATGAAAGTTTATCATTTTAGACAGTTTTTTTTCTGAGAAAAAAATCATTCTATGTAATCAATGGTGATAAAGTACAAAACCATTGAAGTTAAAAACGACACGATTCATTTTCATAACGATGATTATCTTGATTAAACAGCGAGACACAAGATGGGTTTCTAAATGAAGTGTCTTTTATCCAGGACCCTATACAACATATTAATATAGGGACCTTGCTTTTATCAAGAGCAAAATCAGTGTCTACAGTCACGTGATCTACAGCAACAACTAATAGGTGAACAATAGGTGAAATATTTTCCCTAATTTCTCGGTCTAGACAAATAATTGAAATACTTCATATAGCGCATCAAAAAATACTACTTTGATTTTCCCAAAAGGCCCTGTGATTATGTACAGTCTAGCTTAAATTCATTAAAAATGAATCAAATGGTAAACTAGGTCGTCTGCAAAAATATTTGTGAAAAGTTTTTTTTTTAGATTACATGAATAACAAGAAAATATAGATGCAAAGCATCAAAGAGCGCAGAAATAATAACATGAACATACTGCTTAAGCCTGTGATTCTCTATAAGTGAGACATAAAAAATATTGCTAATTAGCTGCTAATTAAAGCAATCAATTATGATTACTAAAACATAAACACCTTTATAAATGCACAATATATAATAGGATAAAAATCAGTGATGGTCGGATAATCCTTCTTTGTTTATGGTGTCAGTGTCTTCGTCAGTGATTTAGACCGTCCCCAAAATTTATCTATACAAGCGTGTACGAAGACCGCGAAGACCGAGTGTGCTTGTTTTAGTTTAAACCGCAGTTTAGAAGAGAACTTTTTTTTGAGAAACTCCTTTTAAACGTAGTAATTGAAAAATAAAATGTTTTCAAAACAATAATCTACAATGAATTAACCTAAAACCTCGTGTCTAGCTGTATTGTCACAAAAAGTACGTACGCTTTTTAGTCTAACCCTCATTGATTTCAATGGCGGCACCCATGAGAAAAGTGAGTTGGACAGTAATTAGGCAGTTACATCTGAAAAGTTCCGCATGCAGCGACATTATCAAAACTGATTACATACATAAATTACCTGCCCCTTATAAACAAAATACATTATTTCAACAACAACCTTTTAGCGGATGATATTTAAACTTTTAAACATAAATAAAAAATATATATATAACCAAATTAATTAAATATTTACAAAAAAACTTGTCAGATATATATCGAAAAATTCACAAACCTAAACCTTAGTATTTAGCCATGTCTCTGATCCAGCTGTATGATTACAAAGAAGACGTACGTGCTTTAGTCTTATCTTTATTAACTTCGTTTAGTCCAAAATTCCTGTTCAGTCTTAACAGACATTTTTTGTCCGAATATATAACCACTTCACTGATTTGGTTTAATAAAAAAATCCGATCGATTTTTAAGTTACAAACAACTGTAATCAATATAATAACATAGATTTCCGATTAAAATCACGTCTTTCACGAATGACCAAATGACTCCGGTTAGTTTGTAATGAAAATCAAGAGTTTGACGCTAATGTTCAATGGCGGTCCCCATGGTTATCTGAGAAAAGTGCGTTGGACAGTAATTAGGCAGTAACAGCCGAAAAGTTCCGCATGCAAAAACGCATTCCATATGAAGAGCGCAGGCTCCAGCCTGCACTCAATAACAATCCACAGGCTTAACATGGGAATTGTCGGACCTAGAAATGTTATATTTTGTATTTTTTATGCACTTTCTAATTTTTTTCTAATTTACCATTCCGAGTGCGAACTTTTTATTTGAATAACAATACATTTACCCACAAATATAGCATGTGCTCTTTTGTTAACACCTTGTTTGTGGGACAAAAAGTAACTGTAAACCTTTGTTAAATATGCTAATATGTAAGGTCATGGAAAGGTCCATTTTGGTTGCTGCAAGAATTTTATGAAAAAAAACCCCACACAGTTAGTTTAGATTATGAAGATCACGTGGCCATGTACTCTGAAAAGTAAGTATGCTATGACGTACACGTACTTGGTAAAATGGGCTAACGATATTTTCTCTGGAAAATTTTCTGAGATTTTGACAGAAAAATAATTTAGAAGAAGAATAACTCATTAATGTTATAGGAATTACTCTAAGCCATTATATTAGAAAGTCTACGATTTTCTCATTTATACAAATTGTCGCACTAAACGTTTATGTTAAATAATCTACATGTCTAAGTTGTCTGCGAGGTTAAGCAAAAATAGGCACATCGACATCAGTACGAAAGGTCTCCAGTATATACTAAATTATGTCCACAGTTGTCCCCGTAGCGCAGTGGATAGCGCGCTGGACTTCTAATCCAGAGGTCGTGGGTTCGAATCCCACCGGGGATGGAATTCGTTTTATTGAATATTGGTTTGGCGTATATGCAATATATTTTGATTATTTGATTTGTTTTTTAGCTCACTTGAGAACAAAGTGCTCAAGGTGAGCCATTGTGTGTGTGTGTGTGGGGGGGGTCTGACTTGTGTGCGTTAATGCGTGTGAGCGTGCGTGCGTGCTTGTGTGCTTCCGTTGTCAACAATTTATTAAAAAATCTTAGTATAAAAAACACACAAGGTCTACAATTATCAAATTTGACATGAAGCATCACTAAAAGGCGCTTTGCAAAGATTGTTTAAATTATGCCACTAGGGTCAAAATTGGCGCTACTCTAGGGGGTCACAAGGTACATAGAGTTATATAAGGAAATGTTTAAAAAATCTTCTTAAAAACTTCAAAGCCTAGAGCCTTGATTTTTGGCATGTAGCTTCATATTAACGTTTTCAACAAAGATTGTTCAAATTATGCCCCTGTGATCAAAATTGGCCCGTCCCAGGCGTCACAAGATTTACATAGAGTTATGTAAGGGAATGTTAAAAAATCTTCTTCTCTAAAACGACAAGGCATAGAGCTATCATATTTGATATGTGGTAGATCTTGACATCTTGTACAAAGATTGTTCAAATCATGTTTGTGGGTTCATATTTGGCCCAGCCCCAGCGATCACTGTTTTCATTGGCTGAAACTGTTAAACAATCTTTGGTCAGATGCCCTATGCATTTAGTTCTCATGAGAGCGGTCCAGGGTCCACAGGAACATCTTGTTTAACTATATCGAACAGTTTACATAATTATAATTCTGATACATTTATGTATATTGACATAACTCAAATTTAGAGACAGGAACTTCCTCTTTTATCACTTTTTAAGCCATGGACAGTAGCTGATATGGAACCTTAGATCCTCTATCAGTAAAGTTAACACTGATTTGAAGCGTGCGACATAAAACATCTGACAAAAAAGTTTGTTAACACACTTGTTTAATTGCAAATCTGCTTCAAGATCTTTCTTACGATATGTATTAGTAAAACACTTCCTTATGTCCTAAATATATTTTGTGAAAGAGCCAAATACCGACTATATCGTAAAGATTACAGCGATTTAAGATGGACAAAAGCTCGTATAAGCAAAGCAAACGTGCTTAACATAAATACGTCTGAAACCAGCTTTATTTTGGAATAACATATAAAAGTAGGATTTTATATAATTATTTTAGGTGAACATTTGTTTTAATTGAATCATTTTGATAATTGAATTCATCTTGGTCTGAAAATAATTCAATAATTTTGTTATGTCTTCCGTTTATGTTGTTATTTTTTTAAATAATTAAATAAAAAGTGAATTCTAGCATCTTTTCTCGTTGTTCAAAGCATTATACATGTATATAAAAACATCTAAAACCATGATAAATTTAATTTGCATGATATACATGTATAATCCGAGTTTTGGCGCTATATACATTCAAATACCTTACAGCTTTTTCTCTGGTAAATAGAATATTTACATTATTGGAAGACTAAACTATCTAACTATCTAAATATATTCACATAATTCTCTTGCATTTTATAATTTTCTACATTCCAATATCCATCTTTCTGTATCGGTTTTGTTTTAGCCTAAATTACGTCTGTGTTTCTTTTAGTATGTAATGGAATCATAGACAAATATACAAATTCCAACAAGAGTAAGCAGACAACCTGCCCACAGGCACCATTATAAATGCAGTCATTACCAGTCAATTCTATCATAAATAATGTTACAAATCGGTTATGCCGTCAATGTAGGTTTTCAGTCATAATTTTGGTTTATAAAATTACAGTGTGTTTACAATTTTACTTCTTAAAACAAACATTATTTTATTCAGTTTTGTCTCATTTTAAAATAAATACTCAAATCAATCATTCAAAACTGTGCATGCGTTGTTCCTAGTATTCCTTCATCCATACAAGTTCAACCCTATATGTGAGTTCACATATCAATGTTATAGACAATACATACAAATGATAGAAATGTTATTACCTCGCGACCATCAGGTGAGATGTCACCACCTACAGGCGAGTTAGAAGATGCTGTAAATGATACATATACACCTTCATTGACGTAAACACGATGGTTTGATCCCCAGGCTGATGATGGTAGATGTACCACTTTAGCATGATGTCCAGCACCGACCTTAGATACAACATACACTTCACCATGTGGATCCACCATTACAGTCTCACAATCATGTTGATCCCAGCTGAAGTATAACATATACACTGTACTTATAATTATTAAATGTTTTGGTTGAGTTCAAATTGCTTTTTGCTAAAAAACAATCAGCTAAGGAATAACTTGACCACGTTGCATATCTGTCAGTCGATTAGTAATTCAGTATGAGCATCTTGAAATAAACCTATCGCGTAAAGGTAACAAATGCTCAATTGTCGCCAATGTCCCAACTTCTAAAGAGTTAATATTTAGATATCACCAAATGGTTTCCATGATTGGACGGAGAGTTGTAAAATTGCCTGTCACTTGAGATTTAAATCAAGGTCTAGGGTGTAACGACCTCACATTAGCCTCATGAGGTTCATTTGAGAACAAAAAATAACACATAATTTCAACCAACCCTTCGATACGACAATTTTGCAAGCAAAACACAAATCGAAAAGCTAATAGCATCGCCAAGACCATCGTCGGCAACCACAGTACTTTCTTCCGTTACGTACCGTGGGCATTTTGACCGGCAAAATCTTGTTTTCATGAATATGTATGAGGCATGGGATACCAATCTTCTTCCAATGAAATCGCATGTTGCCATAATTAAATACTTTTCAATAACAATGACGTCATACATCACCTCAAACATCACTCGCTTTAGAATTTTTTTGAATAATAAATGGTAAACCAAACCTTAGATATAAAACGTTCATTGGCTAGTTTTCCGTAGTGGTTTCCTTGCAGAACCAATGAAATTGCCTCATTAATTATTGATGACTTTGAGATTTTTCTAACCAAATGGCCCACGGTACATAACGCAGCATCAGCAGAGTAATGTATCGTAGGACAACAGACGATGCGCCAAGACAGGAATTATAGATCGAGATCGAACTTTTACATTCTTAATGAAACAGATTTACATGAAAAAATCCTTCACAATTCTTAAACCTGCGCCACCATTGTACAAGCAAAAAGATTATCAACTTGTTCAATTGCAGACGTTTCATTATCCAAGCCCGTAAAACGATTTAAAATATCCAGCTGATTACCTTTTTTATATGAACCTACACATGGTTAGTTCAAATAACGTGAGGAAACTGTCACCGTGTTTTTATTTTCCTTAATTTATAAAGTAAATCTCCATAAAGCACAAGTTGAGAAATATTATGTTGCAAAAGTAATTTTACATTGCCGTAGTACCTTTTCAGGTAACATACCACTAAATGGTAACCGGAATGGAGCATTTACCGGAAATAGAAAGTGTGACATGCTGCTTATTACTTTTTGAGAGTGCAAGGATACCTCATTTGTGGTGCTTTTTAATATTGAAGAGTATGTATGTCTTTGACAATGCTTTTCCTATGAAAGTATGCAAAAATTCAATTGATCTGGTTTGTTTAGTCGCGAAAACTAGTTAAAAGGGGGGATGACTCAGTACGGCTGGTGAAGAGTTAACATTTTCATGATAGGATCTTTCAATCGAAATTTATTTTCTTATACGTAACGTAACTTTTTTTCTAATACTGATCATTTTGAGGGGAATAGGTAGATCTTTCAGCCTATATATGGTTTGGGGTATCTAACGCCCCTGGGTCATACAGTTATTTGACATTGAAAATGAGACTTTTTATATACAACAAAGAAGGATTTTACTTAGTGATATGTAACCTTCAACTTAATTCTTGTTATCGGCAAATGGTCTACAACAAAAATGACTTACTTGAATTGCAGTGTTCCATCAAGATTCACATTCATGTCATGTAGGTTAGAAGGTTCACGTATTCTATATATGGTATTAGCATCACCCCCGGCATTACCACCAGTGTCAGCAATATAAATACAATGTCCGGTACCACCTGCACAAGGACCACATGCTATATCCTCCCAGTCTTGAGCATGAGCACCGTTAATCTGATAGGTTGCTAGTCTTGCACCAGTAGTAGTGCTGAAGAAAACCATTTAGTATTTTGTATGGATACTTTCTAACTATCGTTGTACCTCTGGGTACGGACTTGTACAGTCTAGTGTTGTGATAAAGACCACATTACTTTCTGAACAGATCATGCGATTTTTGGATTTTTGAATTACAAAAATGCTTAGTTTGAGAAGAAAAAAAGCCAAAATGGTGATTCCACTTAATTAGTATCGTTTTATGGTCCAAAAAACATAACTTTACCGTACGTATAATTTAAATACAGCTGTGCATTCATAACATTTATGGATAATTTCCACTAGCAATTGAAAATTTTGTTTAATACATGTAGTTGTGAACTGTATATTGTATTGTAGTGCCTTGTATTGTTTTCGTATTGTATTTGTATATACTTGACCATATTTCATGTTTGCTCTGTTTTGTGTACCAAAAGCAATTATTTGTGAATAAATTTCTGAATATTTAAATAATATATATAGCTTGTTTGTTTCCAATCTCATTACAGACTGACGGTTTAACTGTATTACCCACTGAAGTAAATTGCAAACAAGAACAAAACGAAGAATAATTTAGATGCAGATCGTGCCTTCCCTGGCATTGACGTATATTTTATGCAATGAAATATACAAAAACAAGAAATATACTGACCTATACCATGAAAGAGAATAAATATGCCACATTTATGTAGATAATATCTGCCTCCACACGATAATAAAGAAAAAAGTTTCAGACACTCTACCTCTTACAACAATATATAGTCTTGCACATGTCATATAAATAATAGTAATTGCTTTTTGTTTACATAATATCATTATAATTGAAAAACATCATTTTCTTATTTATTTATCTTTTTTTACGCAAAAAAACCTAGTAAATTTCATTTTCTATCAAACAATTTTACATCCAGACGACTTAATTAAATAAGAAAGAATAGTAAGTAAATCTCTCCCTAAATATGTAAATTAATTTTATTAAATGATGAATATAGTCATTCTAAGATTATAAAAAGTACAAACGCTGCGATGGCGTGCTTTCATAGCCGTTCATGCATCAAGACTTTTTCTGTGATAAAGGGTAGCAGAAAATGGTTACACCTTTCTTATTTTTGAATGAAAACTACAAATATTGGTATGTATTTTCAAAGTTAGGCTATTTCACAGAAATTTGCATACTCTTAGACCAAGTTTCGAGAATAATAATTTTATAGGATTTATGTAATTGAATGCACACTTTCGACAAGACAGGCAAAACATTTAGTCACGTGACCGTCACAATCGCCCCAACAATGCTCGAGTTGTGTTACTATATAGCAACACAAGTTTTAATTTTTGGACATTTTACGTTGAGACAAACAATAGAGAGGACACACAAACAAAGAACAAAGGAACGTCGTTAGCTTACCTGATGGCAAATATTCTATGACCATCACCTGAATCATTATGTGTATATAAAACATCTTTATGTGTTCTACTTGCACAGATACCAGAGGCTTCATTTATAGAATGACTTGTAACGGTAGCAACCTGTTGTGCATTGGCAAAATTTGGTGCTGGAAGAAAGGTTGGTTGAAATTTTATATAATCTATCGAATATTTTTGCAAGTAATTTGAAATTTGAACATTCTAAATATCCAAACGACTTTCTCTGTCTAATTTTTGGTTTGTTAAAAACAAAGTTAGCGGAGAAATCAGTTACAACATACAAGTCTGTGTTTGATTTATTTGTTATCATTACACTCAGTGGAATTCATGAAATAATCTTACACTTTATCATATTTTCATGTGTATATTATCCCTTTGGTTTGTATCTTATTCTGTTCTGTTGTTCTGTAGTTTTAAGCCTAATTCAAGCAGTCAGAGTTATGTGTGTCCGTCAGTTGACCAAATTATCGTACCCGAGAAGCCCTATCACGTGGCTTCAATTTTTCATAGACAATGGCCTTATTAATATCTAACATATGTTGTAAACATGGTTTAACAAGACAATTATTTTGCCGCTGTCCGTTCTAAAGCTACAGTCCCATAAACATAAAAATAGCCGTGAGGGCACCGTGCTGGCGTCGTGCGATCAAGCTCCGCAAGGACCCGTACGAACTCTTGCGTACCTGTACGGACTGTTACGTTTTTACCTGGGTCCCTGAGATGAGCCCAGGATACACGTATCAGTTTCAGAGTCAAATCATGAACAAAATCGTGGCCGAGTAAGGATTAAACATGCATATCTTCCAGCTACGGCTCCGTACGGGTGTGTTGTTTTGTGCCATGTACGTACCGTCACCTTAACACACAAGGCTTCTCACGACTTACGGCTATCTGCACGTACGGGTCCGCAACAAGCCACGATTTTATGGGACTGAGGCATAAGGTAGTAACCCCTTAGGTTCTTGTTTTTAAATGTATTTGTTTGTGGCGTCTCTTCTACCGCAAATTAAAAATATCTAGAAAATCTCTCTTTTTGACCGTGTGGTAGATCTGTGTTTTTTACTGCTGATGTTCCTGATATGTTTGCTTTCACCTACATCGAGTTCTTCAGACCATAAGATATATAGAATTAAGTTTTGTGGCTCATTTGGCTACTTTTTGGGTTGGGTTTCCTTCTTGGTATGAATTCATGAAGCGATAATCTGATGCTAGACTTAAACTCTCTAGTTCAGTAATATCTCTTCATTATGGGTCGATGCTTTGACTAAATGTATATAATATTTTATGTTATGTCAATGTAGTTTTAAAATGTTTTCATTAATGAGACAAATATACAATAAATCTCTTTATAATGTTTTTAGATACTGAGATAGTTATGTCAGTATAATTTCCTATATTCCTTATCAATAACAACATCTTAATATTTTTCCCTACTATTGATAGGACCAATTATTGAAGCAGATGAACTGTTACAAATATTCAATCTGATTTATATCAGGTTAGTCCAATATTGAAATAATATATAGAAACCGACATATTGTCCATGCTTTTATAGTGAATATTTTATATTTTATAGATCTTATAGTATAATGGGTTTTTAATTTAAACATTTTTGTTCTAAAATAGAATTGAAGCCTTATTATATTAATATAATATATATATCATATAATATATTATATTTTATGCCAAACGATCGTGTGCTTATGCACACATCAAGTTGTATAAACGTATCTATCCAAACACACAGTACTTGTCAGTAGCTGGATCGACTGAAAAAAAACCAACCCTATCACTACGTGGTTACATTGTTTAAAGTAAACGACATATACCCTCTCCGCCATTGGTATGCTAATAAAACGTAACATTGACTCACCAGCATGCACGTGTACTGCACAAAACAAGATCACGGAGACTAATTCCTTTATCATAGTTAGAGGCACCTATCAGTTCAACATGAAAGTCACAACTAATGTGACTTAATTACCAGAAGATAAAGTTTTTAAGGTCGAGCTTAAATGTGTGTTATGATCATAAATGATAAGGGGGCATTTTGTAGTAGATTACTGTGATCCAAATAAGGGACTTTAGTCAGTTATCTTTCCTTGATAAAATCTGAAGCAACCCAATTGGTAAGTAGGTCCTTACAATTGGAATCCTCGGATTTTATCATTGAATTCCTATGTAAGGATAACAAAATATTTCATCTAGTATATTTCTTGTTAATAAAGATATTGACAGAAGTGACGAAATTTAGATAGTTCTTTACCCTAAAGATAGTTAGCTTCAATTTCAAACAAATTAAATGATTTACAAAAAAATATTTAAGATTAATTTTTGGAAATTTACATAGAAAAGTTAGAGTAAAATCCGAGTAATCCAACTAATTGGACCTACCTATTTGAAGAGTATGCAAGGGGAAATAACTGACTAAAATCCCTAATTTCCACGTTTACATGAATATTATGGAAGATAAAGTACATTCATAAAAGAACATGTACGTATATCGTAAAGCCGCCCGGCTAGCTCAGTTGGTAGCACGCAAGTCTACTGATCGAGGTGTCGTAGGTTCGATTCCCGGGTGTGGCATTCTTTCGCGCAGCTTGGTCATGCAATAATTTCTACGGCCATTCTCCCTCCAACCAATGATTTTTAATTATGTAGGCAGTTGTCAGTCACTGACGAAAGTATGCGCTTAGTAGTTGGTTAACAGCTAAATCCAGAGATTTTGCCTTTCAAGGAGGAGTGAGTAGGTTGACTGACCACTGTTATATGACCTATACAATGTGTTGCTACGGCGTTAAACCCAACAAACAAACAAACAAACGTTTATCGTGGTACTTATTTACTTGTCTTAGTCCATTACCAAGTTTATACTTCTAGCTATTTCATGACTGTTGAGTTATGAATTACTTATGCTTTCAGTATAGTTGTATAGTGACTCACATAAAAATTGGTGTATGTTTTATACAGTTGTACAGATTATGTCTTTCACACGAAACATAAAAAATAAACATTCACGGAAAAAAATGTACAAAAAGTGGAGTATACATGGCAGTAAATACACCCCTTGCTATAAAATATTCATTGAGTGACATTATTCTGGTTTACGGTCTCTAAACGCCATTGATATCACTTATATTGACTTCAAAGCAAATATCAAGTATAGACTAGCTTAAATCATATCTTTGCTAAAACTTGTTACGCCTTAGTATGATGGATATATTGCGTGTTAACTGATAGCTAGTGTATAGAGTGCTGACGATTCTGAAACCTTATGTTCACCAGTCATTTACATAATATGTAAATGTAGCATGATTGATACTCTTGTTTATATGTAACGGTGTTCGAAAAAAGTATATTCGCCCCAATCCATTATTCTAATAAGTTACAGTGATACTAATGCCACTTTCATATGTACTGTAAAAGATAAACAGTGTCTATCATTCCTTAGTCAAATTACTAGCTCCGTCAGTCTCCTTCACCAGGAGTACAACAAAAACATTCATATAAATTAGTTTGTTATGGTACTTATTTACGTGTCTTTGTCCATTACTGTGTTGATACTTTCAGCTATACCATGTAGACTAAACTATGAATTTACATCATTGTTAATGCTTTCTGTACTGTTGCAGAGTATATCCTATCACTGATATATTGTCATTATGTTTTTGACACCTCTAGGACGTGATGTCTATGAATACTATTCACTAGAAATAAGTATTTCTTGTAGATGATATGTTTGTCCTTGAAGTGACATTATTCAAAAAATTATATTGTCTAGTATTCATATACGTTGCTTTTGTACTCTAGATCACGTTATCAGTGTAACTTTTCCGTCAGGGTTAGTCAGTATGTCTGTTGTCTATGAAAACATATAAGTTACATGTCATCTTGGGTTTCTTTTACAAATAGAACACTTTGATAGGTTGAAAACAAAAACAAAAAGCTATTCGTGAGCAAAAGTTGCGTGCGAAATCTTCCGAACCAATTTTAAGACTGATACGACATTAGTTTGCTTGCAGTTTTTCAACTTACTCTACAATTACTTTAGCACCTATAAATTTGCAGCATTTGTTTCTACAGGAACAGATTATAAGCAAATAAATCATATCGTACATAATTTTTGTCGTGTGCATCTAGCGCGTCTAAACAATGTCTCACGTCATACGGATATATTTTCGAATATTATATGTTTTGTAACAGTTAAAGGTTGCCTTTAAAATATATGAAGTATACAATAGGTCAGACATGTCTGTGATTTCATACTCTTATCTACAAAGTAGATGCATAAGTTCTATTATATTGATATACAACGGTTATGTCTGAAAATAAAGTTAAGCCTGAAAGAGCTATGCTAATGAGGTCATCATCTAACTGAATGAATGTATTGTCCAAAAGAAATACAAGTTTTGAGAGCGTCCAGAGCAACTATTTCGTATTGATAGTAAAGTTTCATCATTCTTAAGAATGTATGCTCCTCATGGAAGCAAGTTTAATAGATAAGGAATTTCACTCGGTTACACCTTAATGCCATATAATAATCAAAGCGTTTATATCACTGGCTTGTCATGGGTACATCAGGGTAAAACAATACGGTCCGATATTGTTTATAATGAGACTATTTTTTCACGCGTAGGTGTTTACCTAACTTCATATCATTGCGCTTAATTTGACTGCGCATGGCCGAATGTAATTGTCCGCGACATTTTTGTGATACGTTTCAAATTGTGGTTTCTTCGACATGAGCTTCAAGCAACGTCATAAAGCTGTTTCGTGTGTGCAGAAGTTGACATGTTTTTTACGCTAATAAGACAATGTTCAAATAAAAAACGTCTAATGACAATGGAACGACGATTTCAATGAAAGATATCAATATGTAATTATGGAACATCAATTAGAATGAGTGATGGTAGTATTTTAAATGATATTGGATCTAATTTGACCGAGAAACATTAAATTGGAAGTCTCATGTAGCTACCACGCGTTCTGTTGACATTATGTTTGCTTAATTAATCAATAAAGATAAATAATGAAAGCAATAAATTTGTTTAGATGATTTCCACTTTTAGATGTTCCGGTTATAACAGAAAAATAATTATTTGGGCATGATGAAATTCATTTACCACTGTTCATGCTTTTCCGTTAAGTTTAAAAAAGGTTTAGATAATGGAATTCATTAATAAGATATATGGAAAAGTTTCCGGCCTTGGGGAAGGGTAGGTGAGTACTGGCTATAGACAAGGGTCCAGGAAAGCTAAGTTAGGTGCACTGCACGCCGTAAAATAACCTCCTAAATTGTGTTAAATTCAGTAATAAACAAAGAAAAAAAAATAGTCCATGCATACCGCAGTAATTTTACTCTTATTTATGATTATAATTGTACTCTTTGAATTAAGCCGCCCGGCTAGCTCAGTTGGTAGCACGCAAGTCTACTGATCGAGGGATCGTGGGTTCCATTCGTGGGCGGGACATACTTTCGTGAAGCTTGGTCATGAAATTATTTCTACGGCCATTCTCCCTTTTACCAATGATTTTTAATTATGTAGGGCAGTAGTCAGTCACTGACGAAGGTATGCGCTTTGTAGTTGGTTAACAGCTAAATCCAGAGATTTAGCCTTTCCACGAGGAGTGAGAAGGTTGACTGACCGCCATTATGTGACCTATAGAATGAGTTGCAACGGCCTTTAACCAAAACCAAACCAAAACCTCTTTGAATTAACGCTGAATTTGGAATTTGCTCAGATGATCTTTCATTTCTTTCATTCATGGGTTAAGATCAATTGATTTATTCTAAAAAAGATGGACTTTGTTCAAGTAATTTGGGGGCACTATAGTTATAATTAGGCACACGAGAAAGCATAATTTAAAAGATTCCATGTTTTAATCTTGTTCAACATTATTTTATTGCCTTTCTAATTTAATCTTAGATTACCTTATGACTACTACAGTTCCAGTATTATTGGACAGCTGTAGTATGTCAATTTATCCTTTAAAGAATATTTTCATTTGTATTGAGTACAAAAATTTGATGAAATAAACTTTATCATTATAGGCGTGTATTCAATAAATTATTTAGTTGTAGTTCCAACGTGTGATGTATGTTTCGAATGTATGAACGACATTAATTCGATTGGCCATGATCTTTGTCTCGAGCAAACTAAGTTGGACTGTGTTTTTGTTGCTTTAAATATTCCAAACATCACGTTGTGCATGAGTTTTTGGAAAATGTTATCATTCAGCTAAATCAGGCTGAATTAAAGTATTCTTCAGAAATTAATCCGGTGGTTTTACGTTTAGAATTAAATACAAATTTTCTAAATTCAAATTCATATTTTCCTGGAAATTCTCAAGTTAGAACATCAATCAAAGTTTCTAATTACTTTGGGAAGAAGTTTTGTATGAGGAAGGAATAACCAGTTGTTAAAACAAATGCATTGTAATAATAATAGTGAGATCTAAAATGATCAATACTTAAAACAAATTGTTAACTGTAGTTCATTCAGATAATGCCATTAGTATGAGTTTTATGTGCTTTCGGTGAGATTAGCGTTTGATTGAGGCAATTGACACAATAATTGACACAATGTGGCTAGAGTGAATTCAACTTGAAATTATTGAATTATATATTTGCATAGTGTGACAAATTAGTCTGACACAGTTTACCCACGTACAATTCTAAACAATAGTTCATTATAACAGTTGTAAAATAAAAGAGAACATAGCAAATAAGCAATGACTAATATAAAACATAACTTGAAATAATGAGACGGCTATTCTATTAAATTTGTAAAATACCAACCATGTAGCCTACTAAGGATCCTGACCCCTCTTAATATATCTAACAATTGCGTTTGGCATAGTTCAAATCGCTTGAGCATTTTATCACTATTATTACCCATTTTAACAATTTATCTCTGATCCGTTGAATATCTGGTTCGACTTGTGCTTCTTTATTCATTTAACATAAATTTTCTAATGAAAGGTATACTGTGATTACTAACATAATTACTATACTCAGATTAATATTGATATAATACCTCTATGATAAAGCTTTATACCCAATAAGCCATATACATCTAGTATAGTGAAATGTATCTAATCATTGAATAAAGAAATCATCTCGTAAAATATCAAAGAAAATACTTTTTGTATATTACATTGGATGAAACAGAATTATCCTTAAACGAATAAAACAAACCTCATTAAGGAAAAACTATTAACAGAAATCATATTCTCTCTGCTCAATGTGTGTGCTTCTTCATTTAAAAATCTCTATGGAGCCATTTAACAAGTTAAAGACTCCAGATAGCAAACCATTGGTAATTTTGACACTATGGACAAAATTTGCTAATGCATTTTCTGCTAGATTAAGGTTAGATAGGCGGTCAGTCTGTCCTTGATTTCCAAATCATTACTCAAAGTCTGAATTCCCATGGAAATAAAACAAAAATACAGCATCATCTCCTTGGCGGCGATTATTTTTATTCATTGGTTTGTAGTTAAGATATTTAGTCTCAAGCTTTTTCTAGGTCTAAGCACTTGTTTTGTTTTAGTAGTTTGCAACTATCTTTTTTACGAAACGGTATGTAAGAATAGTTGAATAATCATTTCTCAATACACAACGCATAATCAGAATCGAACACAGAACCACCAGATTTACAGTCTGGCAAACTTTTGGCTAAAGTTATGTGAACGCTTTGTTGCGCTCAAAGACAAAATAGTTGTTTTGATCACAGTTAATTGTAACTTGAAGACAAGCTTGTTCGATTGATGTAATATTGATTCAGACCGCGGCTATTAAGCTTAATGAAGACATTCGGTTTTTTTCTTCATTGCAAGTTCTTAAGTACATTTGAATGATTAGTAGTCTTATGAAGAAACCATTCAATAAGATGTCAAATTGATTACATCTGTAAATTTTAAGATTGCATAACGATTGCAATTATGAATATACATACTTACCGGACGTATCTTGATCAAATTATACATTTTTATTACTGAAGTTCACATTTTCATTGGAACCCACACAACTGATTAATGGACTGCGGGTCATGATTTACCATAAGTGCATGAAAAACACAAATTTGTTAAAAAAGATATAAAGGTCAACTGAGCTGGTATTGTAACACATGTGTATTTGAAAAAGCTTTTGAAAAATGAATTTCCATTAAAATGTTAATGGTTTTAATTGCATTTCAACTTAACATTTTATCGAATCAAAAGTAGAATCTGTAATGCATTAATCAATAGTAAGTATCACATAACTTAAAGTCTTGTGACGGATTCCACAAAATAACATATTTAACCTTTTTTACAAGGTTATAACGCCGTGTCAACACAATTCAGGTCATCAAAACGGCTTCCAGCGCACCTAACCTAGCTTTTCTTGACCCTTGTCTATAACCAGTACTTACCTATCCTTCATAAGGACGGAAACTTACCATATTATCTAATCAATGGAGGAAAATTGACATTATTGTCAAATTTTCATAGAAAGGTATACCCTCCCCGTGTAGGATTCGAACCCGTACCCCCTTCGGGACACGAGATCCCAAATCCCGGCGCGCTACCATCTGCGCTATCGACCTGGGTTATAATTAAGCTCTCAACGACTTAGAATCATATAAGCATATTCCACGTTAACAAAACAAGATCAATATAAAGTGTTCTGATTACAGAAAGTCTCATTTTTTAAGACATGAACACTTCGGCAAAATTAAACTAAGACTACATAATGGTGCAAGATGTTAATAGATATTGTGTTCCTAACTTCTTATTGCATGAATGATTTATTTAGAAGTTTCCGGTCTACTGTAAATGAATATAATTTCGGAAAGTGACTTTTAAATCAGACAATGATACAAAATCATTACACGTTTGTTGTAATTGGTGAATGACAAAATAAGGCTAGCTTTCATTCCAATGTTGTATCTTCATAAAGCAGTATCTAGACTTGTGTATCAGAGAAGATTGGTAATTGTTGATCAATAAGACTAAGTTATGAAACAAAAAACTTACTTTTATGAAAACTTGCGTTCAGTCTCGAAGGAATATGGATTATATTTTTTTCCTTTCTATGCCATGAATGAAATCCCCTGTTTATCATAAGTGTAATGCTATTTTTGTCATTTGTCTTGGGATATAATACATTATTTATTGCTACAAAATATCTCAAGGACGTTGTTTATTGTTGAACTGATTATAATCATAAATCATATCGTACATAATTTTTTGTCGTGTGCGCCAAGCGCATCTAAACAATGTCTCACTTCATACAAATATATTTTCGAATATTATATGTTAATATACAATAGGTCAGACATGACTGTGATTTCATACTCTTATCTACAAAGGAGATGCATAAGTTCTATTATATTGATATAAAATGGTTATGTCTGAAAATAATGTTAAGCCTGAAAGAGCTATGCTAATGAGGTCATCATCTAACTTAGTGAATAAATTGCCCAAAAGAAATATAACGAAATCAAACGAGCGTTTAGGACAACAATTTCGTTTTAATTATTTGGTTTTACCATTCTAAAGAATGTTTGCTCCCCTTGGATTCAAATTCAATAGATAAGGATTTCCACGCGGTTTCATCGGAACATCTTATGATATTCATAGCGCTGATAGCGCTATGCTGACATGGGTCCACCAGGGTTAAACACTACCGTCCAATATTGCTTACAATGAGATTTGTTTTCATGCGTAGGTGTGTACCTAACTTTATACCATTGCGCTCAATATGACTGCGCATTATCTAATGTTATTGTCAGCGACATTTTTGTGATACGTTGAAAATTGTGGTGTCTTAGATATGAGTTTCAAGCAACCCATGTCAATTAAACTGTGCTCGTGTGCAGAAGTTGACATGTCTATAACGTTTATAAGACTCTGTTCAAATAAAACGTCTAATGACAAAGGAACGACGACTTTAATGAAAGATATCAATATGAGAGTATGGAACATCAATTAAGATGAGTGATGATAGTACTTAAAATGCTATTGGATCTAATTTGACCGAGAAACAATATTAGACGCCTCATGTAGCTGACATTATTTTTGATTAACAATCTGATAAGGACAAATAATGAAAGCAATAAAATTGTTTAGATTATTTCCATTTTTAGATGTTCCGGTTATAACAGATTGTTTTTTATTTGGGCATGCTGAAATTCATTTAACACTGTTCATGTGTTTCCGTTAAGTTTAAAAAGAATTTCTGTATTCGTAGATAATGGAATTTTGAAAAAAGCAGTTCAAGCATACCGGAAGTATTTTTACTTAAATCTAAGAATATAAATGTACAGTTAGAATTAACGCTGATTTTGGAAATTTGCTCAAATGACTTCATTTTTTATTTCATGGGTTAAGATGAATTGGTCTATTCTAAAAAACTGGATTTGGTTCAAGCGCTTTGGGTGCACTATAGTTATAATTAGGCACACTTAAAAGCATAATTTAAAAGCTTCCATGTTTTAATCTTGTTCAACATTATTTTATTGCTTTTCTATTGTAATCTTAGATTTCAATATGACTACTACAGTTCCAGTTTTATTGGACAATTGTAGTCAGTCAATTTATTCTTAAAAAGAATATTTCCATTTGTATTGAATACAAAAATTGATGAAATTAACTTTGTAATCATTATAGGCGTGTGTGTATTCATTTAATTATTTAGTTTTTGTTCCAAAGTGTGATGTATGTTTCGATTGCTATGAACGACATTAGTTCAATTGGCCATGACCTTTGTCTCGAGCAAACTAAGTTGGACTGTGCTTTTGTTGCTTTAAATATTCCAAACATCACGTTGTGCATGAGTTCTTGGAAAATGTTATCATTCAGCTAAATCTGGCTGAATTAATGCATTCTTTGGAAATGAATCCGGTGGGTTTACGTTTAGAATTGAAATAAAAATTTTCTAATTTCAAATTCATATTTTCCTGGAAATTCTCAAGCTGGAACATCAATCAAAGTTTCTAATTACTTCGGGAAGAAGTTTTGTATGAGGAAGGAATAACCAGTTGTTAAAACAAATGCATTGTAATGAGATGTAAAGTGATCAATACCTAAACAAATTGTTAACTGAAGTTCATTCAGATAAGGCCATCAATATGAATTTTATGTACGTTCGGTGAGATTAGCGTTTGATTGAGGCAATTGACACAATAATTGACACAATGTGGCTAGAGTGAATTCAACTTGAAATTATAGAATTATATATTTGCATAGTGTGACAAATTAGTCTGATACAATTTATCCACCAACAATTCTAAACGATAGTTCATTATAACAGTTGTAAAATAAAAGAGAACATAGCAAAGAAGCAATGACTGATATAAAACATAACTTGAATTATAATAAGACGGCTATTCTATTAAGTTTATAGAATACCAAACATGTAGCCTACTAAGGATCCTGACCCCACTTAATCTATCTAACAATTGTGATTTGCATAGTTCGAATGGCTTAAGCATTTTATCACTATCATGATCCATTTTAACAATTTATCTCTGATCCGATGCATATCTGGTTCGACTTGTGCTTTTTTATTCATTTAACATAAATTTTCCAATGAAAGGTATACTGTGATTACTAACATAATTACTATACTCAGATTAACATGGATAAAATACCTCTATGACACAGCTTTATACCCAAGAAGCTAATGCTATATACATCTAGTATAGTGAAATGTATCCAATCATTGAATAAAAAAATCATCTCGTAAAATATCAAAGAATTTACCTTTTGTATATTAGATTGGATGAACCAGAATTATCCTAAAACGAATAAAAGAAACCACATTAAGGAAAAACTATTAACAAAAATCATAATCTTTCTGCTCAATGTGTGTGCTACTTCATTACAAAATCTCTATGGAGCCATTTAACAAACAAGTTAAAGACTTCAGATAGCAAACCATTGATAATTTTGACACTATGGACAAAATTTGCTAATGTATTTTCTGATAGATTAAGGTTAGATTGGCGGTCAGTCTGTCCTTGATTTCCCAATTATTGCTCGAAGTCTGATTTCACATGGACATAAAACAAAAAGACAGCATCATCTCCTGGGTGGTGATAATTTCATTCATTGGTCTGTATGATAGGATCTCTAGACTAATACGAATCACTTGCTTTTATTCCAGTTGTTGACAACTAACTTGTTTGCAAGAATAGTTAAATAATCATTTCCAAATACACTGCATAGTCAGAATCGAACGCAGGTCCACCAGATTTATAGTCTGGTAAACTTTTTTCTGAAGTTATTTGCACGCTTTGTAGAGCTAAAAGAAAATATGAGTTATATTGATCACAGTTAATTGTATTTTGAAGACAAGCATGTTTGATTAATGAAATATTGATGCAGACCGCGACTATTAAACTTAACGAAGACATTCGGGTTTTTTCTTCATTACATGTTCTTAAGTACATTTGAACAGTAGTCTAATGAGAAAATCATCCAATAAGATGTCAAATTGATTGCATCTGTAAATTCTAAGATAGCATAAAGACTGCATTTATGAATCTAAATACTTACTTGACATATCTTGATCAAATAATTCATCGTTATTACTGAAGTTAACATTTCAATTGGAACCCACACAACTGATTTATGGACTATTTACCATAAGTCGTGAAAACCCAAATTCGTTGAAGAGGATATAAAGGTCAACTGAGCTGGTATTGTAAAACATATGATATTTTAAAGAGTTTTAAAAAATGAAATTTCAATTATAATGTTTATGTTTTTAATTACATTATCAAAACTAGAATGTGTCATGCTTAAATAAATAGTAATTATCACATAAGTTAAAGCCTTGTGAATGAATCCACAAAATTACATAATTAAGCTCTAAACGATTTTGAATCATATACGTATATTCAACGTTAACAAATAAAGATCAATATAAAGTGCTCTTATAACAGAAATTCTTATTTGTTAAGAAATGAACACTTCGGCAAAATTAAACTAAGACTGCTAAATGGTATAACATGTATTCTGTGTTTCTATTACATGTATAATTTTAATAACTGCACAGTTTTTATAGGTTTCCTGCCTACTGTAAATAAATATAAGTGCATATGGGGGCTGTCAAATCCGACAATGATGCAATATTATTACACGTTTTTTTGTTATTGGTGAATGACAAAATTAGACTAGCTTTCATTCCAATGTTGTATCTCCATAAAGTTGTAATCACTAGTGTATCAGTGGAGATCAGGAAATGTTGACCAATAAGTTATGAAACAAAATACTTACTTTTTGTGAACTTGTGACTTGCTTTAAGACTGCAAGGAATATGGATTATTCATTTTTCCTTTCTACGCCATGAATAAAATCTCTTTTGTATCATTTGTGTAATGATATTTAAATTATTTGTCTAGGGATATATTACAGTATTTACTGCGACAAAAACATCTCAGGGATGTTGTTTATTGTTGAGGAATTTACAACGATCAAAGAGTAATTTTATGCCGTTTAAAACAAGTAATCGCCATTTTGCAGTATTTTGAATCAAACTTGATTGTTTTTTTATTTATAATGGCCAATGCAAATTGCTGAAACAAATAAATGTCAGCTATCCCCAGTACATTTGTACTCTAATGAATATTTCCTCGTAAAATAGTTCTTAAATAAAAATAATTATGGTAATAGAAGACCTACATAACATCAATGACATGGTAATAGCTTTGCTATTATCAAAATTAATTTCACTTCACGTACTTACTTCTTCTTAAAGTCATTGGCATTTATTTTTTCCAGGCTATATGAGATTGCATTAGTACAGTTTATGAGTTCCTTCATTTTCTTCGTCCAATTGACCCTTAAACGTATTCAATAATGTTTTTCTCAGTAGTTTAGTGACATCTAATTACATAACCCTCACTTCGAGTCAAAAGATGCTCTATCAAAAGCTTATTATCATTGAATTAGTATATAATTGTTAACAAGTCTCTTTCGAACTAGTTTTTCAGTTTAGCGCACGGCTAAACTTAATACGGCCATCTCGACAGTCGTTTCCGATTTAGCCAATGGAAGTCTTAAGACAAAATAGTTCTGTTAAACTTTATTTTACCAAAACCACGCAGTTGCCTTTCTTTATGTGAACAAATTGCATTCCTTGTACGAAATGACATACAAACATACATCATATGGCACAAGAAATTATTCTTTATATGCATACTGTATAGGCGCAACAATATTGAACTACTTTATGACGCGGTCCAAGTATTTACCAGAAATCCTCAAAAACCCAAAAATCCCCGAAATACCGAAAAACTTTACATCACTCCTTAACTGAAAACGTATGAGTTGTCATGTTTTGAAATACTTAATAATTATGACATTTAAACACTTTTTACTTGTTTGTAAGTATCAAAATCTATTAAACAAATAATATTTAGTCCTAACAAACAATCATTATGTATTCTATAGGGTTCTTGAATACTGCGTATGTTAATTACTTCCGATATCGGCTTTAACAAAATTTTTAAACGTTAAATATTGGCATTTGTTTTCTAAAATGTTTGAAACAAAGGTATGGTAATGAATTAACATACGTTGTGCACCTAATATATGCATGTGTAAGAATTGTTTTTCCCGACTTAGGCATAAATATGTTTTTTGGGATTTTTTTTTTGGTAAATGCATGGACCCTTCGACCACAAAACATCTCGTGCCCCAGACATTACGACCCAGTGACATGTGTAAGACATACCTACTCCAATACAATACTCGTGGTGTATTCTGACACACCATAGGTCTTTATATAAAGTGTAAATTTGTAAACATTTAATCTTTACAACTGATTTAATGAAGATAATCAATAAAATTGAGGTCAGTGACTCACAATTTGGACATTTTAACGTTTAGATAGCGGCCATCGACGTCAAAATGCGTTCCGAAATACAGTACATGTACTAGTCTGGAATACCTGCCCCTTACAACTATCGTTATCGGGTCAGGCAAACCGTAATAACGTTACTTTTAATTGAACAAGAAACAGTTTGACCAACAAAATGATCTACAAACAATACAATTCGTATATTATAAACATCACGTTGATTAGTGATTTAACGATTAAATAACTTTTTTTCGACATAACAGTAATTCAAACTTTTACTATTATTAATGATACTCATATGCAATAAATACAACGCGATTGACACTTTATACGAAATATTAATTTTAAGTGCTAATACCATCTTTAAAAAATACTCAATAACCCAAACAACAATTGTATTTTACTCTATTATATATGATATGGTGTGAGTAACCCCCTAGTTGAAATGTCACTACATGCGGGCTGAGTTGCCCGTATTTTGGGTTGAGTTTTCAACGGGTTAAGTTGTCTACGGCTTGAGTTGTACCGGAACCTGCAGATCCAATCAATTGAACAACTAGACAGAGTGTGCAGACATTGTTAACAAAGAATCTTCCATGATGCTATTATTATGTTCTCCAAATGAGTAATATCGCTTACATCGTATGGAGCCATAACAGTATGTTAAGATTTACTGGGTGGATCCAAATATTGCAAAGTATATTAGCTAGCTCAGATTTGTTATAACCTCCCTTCTACAGTAGGCAGCACATTAGTAAGACATTTTACATAACCTCCCTTTATATGAAGCACCAATAGATATACTAATAGTATCAGACTCCTGTCTTTCAAATTATCCAATTTATTTTGCTCATTTGAGACAAAAAAAATTTTCATCACTATTATGTTTTATTCCTGGATTTCTAGAACCAAGCAATTCAGATTAAGTTACAGCACGATTTTGCAACAATGCATTATTTGGAATTGAATCAAACAAACAGAGAGCTTGCTGTTCAAAATGCATCGTAACCACTTTTTTAATTTAACTTCGGATTTATTTTAAATTTAAGTATTGAAAATAATTGTGACTAAACTAAAACAATGAATGCGCTAAACTTCAGCGCTGTCAGCGCTTTGATTTCTTAAGCGTAAAACGAGTGTGTAATTATAGATTTTTCAATATGTTTTCAGTTCATCTTCTTTTACAAATAAATATTTATTTATCGCCTATAAATAGTGGTGCTTGATGCATATTAAATAAATAAGTTCGCGTTGATCTAGATTTAGAACTGTGTCTCAAATGGATTCAAAATGCATCTTACAATCAACATGTCCAACTGACATTAAATTACATTATCAGTCACAGTTGAAATAACATTTTACAAGCACATTCTGAAACATTCTTACATTCTTGTTTTTTCTTGGTCTTAAAACTGTATACGATAATAGTATAAGTAAGAGATTTTATACATATTTGTCACCTTGGTTCAAAGATATTTAATCAAATAAATATAAATGACATATAATATAGGTATAAAGAAATATAAATTTTAACTCACGAGACTCTAGGGGACAAATTGAACTTTATAAGTTAAATCAGGGAGTTATACAATTACTTCCTTTTTAATACTTCAAGATTTAAAATGTCAAAAGACATATCGGTAAACATCTTCATGAATTTATAGTAAAACGTTATTACAATTAATAATGGTTATGATTTATACTCACCACACTGTGTTATTTTGTATGACCAAATATACTTAGAGTTATTTCACTCAAAATTTTAAAACAAAATTATTGTAAGTCAAAAACCTTTTCATGATTTAAAATGAAAAGCTATGTATATTTTTATATCTAGGATAATTTCCAGTCGTTCGAATCGATAAGTTTCTGTGGTTTACATTAATTCAATTTCATATCCACCCATTAAAATTAGTCGCTTATATTAAATAACCAACATATCATTTTTCACGATTACAATGCATGTTTACTAAAATATCGTGAATATTATGAGAGTAGATACTCATTGAAGTGAAAATTTATTGGAAACGAAACTGTAAACACGCTAAATTAATTTTACGCTTAGAGAAAACTAGTTCGAACGAGTCTTGTAAACAATTACATACTAACTTAGTGATCATAAGCTTTCGATGAAGTTTATGATGCTTTGAAGCCAGAGTAATGTTATTGGATGCCACTATGCTAATGAAAAAAAAACACATTCAAATTAGCTAACGGTCAATTTGAAGACAAAACAAACGGATTCTGAAATTGTTCTTCTTTAATCTAAGATATAATAAACAGGACAATAGTTTCAATATATTTCAAGAAAATGTAGACACATTAAGATTATATAAGATTATATTAGCTATATATAATATATATAATAGCCCATTATGCTGTCATTGAATTGATGTTATTCTTGATTAATATAGTTGTTTCAAACTAGAACTAATTTTACGAGGCAAACTCCTACTTTATCAATTTATGTTTTGAACTGAACAAATAGAAACATTCGACCTTTATATATCTATTCAGATTGTTCGTACTTAACTGTTACAGAGATTGACTTAATCCTTTGTAAGAGAGTATTTTACTTTCACTTGAGCGTTAGTGAAATACACTAATGTATTGTTTACACGTTTTAATTAGTTGTTTGATCAACGATTTACAGTGACGAGTCATCGATGTTTAATCGTACGATACTTCACTTTATTTTCTAGAAAGTTTGTTCGGAGCACGTCTTAGCATCACGATCATTTTTTTTTACTTTTACAGTTTTTTTCCGCAAAGGAGATTTTTTAGGGAAAACAAGTGGCCAAGATACAGAGCATGACATACATTTGAATTTCAAAGCTTCAATTGAATACCAGTCATAAAAAGATTTACAACTGTACGCTAGGCTGTCAGTTTTAATATAGATTTGATTACATTATAGATATATGGTTGGAAAATATTTATGTCAATTATATCAGTTCTATAATAAACAGAAATTGTACAAGAAGATTGATATCAATCGAGAAAACATTGTTAAACCTTTCATACAACTGGATGATACTAATTTTAGTTTCTATTGCATTAATGTGTATGCGAATGCTGTGTTGTCAACAGCATTGTTCATTATAAGATTCAATTGATCTTTATTAACTGGCATAGAAAGAAATAAATAATTCCTTTAACTGTTATGTTTTTTTTATCTTAGTGGTTTTGTTTTAATGGTGTTTACCCAGACAATTTGTTTGTATGTATTGAAATTGGTGTGGCATTATAGTTTTATCAGGAAGTAATGTCAACTAAATTTGTCCAAGAACAATTACTTCGAAAATAGACATGTATATAGACGATAATAATTTTGTATTAAGTTTATTTTACTTTCACTTCAGTCTGCAATGAAACGAGTTTTAAAGTCAGTATAACAGTATTTATATAATATATGGAATAAGAACAAATTTCACAAAACGATCAATTAAAATCTCCACTTTGCTTACACTTTTAATAGGAAAGGGAGCCATATATTTTGCTGGATAATTAGATATGTCAGTAAGTTCAGGAAATAGATCCTCAGGCATTTTATTTTTTTGTCTGGGGAATACACTTAGCTATTATGAATTCTGTAAAATGGAAATGAATACGGCAACTATTGAATTTACATAGTGAAAAAAATCAAATATATAACTTAATATACTTTTAAATATATTTATTAAAAGTGACATAAGATTTAATAAACTTTTTTATTAAGCCGTCTGACGATAAAAGTGCGTAATGAAATTGACCTAAAACATTCAATTATGTCTCACAATTACTTACATATCATTCACGATGAACGTTAAGTTGGTAAATAGTTTAGCCAAAATTTTATTTTTTTGAAGTAAGCTATGTATGTAGCAATTGTCACTCCAATTTCTTCTTAGCGAAAACATAACCGTTTACATGTATCTTCATTATGATCACGAGAATGATTATTTGTTTTAATAGTATCTTTTAAATGTACAAAGCTCATATTTATTTATTTCAATGCTTTCAAATGGTATTTCTTTCTTAGTGAAAGTTTTTTTATTTATGTCTTTTTACAATTTTTGCTAGCTTTTAAAATTTATTTAATTTCATTAGTAATTCAATTACAAATTGTAACATTTTATATAACTTAAGCTTGTTGACATGCTGTAATGAAAAACGTCTTGCATTGAACATAATGTGGTCATCCTTTATTTGTGATACAGTTATGCACCGCTATAATTAATTTTTATGTAGTTTGTTAGACAATGTAAAAATGTAAAGTTGGATGATTTATCACAGTTTTTGCAAGTACAATTAAACAGTTTTCAAACCGCATTTGAATAACATGTATATATTTTCAAACCTCATCTATATGTTTCAGATGAAACCTGGATAGACAGCTTGGATAGTATTAACATAGAACATGAAATTTCAACAATTATGAACAGAGGTGTATTCAAATTTGTATAAGCATCTGTTGCTTTGCAAGTATAATTCTTGAATATGGAAACAGATCAGTAAAAACGATCTATACAGCTAACGCTAAGCTTAATTGGAATACTAGTTTATTGTAATTTTACTTGCACAATTTGTACATGCATACGAGTCAGAAAAGTAAGAATTAGATGCAAACTTTTATCAAGTGTCTTTGTTATAGTCATAATACAATAAGGAATGTGTACACGCAAGTCTGTTATAGAACTCATTTCATCGGGACATTTTTCAACAAATCATCGACACATTGACGACAGCCATGTGACTAGGCTGACGAGATGTGTTGTATACATGTATCTGCTACGGGATAAAAAACTTACCCTAAAAAATACACAAAAAGGCACTGAATTACAAATCTCAAAACGAAATTTTACTGTAATTATTACTGGTATGATATAGATCTTATTTGCTTCGAATTCGATTGGTCAACGTTTAGACGAATTGTTAACATTCTATTGTATGCAGATGTTCTAACAGATGCTGCATACAGGATCATGATACAATAATGATAAAACTATCACAATATCTATGACATTATAATGATACTGTATATAATGATACTTTATCCCATCAATCATGACATACTGTTGACATAATTATATATTCTTGTCAACAATCTCAATACTAGCACATAGATTGCATTTTAATAATACTTCAGAAATTAACCAGATACACATCATCTGCGAAGAAAGATATATAAATAAAGGTCCATACATTATTAGAATATGTGTTTGTTACCGTCATCACCATTAATGCGAGTAAATGAGATGATCTAAACCACTAAAGATAATGTCATAAAGTAGATCCATAAATTTATAGGGAAAGTGATCTCTAATGCTACTTTCAGAACGTGTGGAAAGGAAATATTTTTATAATGCTATATTTGGCTGTATATCAATATATATATATTGTATACCATTGTCAATCTTCTTATACTATTTCTAATATCAAAACGTTTCTTAAAGCTTTCAAACAAATACTAGCTTGTCATTTTCATCTACCTTTTTATAAACCGATGATAGATATGTCTGTCAACGCAAATATCTGACATATGGGTTAAAATGATAACCAATGACAACAAATATGGTTTGGAGTGGCATCCAGTTTGAGTAATGTAGCACAATCGTGAATATGATGAACGAGTGTAATCTCAAATTGATGAGAAGTTTTGTCTCATGAGTCATTGTGTCACATTGGTTGATGTTTAAATGGATTATTAATGTCACAATCGTTGCCATTTTTATGAAACAAATATATCATAGAAATTGATAAAGACTTCAACTTCTTTCGTAACATGTAGAAAATCTGGTCATGTTTTAAATTTTAAATCATTCCAATAATTGTTCTTAGAACGAGTAGTGTATAAAACCTTCAGTTGTTCTTTCATTTATATTTTTGCCGCGCTTTGTACGACTTATAACAAAATGCAGCTACTTAATTAACGATAAACAGAGATATATGATTAAAGAAGGCAAAAACATTGCAATATCATTGTAATCTTAGTTTTACAGAACTCACAGAGGCAAGAACTTTGAATCGATTTAAACGTTAATGGTATCTGAATTTAATTAATCTCTTACTGTCGGCTATATTGGGACAATTTCATTTCTTAGTGGTACTTTTATTAAAGTCTGTTACAATTTACTACTAGTACGCAAGTCCTTTTAAAATGAAATAGATTAGGCAGCTGTGTAACATTTTTTAAAAGATGTCTTCTAGATAATTGTTTGGGAGCGCTTTAAAGTATTTGACGGTGGAGAAACGAGTGCAAGGATATTGTTTTGATTGTACTAAAGGTCCATAGACTATACTTATTTTCTTTATTTGATCCTATGCAGCTAGATAAGACAGAAATCAGATACATAATATACTTGTCATTTTTTCTCATAAATTGTGAAGATCAGTACATTTCAATTGTTGTTTTCATTAAGAGAATCTAAATTTATTTTAAGATATTTAGATTTAAAACATGTACAGAAAGTGCGAGTTCGGGAAGCAATATCCTTATGCTATGTTCATGCAAAATTAAGTGATGTTTTTTGTTCTATCTAATTTGGCATTTATGTTTGTAATATGAGGCACTTGCCTTATCGATAATATATTTTTGTCAAGATAATGACAAGAAATAATCTGAAGACTTCAGTATAAAGTGGAAAACAAAGAACATAATAACCTCTCACTCTTAAATATAGAACCTAGCTCATTAAAATCATTTTACACTATCATTATCTTCTAAGTTCTGGATTTCTTACTCAACTAGGTCATCCAGTGATACTAACTGTAATATGGCGTGATTATTATATTTTTCAAATTGTTATACTGTAATGACTAGTTGTATCTATCACATCAAAGACTTTTCATTCATATCTTAGAGGGAATTTCAACAAGATTATTTCATTTCATGCACCTCGTGAAAGTGGATAATGATTTATTTGTCATGTCTAACAGATAAAATCATCTGATAAAAGGTTAATGCAAAGCACCAGGGACAGAATGGAGATACTCGTCTCGTTATTACAAAACAACGATAATAATATCGGGTTTTCATCATCGTACCTAGGGCTGCCACAATATACCGGTATACCGGTATATTGCAATACGCAGCTGCAGTAATACGTACCGCGGTACGATTTGAATGTACCGGTATTTAGCGATATTTTTTATTTCGTTGAAAAAATTATTCCCTTCGCGAAAAAAAGTAGCGAAATGTCAGTTTTTCCATTGATCATTCCATCTAACATGAAGTTGCAATAATTTAACCGATTGGGGCGCATCTCAGTCCTAAATGACCGTATATACTTAAAGAGGCTAGATTCTATCAGTAGCTGCATATAAGATTTGCAATTTTTCTGTTAAATACAGCGGAAGAACAACGAATCTAAAAGCTCGCAATATATCGTGGTACATATCGCGATACGATGACAGCGTATTGCAATATATCGCAGTACGCTTCTGGCGTATCGTGACAACCCTAATCCTACTATTGCGCCATTGTTGTTTCATCATCGTGCAATTGTTGTGTACCATCGTTGATCTACATCGAACCATCGTTGTACCTTTAACATACCAACATTGTTTTTATCATCGCGCCATTGTTGTTTCACCATCGTATCAATGAAGTAATTGATAGGTAATATTGAAAAAAGTTAATAACCAAGACAGACCATCCTAATAATGAAACAGAATTTTTCAGAATTGTACTAAGCCAGTATCCATTCAACAATTCTTTGGATTATATCACATGAAATCAGTTTAATCTTTTAATGTTATTAATATCTTTTTCCCACGCCTTTTTACATGAGTAAAGGTCAAAGCGAATTGATATTGGATTAAATCCTTTATCTGTATTATTCGTTCAAGTGTATAAAATTGAACGCGCTTTCCTTACAGACGCTAATGCAAATGATCACAAAGATCATAAACGTTTTTATTAGTAGTAAATAAGTTACTTACTTTAACTCGTAAAACATTCTGTGAGAGTTATGGTCGAAAGGAACATTAAGACTTGCCTCGCAAACTAACAAGTTTGTGTATTCGTATAATTGAAATCTTAGTTGTAGCACTAAGGTATTTCTAAAGCAGATGAAATATTAGAACACGCAACAATGATGAACATAATATTTTAATACATAAGCATTGTATAACTCACGTTAATATTAAATTAAAAGTTCATGCATTTATATACATGTACATATAAGGAAATTTATTATATACAAATCTAATAAAGCAAAAAAATTCGAATTGAGATCCAGTACGTCATCTGGTATACTGCGATATATATGTATGATTACTATGTATCAATACTACAAATGAATCCAATTACCATTTTATATTGTCTAAGACAAATAGTTATCACTACATTACGAACATCTTAAAAACCTTTAATTTTCCCACAACTTCCTTGCAACACTAAATTGTTCCGTTCTAGACATATCTCATTATATCTAAACGTGCAATGTCTTTAATTATCATTTAGAACATCGTCACTTTGTCATTTAACTGTTTGTCACAAGAATCATTTAAAGCTGCTTCTGTATTAATATGAAAATTTTCATTCAAAACAACATTAAAGACACTTCATTCATTATAATGTTGGCAAACCACTGACAATATAGTGTAAAGTTAGACATCTGCTTCTTCATGATGGTTTGTCATTGGTGGTTTTTTTAACCAGTATGCAGTACAACCCCTCTTGAATAACACTAACTCGGAGAGTCTAAAGTATGTTGCTGTTTAGAGATGCTCTGCACAGGATAAATTGAATTTAAAAAGTATGGAAGTATCAAATGCTGTTGTTGTGCAAAGTAATTGTTCCGTAAAGGGCCGCGCTGAAGCGGTTATACTAAACGTGACATTAGAATTCTCGATACAGCTAGGAATTCAGTAGAAACCACAATGAGACTTGTATGTCTTTTGGTTTCAGTCGTAGTTTTTGCTTGAAGTACTTCGACTTGAACTTGTAGACTTAAAAGACCGTTTAAATCTGACTGAATTTGTGTTATTTAACATAACCATTTGAGTGACACCGGCATTTGATGCTGACCTTCCACCTCGTTTAGAACACAGTATTGTCGTGGCGCGTTCAGAAGAACGGAAGGCTCGTCTACGCCACAGAATTCGGTTGAAAGCTGATTGAAATTTTGTTGAAGTTAATTTATAAATAATTGGATTACCGACGCTGTTTATGTACATTAAAATTTTTGACCACGAGATTAAATTCAAAAATCCTTCAGTTCCCAATTTGGCAATGTCACAAGTATTAGCGAATAATAACCATATAGTTAGTACACGAATTGGAAACAATGACAAGAAAAATAGAATAATGATAACAATTAACATTTTAACCACTTGTTTTCTTGATCTTAAAGTACATACGGCAGAACGTTCATTTTGTGCTATGCATCTCAACTTATCCGACATGAGTTGTTTTATAATAAGCGTATAGAAACCAATTAAGGCGAACAGTGGAACAATGAAGAACAACACCATCAAACCAACGATGTAAATATGTCGAATCTGGCTATCTATAATTGTTCGGCACACATGTACAGAACTCCCATCGTACCATTTAGCTCTGTGTAATTCAGTCATAAACACAAATGGTAAAGTGACCAGAACTCCCACTAGCCAAATAATGATGATGATTCTAACTGTAGCCGATGTTGTAGTTACCATTCGTTGTTTGAACGGATGACACAGTGCGTTGTATCTTTCAAATGTCACGGCTAGCATTGTTAATGTCGAAACATGAACAACTGAATTCTCCAGCAATGGCACCAGCTTGCCTGAAGTAGAAATAAAATGCATATGGTACTTTTTATAACAAAATTAAAACTTGCTACCCATGTTACTGTTGCAGTAACAAAAATAGAAACCTTTGTATATATACTACGGTCATTCTCAATAGATAGGTCCATCGGACAAAATAATACATAACTCAATGTTAGTAAGTAAGAAAATACTTTTTAGTATTTCGTCCATTGCCTAATAGATGTCCAATGATTGTGCATAAAAATGACAAAAATCGGACTATTAATAAAATCGTAACCACCATTTTAGACCCTTATTTTAAATTTCCGTTACTGTCGCCAGTCCACCCCTGTGTTGTTCGCAATAAAATTGCAGAGAACACGATCACTGAAAGAGTTAAATTTGCATGCATATACATTGGTAATCGATTGAAATTTGTATTTAAAATGCTCCATAAAACAATAAGTCAGACATTTTTTAAATATCTAATGAAGATTGCATGTCGCCAGACTTTATACTTTTCATAAAATTTCCGATACCGTATCTACTACAGCTTGATTGGAAAGCAAAATATCAACACAGAATAAAAAGGAACGTGTAAAAGTTATCTTAGTTCCATTGATTCTTAAACAAATTGACAAAAACCTGTGGTATATATGAAATAAAAAAATATTTAAATGACAAATGTGAAAGGGGTCAATAAAAAGTAAATAAGCAAAATTTCCGTTACCGGTATTATTGAAAATACCAGTTACATTGAAACGGTATACTGGCGATTGATACATCAATTGACTATAACTGTTTAAAGATGATCGAATAATTCATCGTTTATAACACGGTAGAGCTCAAACGACGTAATTTCAATACGAATTTAAAATTTCCGTTATTTAAATTTCCGTTACCACGTTTGGTGTATAAATCATATTTCTTTTCGCAGGGACACAGCACCAATCAGTACATCATATATTTACTTCATTTATGACTTCAAAATGCCTCGTAGTTAAATAGTACATCATAAAGTGTGTAAAATGATGGAGAAATAGCTTAATTATGAAGATTTTTTTAAGTCTACAGTACTTTTACTAATTGCGATGTTAGTTATATGTTTGGCTGAAAATAATGTACTTATTATAAATTATTAACTACGAGCAGACACATGACTTTAAATTGAAATATTGATTAACGCCAAGAAATGATAAAAATACGACATTCAGAGATTATAAGTGTAAAAAATTTCCGTTACTATGTGGTAACGGATATTTTTTTTTGTAAGTAATAAAACAGCATGGTAAGTTTGAAAATGGATTCAAGTCAATACTATTTTTACCAAAGGTTAATAACAGACTCGTAGAAGTCTGAAACAAGTTCACCAAATACCATTAGACAATAGCTTATAGCAGATTTTGTACGTTTTAGCTCATCGGAGCACGAACTGTTATAGGTTAGCTATTCTGATCGGTGTTTGTCCGTCGTCCGTCAACAATTTCTTAAAAATATAATAAAAATATGTAATGTAATATAAAAAATAGTATTGCCAAATATTTAAAGCTGATAGTTACGAACTTCTGCGCAAAGCAACTAATAAAGGTCATCGACAAAGATTTTGCCACTGGGGTCAATATTGACGCCTCCCCATGGGTCATCAGATTAAATATTGGCCCTACCCAGGGGTAACAAGAATAAACATGGAGTTATGTAAAGAAATATTTAAAATAAAATAATTTCTTTAATTGTATGGCCCAGTGCTTTATTTTTTTTGCATTGTGAACTCAAGGTCACAATTTTTACAGCTAAAGATGAATGTGTTAAAAGATTGCGAGTCAGATGCCTTTAGAATCTGGTGCGCTCGTGAGCGATCCAGGCACCGTAGAACCCCCTCTCTACCATTTTTATATTTCAATATAAATATAAAAATATGTAAAAATACATCAGCTTATTGAATTGAAATAAACGTCATTTTGGTTAAATATTGTTGCAGAGATCTAACAATATCTGGAGGCAAAAATCTCCGTGAATAAAATTTCCGTTACTATGGTGTTGTTTTTTTGCCGATAAGCGCTTTTTACCGAGTTATAATCTTCCCTATGCTTAATTAAAGTCTTAATTTCTAGTGTTTCAACTGAACGTCGTCATCTGTTCATCAAACTCATTAGAGTTTTCAAATTTATGACGTGTTTGTTATATTAGTAATAAAGCAGTTTTCCTATGTAGAACAAATGATATGAAAAAGATTACGCTTTATTCATGTTAGCTGCGTGACTAAGCAATAAAATGCAACTTAAAAGTAACACATTTGTTGGTTCAATTTAAGTCTTGAGGGATTTGACGATATTTTAAACCTACATAATCAGTCTAAAATTTCCGTTACCGTTGCACTTGTTCATTTTACATGTACATGCCGTCTAAGTATGCAGCTTAACACAGGTAATATGAACATTTTTTGTATTGACAATGATCAAAGTAAAGTATAAGAAACAGCAAGTTATCATTATGACACCCACAAATAATAGAAAACAAATGGATTGTCATCAATGATTACACTGTTGATTTCATCATTAGTATTGAAAAGTGTTCCCAAAGTTTAGTGCAGAGTAATGGCTTAACAAATAAGCCTTTCAAGTCGTATTTTTGATTTCTAGACAAACATATGTATACTTGTTGAAAACCAAATCAGTTATTTGGTACAAAAGTACATATTTGTGAATACACCTTTATTGTCTTCAATGAGGGTACAGCATCAGATATCAAAAACGAATAGTCAAATTTTTACACCTTATCCTCTTCATATGGTCATAGCACTGGAAATAAGATAGTTATGCATCCAGAAACTTAGATTAACATCCCTGATACATGCATAATAACGAAAAAAACATTTACAACTGATTTGTTTGAAGTTGATTTTTCACATTTTCACAAACCCAGATGGACCTATCTAATGAGAATAACCGGAGTTAACATAAAAGAAGGTCTTTTAAAGAACAGTATTAAAAGATTTTTTAAATAATATGCAAACATTTTATTTGTTTATCTTGTACACTGAACAATATTCAATTGCTTTAGAGTTCTTGCTTAATGTACAGTAAATATATATTAAAGGATAAATTAAAATTTGATAACACCAACACAAAATGGATAGATGAATGAAATGCAAGAATGTAATTATGCATTTTAACTATTACATCTCAACTTAATTTTAGGTTTTCATAAAGTTATGATTCTTTCTGTGCGTGAAATACTTTTTTGACAAGTTTGTTAATTTCTTATAAGATAGTGAGACCATCATTCATAGTAATTATGGTATTATATATTATATCTTTTAAAAGATAATTTGTACTTCTAGACAAATTGTATCAGAAACATTTATCAAAGCAAGTTAGTAGTAATGCGCGCATTTTCCCAAGAAAATCTTGATATTAAGAACAAACAAAAAACAACATTTTCAACCTCAAGTTGTTTTCGTAGACTTTAAGCAGGCGTTGACATACTTTAAGGCAATTACGACTTGGAATTGTTTTCTCAACTATACAAAGACCAAGTACTCCAAAAGTATCTAGTTACGATTAATCTTGTTTACGAATGACAGAAAGATACTTGCTGTTACAGTTTATCACGAGAACACAAATGTCAATAGAGAAACAAACGACAAGTAACACGCTAATAAAATATTTGTCTTTGAGATTTTGCGATTACTTTGAGATTATTATTTAAAATAATGACAAAACATAACAATCTTGTAATCAGAATAAAATACATAATGTATATAACGTCACATTATTTGATGCAAAATATGGACTAAGTGCATCTTGCAGCATTGGACTCAATACATTGTATGTTCTAGTTTGCATTCAACTTTCTTTAGCTGATGAATCATTCATTTTAGTAGTTAAGTAATGTGAATGTTTTTATGCTCTCAGCATAATCTTGAAAATTTGCAATAATTTTCCCAAATTAATACTGTTATCTTTCACGTTCGGTTGCCTTTGAAAGTAAGAGTTAACACGTAAACCGTGCATGTAAGAACAACGACTGTGTAATTAAATGTTGCATTGTTCCGGCGAACGCCAGTTTATAAATCAAGTCCAACCTTCGTTAACTATAAGTTTTAATCATAGGTCATTAGTTAATTTGAATAGATGGGGTTAACTTTGAAGCATTAATGAATGTGGATATATACAACAAAGTTCACGACTAATGTCTTGATGGAAATAAAATCGTTCTTGCATACGTTCAGCTTTGTAATGACATGCGAAAATATTTAGACCAAATTTTGAAAGATTGTTAATTCTTTTGTATAGAATTGCTAAGAAAATGTCTCTTGAATATTTTCATTTATGTGAAATGAATACAAAATGATTTACAACTAGAATTTCTAATTTGTCTCTACAATGTCTGAATTTAAATAACTCAAGTACCACGTATTGGCCATAATTTCTAAGTGAAATAGTTTTAGATTTCTTCTAATCAAACACGCCATAAATGTCACGCAATTTTAAAACAGATTTTGTATCCTAACACAAATTACAAGAATGGGACCAACAATAATATCAATATTGTTATCAATGCCAAATGTCTCTATTTTCAATTCTGTAGAAATTGTTAAAATTCCGTCTCTTTGATAAACATTTCATCTTCATTTTACTTATCTAATTGTATTTGACCCAAAATATATTTTTCTTAGTCTGTGTATACAAGTTCATGTACCTAAGAACATTAGGCATAGGTTAGTCCATCTTGATACCATAACAGCTCCTTTTGGACTAGATTGTCTCGTCATCTTCAACACAATCATATAATAAATCGTACCTTAATCAAAGATGATGTCCCTGATGACTTAAAACTCTGCACGTGCAGTACGTAAACCTTTGTTTAGGGAAAATGGCAAAACTAAAGTAGTATAATATATTTCTGTCTCTACTCTTAGTATATAGCTACACATATTTTAAAGAGTATTATATGATTAATTTCATCTCATTGCAAAGATCATTCTCTTAAAATTGATTTCCCAACAGATGAACGATGACGGAAGCAAACATATTATGCATTTATTAACATACATGCAGGGAAACCACTATTCGCTAGTTAACATAGCGGTTCTTGAGCAACATATGATTTGTAATTTCTGTCAGTAAAAAGAATTATATATCGTGCAATGTGGCAATATGTCTGGGGATATGTGAAATTATGCATAGTGATGATAGAAAAAATTCGTTTTTAATGTACATTATACAGAATTATTTTATGTGTTAGCTCATTGATAATTGGAATTCTAAGTTTCATTGAGGAATTAGTTTCTAGCATTTATAATTATCAATGTAAAAATTATTTTAAAATCTCTTAGGTTGACAGCGTGTTATTAGAGATGCAAAATTCAAATTTCTACATACTAGATAAATGTTTTTCATCGTTTTTATTTTAGAACTTTAGGTGTCGCTCTTATGGGAAAGTGCTTCCGGGTCGTTGTACTCTGCGAAAGTAGTTCCGAGAATTTAGTTTGACTGCATTTGGGAGGCTGTGACTCTGTTTGTATGTGTCAAAATGATGTATTTTTCACCCAAATTAGTTTTTCTATCCCTCAAGGACAATATTGTTACCAGTTTGTGTTTTCTTTTTAGGACTGCTTCTTGTGGTGGAAGATTTAGAATTTAGTGTACTGCGGCAATTTTGACCTTTGAGAATAGGTATTCCCAACTATACATGTGCACAATGTGAAATGGTGAAAAATGGAATCGTTCATGACCTATATTTATTGGACTTATTTTGCAGGTCTAGTGTGGAGGATTAACAGGGTACCAATCATTATTTCTCAATCTATTTAGGAAAGTCAACAGAGACACTTAAACTTGGCTATTTTATATAGAAACAAAGAGTAAAAACATTCACAAGGGTGACTCCTTATTTTTATTAAAGCGTTAGTTTAGTTTATTCCAACATGAATGGATCCGGTAACATTTTGTTTGTTTTCAGAGTAAGATCTATAGTAATTTCACACTTCTAAGATTTTTATAAATTTGAATGCAATAGAAAGGTGGACAGAATCATTATCTACGCACAATAACATTAAATTAATTCAAACATGTTCTTACTATCAACGTTAATCTGCTTTGTTATTATATTACAGATCTATGATATGAAGAAAAATGCATAGCGTTAATAAGACATTTTTACATTGTAAGACCACACAAAAACACTCTTAAATGGTTCAATATATCCTTCAGCTAAAGTATCTGCTCTGTTTTTTGTATTTTAGACAGGTTTATTCTGTTTTATGTTGGTATAGTCTTCTAATAATGTACATTAAAACAATTTTTTACATGATAATAACTATCGACGTACTTTAGAAATAGATCGATTTTAACATGATAATTTACAATGTTTTCTTATCGCCTCGGTAAGCACTTGGCATACATTGAAATTCATCTTATAATATTTTAAGTACCTCTATCTATAGCTTCCAAGTTGAATTTTATTTCTGATTATTGGCGTAAAACAAACGGTCACAGCATCACAACAATTATTGTAAGTTGTGAATAATAAATATATAACGTAAAGTATTTGAGTAATTAAGTATAATATCACCTGCACTTCAAATACCATTCTTAATATTAAAATTATCGAACTAACTATAAAAAACAAATGAAATCGCATGAAATCGTAAAATATCTTTGTTACTATTGTGGACTGAACAAAACAATATTGCAACTCTATTTGATAATAAAGATACATTTAGACTTTTATAAGACGGAATGATTATAGCTTTAGGATTGCTATAACTGCGACAACCTCTTAAATATATTCTAATTTTCCATGTGTCTTATTGTCCAATATAGTATGTTGTTTTATTTTGCAAGTGTTAATTTTGTTGAGCTCCTTAAAACACATTGAATATTTCTTGCAAAAACACACTATCAATACGAATTTGAAGCAAAGATGATTGATACTCATATCATCAATTTATGGATAAAAAAATATTAAACGTGTTTTCATTTACGACGTGTCTTCTTTATAAATTTAAGAGAACTTAGAAATCGCCATATCATGCATAAATATCTTTATTTGATTTAATTCCATGTTCAGTTCAAAAGCAGCGATCAAAATCACCTCTTGTCGACATGACGAAGAAAGTAAAATTGCTAAAACCAAAAAGATATACCCATGTGCGTGCGAAGACCTAGTTATTAAGACGAATTCCTAATTTTGCTGTCATTAAAGCTGTATCATCAATCATTTTTACCCGCATTTAACCATCAAATTATCATTTTAATTTGATTCTATCGCACATACATCTGTTTCAATTTCTTGCACCAGTATATTATTAACCAATCTCATCTCTCTGCAAGAACTTTTGTGATAAAAACTTCGAAGAAATCAATAAATTCATGCATTTTCAGAGCAAAAAATCTACCAGCATTATTTATTGTAAAAGAAAATTCCACTGGTTCACCTAATTTTACATGGTAGAAATTTTGTCTGTTGGTTAACAAATCTGAATTTGATTATTTAAAAAGCATTGGAATTCCCTAGCCGACAATTATTTTAAAAATTATTCAAACCAAAATGTTTTATTCTTAATTTCCATGAAAGAAAGCAAGTAGTAAACATTAACAAAGTTTGCAATCAAGAAAATGTATCACAACAAAAATGTTTCAATAGCTTCAATATTTGACGAGTTGTTGATACCATAACAAAAACAATGGCAAAACGTTTGACAATCAATAATTCATTCCCTGTACAATGGAAACAGAGATATGACAAGAACTACTAAGTAAAGGCTATATATGTTATAATTGAATGGTGTTTGTTGCACCTCAGCTTTCTTGGCATTTCTTTGCAAATTGTTTCAAATGAGACCGAACAGATGACATCAATAGAGAATTTTCATGGATAAGAATGACTTTCTTTCCGTGGTATGTAAATGTTCAAAGTTTTAGTGGCTAACAACGGAGACATCCACTGACTATTTTTTACATTAAGTCGTTAGTTAGTCTCATACATGACATTAAATCAGCGAGAAAAAATGACATTAGAATATGAGCGACCTAAAAGATTCTATTTCCGAAATGCATTGAAAAAAGAAATCAACTAAGTATCATAATTGCTGTGATAAAGACTAGACTTGATAAGAACTAAGTGAGTGATAAAAATAAAATTCCACAAATGTTAATCGCCACATGGGTATAATACAAGTACGTTTTTATCCAGATATCTAAACTAAATGTTAATTTAGTATTTTTTAATATTACATTAAAAGTCAATATTTCCTTGGAAATTGGCATTTTTATGCATTTTGGTTTATTTTTTACCCAGGTTTAATTTACATGCGTCAAAAATGTCACACACAATTCTAGTATTTCAATTGTGTATTATTCAATTTAAGAGAAAAAATATCCAGATTTTAAATACGATTGACACCCTTTTATCTTATTTGTGACATGTTTGATCCAGTGTGTAGTTAATTCATAATTTATAACAAGAAATGTAATATGGAAACCACATTTAAGCCGGATTTAAAAACATTAACGCACAAATTACAAAGAGAAATAATCCATAATAAAGCCAGGTAGAGTTGAACTTTTCTTTTTAATAAACCTGTCAAATAAATGATAACAAAAAGAGATACTGCATTTATTGGTAATTAATATCAGTCGATTATATCGTAGCATTCAAATGTCAAGCCCTTTTTTACTAAGGATTGTCTTCGGTAACACGTCAACAGTTTCAAAGATCTATAATGCTTTTCTCGTCTATAAAATAGGACAGTAATTTTATGAACTCTATGTTGACGGCAATAACCTTATCTCAATTAAACATTAATTTTGTGTGTTTATGTGCCATATCCAGCGTCTATCTGACAGTTGCTCTTGCATTTAATGATAACACTAGATAGTTTGTTGTTGACCTTTGATATAAATGATAAAAAGTACATTACCGGACTATTTCTATGTAAATCCTGAATGTCCAGAAACTGGCACTCTTACTTCGCGACAGTCGCAACTCTATCGTGTAATTGAACGGTTTTGTTTCTCATTCAATGTCCATGTGACTAGAATTCTCTATTAAAAGCCCATGTCAGGAAGCCAGGTAATTGTCACAAAAGATCAAACACATTTTACGATACTTTGTTTCTTTGGTTTATATCCCGTACTTGATAGCTATTTGGAAATGATAGTAATGCCAATTACATAGTTATGATGTATTCTGTTTTTGTTTCAAAATGAATTCAACTAAAATCTGTATTATCTATAAATGTTTTTAAGTCCTATATTTTGTGGTGTATATTTGTTCTGATAGTTAAGTATCGTGTTTAATGGTATTGATTGAAAAGTTATCTAAGTTAATTAACCTTAAAATGTATATGGTTTAGGCATTAATTCCAGACAGTTAAGAAAAAAATGCTTAACATAGTAAACATTTAGGCGCTTCCTCCATTCTTATAGTATGAATGTGTAAGTTTACGTACGACCAATTCTACATCGCGTTATTACTATTTGATATCGCCGACTAAAAATACTATTGAAATAAGTGAATCAACAGTTTACTGTAGTCTTTCTGTCACGTAACTTATTAAATGTTGTATTATTCCACAATGTTTGCCATTTTGACTTATTCAATACATTGATCGAGTACTTGAATATAATTTACGCAATAAAATACGTCAAAGAAGAATGAATGTTTCCTTAAGTGCCATTTTGAATGAATAAAGATGATGTATAAAGGTATTATTAATGTAGTGTGACAGATGGATTTGTAACAGCAATATTGAACAGTTGTGATTTATTAACGGTACTAACAAAAATTAGTAACCTGAATAGTATAGTTCCTTGTTCGATACTGTTTCTGAAGTAGCTAAATGTAAAGAAATAAACGAAAGTTACTTTGTTAGAGGTGAAAGAGGCTCACATTAGTATTTTATTTTATTTTTCAACACCAAGTTCAGACATATGAAAACAATAAAACGACTGGTATCAATTTAAATAAAAGACATTGCATTGCAAAAATTACATTGTTCTCTAGCAGATTTTACGTGATTTTTGTGATTGCAGTTGACATCTTCGTCTGAACTAAAGTAATTATTGTTTAAAAGACGATAATGTTAATATCATGTCATTTGCAGGATGTTATCTTGAGACCCACTTTAGGTGCCAACACAGAAATTCATACAAAGTAGTTTTTTTCATATTTTTTATGTATTTTCAGCTGTAACGTCTCAACTTAAATAGCTAAAATATGTTATCAAATACAATAATGGAAGTTTTAGTTCCTGCATTATCAAAATAGCTTAATTCTTTGCATTTTCTTTTAGCCAGTTCAATGACCCTGTAAAAGATACGTTGTCTAGTTAAATAAAACAATGATTTGTTCTTTAAAATAAAGAATGCATTTAATTACGATAAATATATTGTATTATAAACTGATTATGTAATTGTACGTAAAATATATCAATTTTATGATAGTAAATGAGAAATATATTTTTTTTTCAAATACTTTGCGAGGGTAAAATTCAAATATCAAGACTAACAGTGTTCGTGAACTGCAACTTGTTAAGCAAATGGACATTTATCTTGTACAAGTTTACTCTTATAAAAGGAGCCCACTTATCAGACAAGGGCATTTTTTCAAATTGAAACTTCGAATACGAATTGGTTTTGTATGTTACACTTCCACGACTTCGCGGTTTTAGAATTTTTATGTGTGCTATAAATGAATTTATTTTAGTATAGTGGTTTTAGGTTATTTTAGTTTTATAAACAGTAGATACTTCTGAAAAATAAGAAAATCAGAGAATGAAAATTTATTTCGTCCTGAATGTCAGTGTTGCTTAACAAGAATACTGTTATGCAACTTATATAATATTATAGAAATTTTCATTCAACAAACTTAGTTCAATTCTTTCATGTCATTTATGTTACAGATCATGAGTTTCCGACAGTTTCTAAACTGAAATAAGATAATCAGTTGCAAATACGCTTGTTATCTCAACCTATTGAAAACAAAACAGATGCAATTTTCTAATTCAAAGCTTGATATCAGTTTCATTTCTTGTAACTTAAAAATATTTAAAACTTATAATGGCATTGGGTGGTATTTAAGTCGTCTTATATGTCTTAACTTAACATAAATATTATTGAAACCTTGGAATATCTATCCATCTCCTTTGAACTAATGATTTAGTTGTGTTAGGCACAATATTTTGCAACTTCTTGAACTATTTTACGGTAAACGAAGGTGACTTGAACAAGCTTCCGCCCCTCTTTGAACGACCTAAAACCTTAAATAAAAATAAACACGACATGAAGAAACTAATAGTAGTTTTTCTCTACAGCAAGGTCAAATAGCAATTAGTGACTACACCACAGTTTACCCTTAATTTCCAGACAAGGCACGAGTTTATTCGTAGAACAACATTGTTTATTGAAGCGTAGGTGAATAGGAGACGGAAGTTAAATGTGTTTTAAAAGCTGGTTAACTGAGTAATATCGTATTTTACCAGAATTGTAATTAACAGCGGATCAGATTATAAATACTGCTGATATATCGAGATAAATGTCTATCAACGGGTTATTAGCTTTTAGATTTTTTTTGTCATCTTAAAACCTATTGACATTTTATCTTATAGTGTACTCTTTTTTATCATCAAATTGTGTGGCATACTTTTTTTGTAATATCTGTTTATTTTGGTTATAACGTACATGTATAACAATGTCAATAAATATGTCATTGCATAAATTGTAAGAAACTGCTTGCCAGGAATGTGTGAATGAAATGGCTTGATAATTAATACGTATTGCTTCGGTAATCATGAATGTTGTGGTGGGAAAAGTTCAAACATAGAGGGAAAATGTTTGTCTGAGTTAATCTGTAAATCATTGGCTTCGGAGGAAACATATTGAGACATAAGTAATCCTAACGTATTTTATTGCTATATAAAGATGCACGTAAATGACACCAATGTTGCATGTTGTACGACAGCAATAAAGTATTATTTTCATTTGATTACATTCAGACATCGAAATAAAGCAGTTAAGGAGTTTTGTACCTTGTAATATGGACCATATTAAGAATTCTTGAGTTTAAATAAGCTGAACTTACCAGTTTGATGTCCTAAAAGTATTCACAGTAAGAGTATGTACTCCGAACAGACAAAATACTCAAATTTATACTGCTATTGTTTCAGACAATACTTATAGAAACTGAATGCTAATTTTGATATGTCAGACAATGGACTAAATACCACCATTGGCTCAAACTATTACAGTACATACACGTATTGTTTTAAGTACTTAAAACTATACGTGGTTAGAAACCTCATTCAGGTATTGTTCTATGTACTTAAAGCTATGCGTGGTTAGAAATCTAGGTTTGAAAGATTCATCTGTCAAATTTATCATATGAAAAAATGGCAGCTATTTTTGTCGCAATTTTTCTTTTAGTTACGTTTTGGGTTTTTCTGTATAAAATGTTATTCTGTCGGTAATGTTTGGTCAATTTCATTAAGTGGTAAAGTTGATGTAAATGAATAGTGCTATACGAATTAGAATGTATACTATTATATACATGCATATTTGAAAATGAATACATGAATATATTTCTGAAAATCAAGAAGTATTATATGTCATGTATGTGAAGATAGCAGTAACGGCAGTACAGCAGTACAGCAGTAAAGCCTTACTGTTAGAAATTTCGGCAGTACAGCAGTAAAGCCTTACTGTTAGAATTTTCGGCAGTACAGCAGTAAAGCCTTACTGTTAGAATTTTCGGCAGTAAAGCTTTACTGTTAGAATTTTCGGCAGTACAGCAGTAAATCGTTACTGTTAGAATTTTCGACAGTACAGCATACTTTTGTATTATTCTAGCATATTATTCTTAATTTTTGCTTCTTAGAATTCTCATATTATACGGTTTTGTATTATATTGAACGTACGGATCATCATACAAATCGACTTTGATGTAATAATATAAACAGAGTGGTAATGCTCATAACTGTTCACAGCGTTGTTGCCGACATCACCTTCCTATAATGGTGTGTAAAATGATAATGAATTAATGAGAGTGAAGGTAAAAACATGAAATCACACATTTTACTGACAATACACAGGCAGACATAGGAGGTTTGTGAGTTGACTATGAAGTTGAATGTTAGAATTCTCTAAGGTCCAAGTTAAAAGTACAGATAGAGCCAATCTATGATGTCAATATTTGCAGCGGATATGTTAAAAATCAATACTATTATACATGTATATGAAAATAAAGAAATAGTTTGTATGTTATAATTGGTTTCTAACGTCATATTCTATACACGTTTAGGTTATATAAAGAATGGTCAGCTCTTCCTACTATAGGTTTCCTGGACACTTTTCTATCACCAGTACTAACTTACCCTACCACGAGACCGACAACTCATGTATAGGGTATAATCTCGCCTCGCGACCGGGCTCGAACCCGTGATCTCCGGACTAGAAGTCAGACATGCTAACCAATACAAGTTACATACCTTTACTATATATATATATATCTCGTATATATTTGTTTATATACAGTATATTAAAGGGGGACTATTTTATGCCGGTAGCCTGTGTAAAATATATGAAGTATACAATAGGTTAGACATGTCTGTGATTTCATACTTATCTACAAATTAGTATTCTATTATATAGGTGTAAAACGGGTTTGGCAGAAAATTAAAGTTAAGTTTGAAAGAGCTATGTTAATGAGCTCATCATCTAACTTAATGAATATATTAAATCAAACTAGCGTTCAGGACAACAATTTCGTTTTGATATTTGGTTTTACCATTTTAAAGAATGTTTGCTCCCCTTGGTGTCAAATTCAATAGATAAGGAACTCCACCAAGTTACATCTGACCGCCTCATGATATTCGCAGCGCTAATAGCGCTATGCTGACATGGGTCCATCAGGGTTAAACACTACCGTCCAATATTGTTAACAATGAGATTTGTTTTCATGCGTACGTGTTAACCTAACTTTATACCATTTCGCTCAATATGACTGCGCATTATCTAATGTTATTGTCAGCGACATTTTTGTGATACGTTACAAAAATTGTGGTTTCTGAGATCTTAGTTGCAAACAACCCATGTCTTATAACTGTGCTCGTGTGCAGAAGTTGACATGTCTCTTACGCTTATAAGACTCAAATAAAACGTCTAATGACAATAGAACGACGACTTCAATGAAAGATATCAATATTTAATAATGGAACATCAATTAAAGTGAGCGATGGTAGTACTAAAAATGATACTGGATCTAGTTTGACCGAGAAACATAATATTAGACGCCTCATGTAGCTACCACGCGTTCGGCTGACAATATTTTTTGCTTAATTATCTTATAAAGACAAATAATGAAAGCAATAAATTTGTTTAGATTATCTTCATTTTTAGATGTTCAGGTTATAACAGAAATGTTCCGGTTATATCAGATTTTTTTTATTTGGGCATGCTGAAATTCATTTACCACTGTTCATGTGTTTCCGTTAAGTTTAAAAAAATTAGATAATAGAATTATGAAAAAAGCAGTTCAAGCATACCGGAAGTAATTTTACTTTAATTTAAGAATATAAATGTACAGTTTGAATTAACGCTGAATTTTGAATTGGCTCAGATGACTTATCAATTTTTGATTCATGGGTTAAGGTGAATTTGTCTATTCTAAAAAACTGGATTTAGTTCAAGCGCTTTATGTGTACTATAGCTATAATTAGGCACACGTGAAAACATTATTTAAAAGCTTTCATGTTTTGATCTTGTTCAACATTATTTTATTGCTTTTCTAACTTAATCTAATATTTCAATATGACTACTACAGTTATAATTTTATTAGTAAGTCAATTTATCCTTTAAAAGAATATTTTCATTTGTATTGAATACAAACATTCGATGAAATTATTTTTGTTACCATTATAGGCGTGTATTTATTGAATTATTTAGTTCTTGTTCCAATGTGTAATGTATGTTTCGATTGCTATGAACGACATTAGTTCGATTGGCCATGACCTTTGTCTCGAGCAAAAGAGCAGTTGGATTGTGCTTTTGTTGCTGTTAATATTCCAAACATCACGTTGTGCATGAGTTCTTGGACAATGTTATCATTCAGCTAAATCTGGTTAAATTAAAGTATTCTTTGGAAATGAATCCTATGGTTTTACGTTTAGAATTGAAATACAAATTTTCTAAATTCAAATTCATATTTTACTGGAAATTCTCAAGTTGGAACATCAATCAAAGTTTCTAATTACTTTAGGAAGAAGTTTTGTATGAACAAATGCATTGTAATGATTATAATGAGATGTAAAATGATCAATATCTTTAACAAATTATTCTTAACTGTAGCTCATTTAGATAAGGCCATTAATATGAGATGTAAAGTGATCAATACCTAAACAAATTGTTAACTGAAGTTCATTCAGATAAGGCCATTAATATGAATTTTATGTGCGTTCGGTGAGATTAGCGTTTGATTGAGGCAATTGACACAATAATTGACACAATGTGGCTAGAGTGATTTCAACTTGAAATTATAGAATTATATATTTGCATAGTGTGACAAATTAGTCTGATACAATTTATCCACTAACAATTCTAAACAATAGTTCATTATAACAGTTGTAAAATTAAAGAGAACATAGCAAAGAAGCAATGACTGATATAAAACATAACTTGAATTATAATAAGACGGCTATTCTATTAAGTTTATAGAATACCAAACATGTAGCCTACTAAGGATCCTGACCCCTCTTAATCTATCTAACAATTGTGATTTGCATAGTTCGAATGGCTTAAGCATTTTATCACTATCATGATACATTTTAACAATTTATCTCTGATCCGACGAATATCTGGTTCGACTTGTGCTTCTTTATTCATTTAACATAAATTTTCCAATGAAAGGTATACTGTGATTACTAACATAATTACTATAATCAGATTAATATTGATAAAAGACCTCTATGATAAAGCTTTATACCTAATAAGCTAATGCTATATACATCTAGTATAGTGAAAATATCTAACCATTTAATAAAGAAATCATCTCGTAAAATATCAGAGAAATTACCTTTTGTATATTAGATTGGATGAACCAGAATTATCCTGAAGTGGTCTCTAAAACGAATAAAACGAACCGCATTAAGGAAGAAACTATTATCAAAAATCATAATCTCTCTGCTCAAAGTGTGTGCTACTTCATTACAAAATCTCTATGGAGTCATTTAACAAGTTAAAGACTCCAGATAGCAAACCATTGGCAATTTTGACACTATGGACAAAATTTGCTAATGCATTTTCTGCTAGATTAAGGTTAGATAGGCGGTCAGTCTGTCTTTGATTTCCAAATCATTAGTCAAAGTCTGAACTCCCATGGAAATAAAACAAAATACAGCCTCTTCTCCTTTGCGGCGATTATTTTTATTCATTGGTTTGTAGTATAAAATATATAGACTTAAGCTTTTTCTAGGTCCAAGCTCTTGTTTTGTTCTAGTAGTTGACAACTATCTTGTTTACGAAACGGTATAGCAAGAATAGTTAACTAATCATTTCTCAATACACAACGCTCAATCAGAATCGAACACAGGTCCACCCACAGGTGACAGACTCAATTTTTCCTTATTATAGTATATATAGAGAAAAGGTCTCTAACGCTTGTTCAACGGTTGTAGTTTTCAACTCGTCACCAAGCTAACAAAAACGGCCCGATCGTCAAATCATTTTGACTATCAGCTGTAGAAAGGATTATTTTGCACAAAAATACTTTTTATTTGAAGAAAATCGATCAACAATTAATGAAATGGTCCAATATATCCCCCAAAAGCCTTAAAAATCGTTCTATGTCAAACAAGTCGTCCATATAGAACGTATAGTGAAACGGACTATTTCGTTCGCTTTGAGCTAATAAAGCAAAAACTGCCTTGAAATCTACAAACTTTCAATAAATTAATCCATTTTCTATCGATCCACGGCGTAAAAACTTTCAAACAGGCCTCTAGAAACACTTAAACCCAAGAATATTGTTCTACATGCCTTCTGTTTCGACAAGATGACCTCCATTTTGTTAGATTTCCACAGTGAATCCTAGACGCGTTTTGATTGGTCAACGTGATTTTCGACCAATCAAAACGCGTCAATTGGAAATGTAACAAAATGGAGCTCAGCTGTCAAAATAGTAGGCATGTGGAACAATATTCGTGGGTTTAAGTGTTCCTAGAGACCTGTTTGAAAGTTTTTACGCCGTGAGTCGATAGAAAATAGATTTATTTATTGAAAATATGTAGATTTTATGGTAGTTTTTGTTTTATTTGCTCATAGCGGACGAAACAGTCCGTTTCACTATACGTTCTATATGGACGACTTGTTTGACATAAAACGATTTTTAAGGCTTTTTGGGGTTAAATTGGGACCATTTCATCATTTTTTTATCGTTTTTCTTCAAATAAAAAGTATTTTTGTGCAAAATAATCCTTTCTACAGCTGATAGTCAAAATGATTTGACGATCGAGTCGTTTTTGTGAGCTTGGTGACGAGTTGAAAACTACAACCGTTAAACAGGCGTTAGAGACCTTTTCTCTATATATACTATAATAAGGAAAAATTGAGTCTGTCACCTGTGGGTCCACCAGACTTTTGTCTGAAGTAATTTGCACGCTTTGTAGTGCTCAAAGAAAATGAGTTATATTGATCACAGTTAATTGTATCTTGAAGACAAGCATGTTTGATTAATGTAATATTGATGCAGACCGCGGCTATCAATCTTAACGAGGACATTCGGTTTTTTTCTTCATTACATGTTCTTAAGTACATTTGAACAGTAGTCTAATGAGGAAATCATCCAATAAGATGTCAAATTTATTGCATCTGTAAAGTTTAAGATTGCATAAAGATTGCATTTATGAATATAAATACTTACTTGACATATCTTGATCAAATAATTTATCTTTATTACTAAAGTTAACATTTTCATTGGAACCCACACAACTGATTAATGATCTGCTGGTCATGATTTACCATTAGTGCATGAAAAACACAATTTTTTTAAAAAGGATATAAAGGTCAACTGAGCTGGTATTGTAACACATGTGTATTTGAAATAGCTTTTTAAAAATGAAATTTCAATTAAAATGTTAATGGTATTAATTGCATTTTTACATAACATTTTATCGAATCAAAAGTAGAATCTGTAATGCTTAAATATATAGTAAGTATCACATAAAAGTTAAAGTTAAAGTTCGGATTAAAGTCTGCTTCCATATACATGTTCAGCCGACTTTACAATCTTGTACAATAACTCCTGATCATTGAATCACCCTCAGGCAGGCGATCCCTCACAGTTCCCATTTACACCTGGGTAGAGTGGAACAAATGTAGGTTTATTTCTTGCTCAAGGAAAATTTGCAGTGCCCCAAGTGGGGATCAAACCCGGAACCTCTCGATCCCTAAGCGCGCGTCCTACCACTGGACCACTGCTCCTACATCAACTTCAAGTCTTGTGATGGAATCCACAAAATTTCATAATTAACATTTTTACTAGATTTTAACGCCGTGTCAACACAATTTAGGTCATTTTACGGCGTCCAGCGCACTTAACCTAGCTTTCCTAGACCCTTGTCTTTAACTAATGCTCACCTACCCTTCCACAAGACTAGAAACTTACCATATTATCTAATCAATGGAGGAAAACTGACATTATTGTCAAATTTTCATGGAAGGGTATAACCTCCCCGTGTTGCATTCGAACCCGTACCCCCTTCGGGACACGAGATTCCACATCCCGGCGCGCTACCATCTGCGCTATCAACCTGGGTTATAATTAAGCTTTAAACGACTTAGAATCATATATACGCATACTTCACGTTAACAAAACAAGATCAATATAAAGTGCTCTAAGAACAATAAGTCTCATTTTTTAAGACATGAACATTTCGGCAAAATTCAACTAAGACTAAATAATGGCACAACAATATTGTGTTCCTAACTTCTTATTGCATGTATTATTTTAATAACTTCACAGTTTGTTATAAGTTTCCGGTCTACTGTAATCGAATATAATTTCGGAAAGTGACTTTCAAATCAGACAATGATACAAAATCATTACACGTTTTTTGTAATTGATGAATGACAAAATAAGGCTAGCTTACATTCCAATGTTGTATCTTAATAAAGCAGTATCTAGACTTTTGTATCAGAGAAGATTGGTAATTGTTGAACAATAAGACTAAGTTATGAAACAAAATACTTACTTTTGTAAAACTTGCGTTCAGTCTAGAGGGAATATGGATTATTATTTTTTTCTTTTCTACGCCATCAATGAACTCCCGTTTGTATTATTAGTGTTATGCTATGCTTGTCATTTATCTTAAGCTATAATACATTATTTATTACGACAAAATTTCTCAAGGACGTTGTTTTATGTTGAACTGATTATAATCATAAATTATATCGTACATATTTTTTGTCGTGTGCGCCAAGCGCATCTAAACAATGTCTCACGTCATACAGATATATTTTCGAATATTATATGTTTTGTAACAGTTAAAAGTTGCCTATAAAAATATATAAAATATACAAGAGGTCAGACATGTCTGTGATGTCTCACTCTTATCTACAAATTAGTAGTCTTGTAAAACGGTTTTGTGTGAAGATTAAATTTAAGTCTGAGAGAGCTATGGTAATGAGGTCATCATCTAACTTAATGAACGTATTGCTTAACAAAAATATAACAAAATCAAACGAGCGTTCAGGACAACAATTTCAATTTGATAGTTTGGTTTTACTATTCTAAAGAATGTTTGCTCCCCTTGGTGTCAAATTCAATAGATAAGGATTTCCACGCGGTTTCATCGGAACATCTTATGATATTCATAGCGCTGATAGCGCTATCCTGACAAGGGTCCACCAGGGTTAAACACTAGTGATGGGTATCGCGAGAAAAAGCGTATCGCAATATATTGCGATATTCACTTCTCGTATCGCGATACGTATCGCGATTTTTTATTTCTTAGGTTAAAGTACATTTTAATTCAATTTTTGCTTTCATTATAAATAAAACGAATGAACTAAAGCTGTATTATATACTTTTATTATCGAATTGTTGTATTATATGTATAATCATAGAATTAACTTGGAAATGTAAGAATTAAATAAACAGAGATGTTTCACAATACTTACATGTCTTTAAGCCGTGAACTGATAATATGACCGGGATTACCGAATGCAGTGGTCATACGCAACAGTGAACAATTCAATATGATAGATAATGTTCTGAATTCAAAAATGTATGTTTTTTATGAAGGTACAAAATATAGACTTTTACAGTTACAATGACAACATGTATAAAGAAAACAATATGATTAATTTTGTGTCCCATATTTTTCAGCTAGAATGTATAAAATCATTATTTGTACCTACATGGAAAAACCTAAAACTTTAGTTCCGGATACTGTCTTTTGACCAATAAATATTATGAAGTTATGACTTATACTGCACTCCAAAAGTTATAAAATCTTGTTTCATATGGGATTTGTCGTCCGTTTTAGATCACATAATCTTTAAATGGCCAAAGTAGAGTTATTTTTACTGTTCGAGTGATTGATAAATGAGAATTGACTGTGTAGTTTTATAACAGGGATGAGCATGGGTTCCAAAATTTAGAGAGAAGTGACTTCTCTCTCCCAGTAATCTAGGGAGAAGTGCAGTGATGGGATGGAGAAGTTGCCAGGATAGACAAGCAGGAAAAGTACAATGAGCCAAATGAAATGTTTTGAACAGTATTCACTAACTTCTCAAATGCATTTTTTTCGAAAACTTCTATCCATTAATTTAGTAAATAATATGTCTGTTGTAACTCACAAGTAGTTTGTAAGTAGTTAAATACTCCTTGGATGATGTTTGGTTGTTGAGTTATTTGTTCTATGTTTTAGACAAAAATCACAGAACACATTGATTTTGTATCAAATTGTAAACTTAAATTATCTAATTTTCAATTTCAATGAAAAGTTCTTCTGTTTTTTTTTATCAAATTTACCTGCTAGTGTAAGTTCATAAAAAAGATTAAAAATGCATAAAAGGCCATTTTTGAAAAAATATGTTATCAGTGTCCTCGTTTTTTACCCTTCTTAGATCAAATAGTTTTTATTTATTAATTAGTTCTGCTGTAAATAACATACCTTTTCTTAAATATAACATATTATGTAGCAATATATGCTTATTATTGTTTTTTAGAGTCTGCAACACGACTTTAGCTGGTAGATAGCGTGACGAATACTTTGACGATTTTCATAAATTCAGTTCAACAAACCGGTGTTTATTCTTGAAATCGAAAATAGAGTGAATTTCCCGTTACTTATTGCTTAATTAAGAAGAACTTATAATCAATATAATAAGATTATTAAATTACTAACGTAGATTTAACCTTGGTTTGTTTGATTGGCGATAGCGTGGGTCGCGAAAACATATGACATCACGCTTAAAACAAATAATTGCAATCATTGGCAAACTGCTAATTACGTCTATTCTAACTGCCTCACAGCATGCTCGTAATTTAATACAATTATCAATTTAACGGCAAGCATCTAAAAAGCTTTATAAACTTTTATTATTGCAGTATCACAGTTTAACACGTGTTTGTTAATCGCAACCGTTTAATTACGATATCAATCTTATCGGGCCGACATAAAGCACTATTGATTTTTAGGCGGACGCTGGTTGGTCTTAGAGTTGACAATATACACAGTGGCCATCAATAAACAAATAAAACACTTATTATCGACTTTTGAAGCGTGTATACTAACAGCACAACTACCGCGTAGTTGATTGGTAGATTACATAAGAAATGAGGATGTAACATACGCTCCACCCGTCGTTAAATCGAGGTCTCGAGGACTGTCATAATCTGGGTCATTTTTTGTTTCATTTATTTTACGAAAATGTCGGCGACTTTGTTTTCGCTTTGATGTGCGATAATTATAATAAAAAACCGATACGGCCCAGCGTCGAATCGGTACGTATCGGTTTTTACGCGTATCCCAATATACCGGTATACCGATAAAACCGCACATCCCTATTAAACACTACCATCCAATATTGTTAACAATTAGATTTGTTTTCATGCGTAGGTGTTTACCTAACTTTATACCATTGCGCTCAATATGACTGCGCATTATCTAATGTTATTGTCAGCGACATTTTTGTGATACGTTGAAAATTGTGGTGCCTTAGATCTGATTTTTTAGCAACCCATGTCAATTAAACTGTGCTCGTGTGCAGAAGTTGACATGTCTCTTACGCTTATAAGACTCTTTTCAAATAAAACGTCTAATAACAATAGAACGACGACTTCAATGAAAGATATCAATATTGAATTATGGAACATCAATTAAAATGAGTGATGATAGTAATTTAAATGAAATTGCATCTAATTTGACCGAGAAACATAATATTAGACGCCTCATGTAGCTACCACACGTTCTTCTGATATTATGTTTGCTTAATTATCTGATAAAGACAAATAATGGAAGCAATAAATTTGTTAAGATTATTTTCATTTTTAGATGTTCCGGTTATAACAGATTTTTTATTATTTGGGCATGCTGAAATTTATTTACCACTGTTCATGTGTTTCCGTTAAGTTTAAAAAGAATTTAGATAATGGAATTTTGAAAAAAGCAGTTCAAGCATACCGGAAGTAATTTTACTTTAATTTAATAATATAAATGTACAGTTTGAATAAACGCTGACTTTGGAATTTGCTCAGATGACGCTTCAAATTATAATTCATGAGTTAAGGTGAATTGGTCTATTATAAAAAATGGATTTGGTTCAAGCGCTTTGGGTGCACTATAGTTATAATTAGGCACACTTGAAAGCATAATTTAAAAGCTTCCATGTTTTAATCTTGTTCAACAATATTTTATTGCTTTTCTAATTTAATCTTAGATTTCAATATGACTACTACAGTTCCAGTATTATTGGTCAATTGTAGTCAGTCAATTTTTTCTTTAAAATAATATTTTTATTTGAATGGAATACAAAAACTTAATGAAATTAACTTCGGTATCATTATAGGCGTGTATTCATTGATTTATTTAGTTCTTGTTTCAACGTGGGATGTATGTTTCAATTGCTATGAACGACATAAGTTCGATTGGCCATGACCTTTGTCTCAAGCAAACTAAGTTGGACTGTGCTTTTGTTGCTGTTAATATTCCAAGCATCACGTTGTGCATAAGATATTGAAAAATGTTACCATTCAGCTAATTCTGGCTGAATTAAACTATTCTTTGGAAATTAATCCGGTGGGTTTACGTTTAGAATTGAAATACAAATTTTCTAATTTCAAATTCATATTTTCCTGGAAATTCTCAAGTTTGAACATCAATCAAAGTTTCTAATTACTTTGGGAAGAATTTTTGTATGAGGAAGGAATAACCAGTTGTTAAAACAAATGCATTGTAATGAGATGTAAAGTGATCAATACCTAAACAAATTGTTAACTGAAGTTCATTCAGATAAGGCCATTAATATGAATTTTATGTGCGTTCGGTGAGATTAGCGTTTGATTGAGGCAATTGACACAATAATTGACACAATGTGGCTAGAGTGAATTCAACTTGCAATTATAGAATTATATATTTGCATAGTGTGACAAATTAGTCTGATACAATTTATCCACTAACAATTCTAAACAATAGTTCATTATAACAGTTGTAAAATAAAAGAGAACATAGCAAATAAGCAATGACTGATATAAAACATAACTTGAATTATAATAAGACGGCTATTCTATTAAGTTTATAGAATACCAAACATGTAGCCTACTAAGGATCCTGACCCCTCTTAATCTATCTAACAATTGTGATTTGTATAGTTCGAATGGCCTAAGCATTTTATCACTATCATGATCCATTTTAAAATTTATCTCTGATCCGATGAATATTTGGTTCGACTTGTGCTTTTTTTTTCATTTAACATAAATTTTCCAATGAAAGGTATACTGTGATTACTAACATAATTACTATACTCAGATTAATATGGATAAAATACCTCTTTGACAAAGCTTTATGTCCAATAAGCTAATGCTATATACATCTAGTATAGTGAAATGTATCCAACCATTGAATAAAAAAATCATCTCGTAAAATATCAAAGAATTTACCTTTTGTATATTAGATTGGATGAACCAGAATTATCCAAAACCGAATAAAAGAAACCACATTAAGGAAAAACTATTAACAAATATCATAATCTTTCTGCTCAATGTGTGTGCTACTTCATTACAAAATCTCTATGGAGCCATTTAACAAACAAGTTAAAGACTTCAGATAGCAAACCATTGGTAATTTTGACACTATGGACAAAATTTGCTAATGTATTTTCTGCTAGATTAAGGTTAGATTGGCGGTCAGTCTGTTTTTGATTTCCCAATTATTGCTCGAAGTCTGATTTCACATGGATATAAAACAAAAAGACAGCATCATCTCCTGGGTGGCGATAATTTCATTCATTGGTCTGTAGGATAGGATCTCTAGACTAATACGAATCACTTGCTTTTTTCCAGTTGTTGACAACTAACTTGTTTGCAAAACGGTATGGCAAGAATAGTTAATAATCATTTCCAAATACACTGCATAGTCAGAATCTAACGCAGGTCCACCAGATTTACAGTCTGGTAAACTTTTGTCTGAAGTTATTTACACGCTTTGTAGCGCTCAAAGAAAAGATGAGTTTTATTGATCAAAGTTAATTGTATCTTGAAGACAAGCATGTTTGATTAATGTAATATTGATGCAGACCGCGGCTATTAATCTTAACGAAGACATTCGTTTTTTTCTTCATTACATGTTCTTAAGTACATTTGAACAGTTGTCTAATGAGGAAATCATCCAATAAGATGTCAAATTGATTGCATCTGTAAATTTTAAGATTGCATAAAGATTGCATTTATGAATATAAATACTTACTTGACATATCTTGATCAAATAATTCATCTTTATTACTGAAGTTAACATTTCAATTGAAACCCACACAACTGATTTATGGACTATTTACCACAAGTCGTGAAAACCCAAAATTCGTTAAAGAGGATATAAAGTTCAACTGAGCTGGTATTGTAAAACATATGATATTTTAAAGAGCTTTTAAAAATGAAATACAATTATGATGTTTATGTTATTAATTACATTATCAAAACTAGAATGTGTCATGCTTAAATAAATAGTAATTATCACATAATTTATAGCCTTGTGAATGAATCCACAAAATCACATAATTAAGCTCTAAACGATTTTGAATCATATACGTATATTCAACGTTAACAAATCAAGAGCAATATAAAGTGCTCTTATAATAAAAATTCTTATTTGTTAAGAAATGAACACTTCGGCAAAATTAAACTAAGACTGCTTAATGGTATATTAAATAACATGTATTTTGTGTTTCTATAACATGTATAATTTTAATGACTTCACAGTTTTTATAGATTTCCTGTCTACTGTAAATAAATATAAGCTCATAAGGGGGCTGTTAAGTCCGACAATGATGCAACATCATTACACTTTTTTTGTAATTGGTAAATGACAAAATTAGACTAGCTTTCATTCCAATGTTGTATCTCCATAAAGTTGTAATCACTAGTGTATCAGTGGAGATCAGGAAATGTTGATCAATAAGTTATGAAACAAAATACTTACTTTTTGTTAACTTGTGACTTGCTTTAAGACTGCAAGTAATATGGATTATTCATTTTTCCTTTCTACGCCATGAATGAAATCTCTTTTGTATTATTTGTGTAATGATATTTAAATTATTTGTCTAGGGATATATTACAGTATTTACTGCGACTAAAACATCTCAGGGATGTTGTTTATTGTTGAGGAATTTTCAACGATCAAAGAGTAATTTTATGCCGTTTAAACAAGTAATCGACATGCCATTTTGCAGTATTTTGAATCAAACTTGATTGTTTATTTTATTTATAATGGCCAATGCAAATTGCTGAAACAAATGAATGTCAGCTATGCCCAGTAGAATTGTACTCTAATAAAAATTGCCTCGTAAAAATAGTTCTTGATGAAAATAATTATGGTAATAGAAGACCTACATAACATCAATGACATGGTAATAGCCCTGCTATTACAAAAATTGATTTTACTTCACTTACTTACTTCTTCTTAAAGTCATTGGCATTTATTTTTTTCCAGGCTATATGAGATTGCATTAGTACAGTTTATGAGTTCCATCATTTTCTTCGTCCAATTGACCCTTAAACGTATTTAATAATGTTTTTCTCAGTAGTTTAGTGACATCTAATTACATAACCCTCACTTCGAGTCAAAAGATGCTCTATCAAAAGCTTATTATCATTGAATTAGTATATAATTGTTAACAAGTTTCTTTCGAACTAGTTTTTCAGTTTAGCGCATGCGCTAAACTTAATACGGCCATCTCGACAGTCGTTTCAGATTTAGCCAACGGAAGTCTTAAGACAAAATAGTTCTGTTGAACTTTATTTTACCAAAACAACACAGTTGCCTTTCTTTATGTGAACAAATTACATCCTTGTACGAAATGACATACAAACATACATCATATGGAACAAGACATTATTCTTTATATGCATACTGTATAGGCGCAACAATATTGAACTACTTCATGACGCGGTCCAAGTATTTACCAGAAATCCTAAAAAAACCAAAATCCCCGAAATACCGAAAAACTTTACATCACTCTTTAACTGAAAACGTATGAGTTGTTATGTTTTGAAATACTTATATGATAATTATGACATTTAAACACTTTTTACTTTTTTGTAAGTATTAAAATCTATTAAACAATTAAACAATTAATATTTAGTCCTTACAAACAATCATTATGTATTCTATAGGGTTCTTGAATACTGCGTATGTTAATTACTTACGATATCGGCTTTTACAAACTTTTTAAACGTTAAATATTGGCATATGTTGTGCACCTAATATATGCATGTGTATTGTTTGTCTCGACTTAGGCATAAATATGTTTTTGGTGGGTTTTTTTTTTCGTCTTTTGGTAAATGCATCGACCCTTCACCCACAAGACGTCTCTTCCCCTAGACATTTCGACTCAATGACATGTGTAAGACATACCTACTCCAATACAATACTCGTAGTGTACTCTAAGTTTTGTTCCTTATATTCATAAGCAACTTTTCTTCAAATTGCATATTTATTTCACATAATAGATCTAAAACCCTGTGGGGTATTAACAAGTTCTAGAAAATTGTCATAGGAAGTTGATTATATTAACAGACCCTGCTGAATTTACAACATCAAATAATTACAAGCTATAATGCAAGCTACAACTGGGCTATAATGAGTAGATTGCAAGTTATGGCAACATGCAGCATATATTGACATTTGACAAGTTTATGTTGTGTAATTACAATGTATGGTCTACTGTAACAATCCTCTAACAAATTGGATGTACAGTACATATTATAGTTTAGAGAAATTGGGGCAATCATATTTGTAATTTAATATGTATTTTATATCAGACCCAAGCATTGTTCATGTCTTGTATATACATGTATGGTAATTAGTTTCAATGCCAAGTCATACCAATAATATAGCAATAATGCAAGTTGTGTGAAAATTTTAAAATTATCAACATGTACCTGATTTCAGGAAATTCTATATACGTGTCTCTGCTGGTTTGAAACCGAAAGTAGAAGTAAAATTCTGATCAAGTTACATAGCAGGCAAAATCATTGGATCCATGTGTTCACTTGTTCTATGATGATGTGACAAACACCATTTACTTAGTATACAGATAGACTAGTCAATCATACAGCCTATCTGCATAACGTAAAATAGACAGTGTAATCATAATTTCATGTTGATCAAAGTTCAAAGTCGCCGTTTATTGAACCTGTGTATTGACGTCATTCACTCCTTTATTGTCGGCTTTATGACTTAATCCACAAACTTAAACAAACTTCCAGATAGCTAGTCCATTAAATCTCCAATTACAGTATCCTCCATTTACTTCGTATTTTTCCAAGAAGTTAAGCAATTGTACTTTGTTGACATATTCATGGAGGCTGCCATCTTGGTTCATGCATTCAGGTAAATGAGCTATTTTTAGCCCAATATATTTAAATGAATTAAATGCTGATAACTTGTGATTTCCCTTTATAGTTGTGAATGTGAATAGTATATATATACATAAAAAAACTTATTTAATTTTTTTTCTAAACTGAGGCTAGAAAACACACAAATTTAGTTACAAAATCGTTGTTAAGGACGCCAGTACAAAGAAGTCGAAGTTGCGTCCCTTGGATTTCAGTAGACTATTTTTAAAGACTATCTTTAAAAATTGAATATGAGTGCAAAAAGACGAAGATTTTATATTTTGCTCAGCTTTTTAATATGATAAAATACACATTTCCTGAAAATTTCATATCTTCGCAATGCTGCACTCGTATTGAAAATTACGAAAGAAGAGGTCAAAATCAGTCAAAATTAGCGAAATTCGCCGCACCTGACCCTAATCAAGGGCCCCGTAAGCAGTCAAAAGGAACTCGAAAGTTTACATAATTTACATTTTCTTGAAGTTTAAAGATAGATCTATTTGCCTGAGAAATATTATGACTGAAATCGTAAATTAAAAAAATCGGCAATTTTACAGGGCCGAATCGCACCTACTCTTCATTTAAAGTGTTAATTTGTGAAAATTTAGTCTAAATAACTGATTTAATGAAATTCATCAATTAAATTGTGGCCAGTGACTCGCCATTTGGAAATTTTAACGTTTAGATAGCGGCTATCGACGTCAAAATGCGTTCCGAAATACAGTACATGTACGAGTCGGGATTCCCTGCCCCTTACCACTATCGTGATCGGGTCAGGCAAACCGTAATAACGTTACTTTAAATTATACAAGAAACAGTTTGACCATCAAATAGCGATCTACAAACAATACATATCGTATATTATATACATCACGTTGATTAGTGATTTATCGATTAGATATCTTTTTTTCGGCATAATAGTGATTCAAACTTTTACTATTATTAATGATACTCATATGCAATAAATTTAACGCGATTGACACTTTATACGAAATATTAATTTTTAGTGCTAATACTTTCTTTAAAAAATACTCAATAACCCAAACAACAAGTGTGTTTTACTCTATTATATATGATACGGTGTGAGTAATCCCCTAGTTGAAATGTCACTACATGCGGGCTGAGTTGCCCATACGTTGGGTTGAGTTTTCAACGGGTTGAATTTTCAACGGGTTGAGTTGTCAACGGGTTAAGTTGTCTACGGGTTGAGTTGTACCGGAACCTGCAGATCAAATCAATTGAACAACTAATCCGAGTGTGCAGTCATTGTTTACAAAGAATCTTCCATGATGCTATTATTATGTTCTCCAAAATGAGTAATATCGCTTACATCGTATGGAGCCATACCAGTATGTTAAGATTTACTGGGAGGATGCAAATATTGCAAAGTATATAAGCTAGCTCAGATTTGTTATATCCTCCCTTCCACGGTAGGCAGCACATAAGTAAGACATTTTACCTAAACTCCCTTTATATGAAACACCAATTGGTATACTAACAGTATCAGACTCCTGTCTTTCAAATGATCCAATTTTGTTTCCTCATTTGAGACAAAGAAGATTTTTTTCACTATTAGGTATTATTTCTGGGTTTCTAGAACCAAGCAATTCAGATTAAGTTACATCATGATGTTGCAACAATGCATTATTTGGATTGGAATCAAACAAACAGAGAGCATGCTGTTCAAAATGCAGCATATCCACTTTTTTTTTATTTAACTTCGGATTTATTTTAACTAAATGACTAAACTCAAAAAATGAATACGCTTAACTTCAGCGCTGTCAGCGCTTTGATTTCTTAAGCGTAAAACGAGTGTGTAATTGTAGATTCCTCAATATAATTTCAGTTCATCTTCTTTTACAAATAAATATTTATTTATCGTCGATAAATAGTGGTGCTTGATGCATATTAAATAAATACGTTCGCGTTGATCTAGATTTAGAACTGTGTCTCAAATGGATTTAAAATTCATCTACAGTCAACATGTCCAACTGAAATTAAATTACATTACCAGTGACAATTGAAATCACATTTTACAAGCACATTCTGAAACATTCTTACATTCTTGTTTCTTCTTGGTTTTAAAAGTTGAAGTATTTAAAAAAGATAATAGCATAAGTCAGAGATTTTATACGTATGTGTCAATTTGGTCCAAAGATATTTAATCAAATAAATATATATGACATATAATATAGGTATATAAAAATACAATTTTTAACTCACAAGACTCTAAGGGACAAATTGACCTATATAAGTTAATTCAGGAAGTTATACAATTACTTCCTTTTTAATACTTCAAGATTTGAAATGTCAAAATACATATCGGTAAACATCTTCTTGAATTTATAGTAAAACGTTATTACAATTATAATTAATTATGATTTATACTCACCACACTGTGTTATTTTGTATGACCAAATATACTTAGAGTTATTTCACACAAAATTTTAAAACAAAGTTCTTGTAAGTCATAAACATTTTCATGGTTTAAAATCAAAAGCTATGTATATTTTTTATCTAGGATAATTTCCAGTTCGAATCGATAAGTTTCTGTGGTTTACATTAATTAAATTTCAAATCCGCCCATTAAAATTAGTCGCTTATATTAAATAACCAACATATCATTTTTTTCACGATTACAATGCTTGTTTACTAAAATATCGTAAATATTAGTAACAGTAGATACTCATTGAAGTGAAAATTTATTGGAAACGAAACTGTAAACACGCTAAATTAATTTTACGCTTAGAGAAAACTAGTTCGAACGAGTCTTGTAAACAATTACATACTAATTTAGTGATCATAAGCTTTTGATGAAGTTTATGATGCTTCGAAGGCAGAGTAATGTTATTGGATGCCACTAAGCTAATGAAAAAAACACATTCAAATTAGCTAACGGTCAATTTGAAGACAAAGAAAACGGATTTTGAATTTGTTCTACTATTATCTAAGATATATAAACAGGACAATAGTTTCAATATATTTCAAGAAAATAAGACACGTTAAATAATATAAATGATTATATTAGCAGGGCTATTATGCTGTCATTGAATTGATGTTATTCTTGATTAATATAGTTGTTTCAAACTAGAACTAATTTTACGAGGCAAACTCCTACTTCATCAATTTATCTTTTGAACTGAACAAATAAAAGCATTCGACCTTTATATATCTATTTAGATTGTTCGTACTTAACTGTTACAGAGATTGACTTAATCCTTTGTAAGAGAGTATTTTACTTTCACTTGAGCGTTACTGAAATACACTAATGTATTGTTTACACGTTTTAATTAGTTGTTTGATCAACGATTTACAGTGACGAGTCATCGATGATTAATCGTACGATACTTCACTTTATTTTCTAGAAAGTTTGTTCGGAGCACGTCTTAGCATCACGATCATTTTTTTTTTTACTTTTACAGGTTTTTTTCGCAAAGGAGATGTTTTAGGGAAAACAAGTGGCCAAGATACAGAGCATGACATACATTTGAATTTCAAAGCTTTAATTGAATACCAGTCATAAAAAGATTTACAACTGTACGCTAGGCTGTCAGTTTTAATATAGATTTGATTACATCATAGATATATGGTTGGAAAATATTTATGTCAATTATATCAGTTCTATAATAAACAGAAATTGTAGAAGAAGATTGATATCAATCGAGGAAACATTGTTAAACCTTTCATACAACTGGATGATACTTATTTTAGTTTCTATTGCATTAATGTGTATGCGAATGTTGTGTTGTCAACAGCATTGTTCATTATAAGATTCAATTGATATTTATTAACTGGCATAGAAAGAAAGAAATAATTCCTTTAACTGTTATGTTTTTTTTAGCTTAGTGGTTTTGTTTTAATGGTGTTTACCCAGACAATTTGTTTGTATGTATTGAAATTGGTGTGGCATTATAGTTTTATCAGGAAGTAATGTCAACTAATTTGTCCAAGAACAATTACTTCTAAAATAGACATGTATATAGACGATAATAATTCTGTATTAAGTTTATTTTACTTTCACTTCAGTCTGCAATGAAACGATTTTAAAGTCAGTATAACAGTATTTATATATATGGAATAAGAACAAATTTCACAAAACGATCAAATAAAATCTCCACTTTGCTTACACTTTTAATAGGAAAGGGAGCCATATATTTTGCTGGATAATTAGATATGTCAGTAAGTTCAGGAAATAGTTCCTCAGGCACTTTAATGTTTTGTCTGGGGAATACTCTTAGCTATTTTGAATTCTGTAAAATGGAAATGATTACGGCAACTATTGAATTTACACAATAAAGAAAAATCAAATATATAACTTAATATACTTTTAAATATATTTATTAAAAGTGACATAAGATTTAATAAACGTTTTTATTAAGCCGTCTGACGTTTAAAGTGCGTAATGAAATTGACCTAAAACATTCAATTATGTCTCACAATTACTCACAGATCATTCACGATTAACGTTAAGTTGGTAAATATTTTAGCCAAACTTTTCCATTTTTTGAAGTAAGCTATGTATGCAGCAATTGTCACTCCATTTTTTTTCTTAGCGAAAACATAACCGTTTATACGTATCTTCATTATGATCACGACATTGATTATTTGTTTTTAATAGTATCATTTAAATGTACAAAGCACATATTTATTTATTTCAGTGCTTTCAAAAGTATTTTTACCATTTTGCTAGCTTTTTAAACATATTCATCTTTATAAGTAATTCAATTACAAATTGTAAGATTTTATATAACTTACAGCTTGTTAACATGCTGTAATGAAAGACTTCTTACATCGAACATATTGTGGTCATCCTTTATTGGTGATACATTTATGCATCGCCATAATTTATTTTTATGTAGGTTGTTAGACAATGTTAAAATGTAAATTTGGATGATTTATCACAGTTTTTGCAAGTACAATTAAACTGTTTTCAAACCGCATTTGAATAACATGTATATAATTTTAAACCTCATCTATATGTTTCAGATGAAAACTGGATATACATCTTGGATAGTATTAACATTGAACATGAAATTTCAACAATTATGACGGAGATGTATTCAAATTCGTTTAAGCATCTGTTGCTTTGCAAGTATAATTCTTGAATATGGAAACAGAAAAGTAAAAATGATCTATACAGCTAACGCTAAGCTTAATTGGAATACTTGTTTATAGTAATTTTACTTGAATAATTTGTGCATGCATACGAGTCAGAAAAGTACGAATTAGATGCAAACTTTTATCAAGTGTCTTTGTTATAGTCATAATACAATAAGGAATGTGTACACGCAAGTCTGTTATAGAACTCATTTCATCGGGACATTTTTCAACAAATCATCGACACATTGATGACAGCCATGTGACTAGGCTGACGAGATGTGTTGTATACATGTATCTGCTACGGGATAAAAAAATTACCCTAAAATATACACAAAAAGGCACCGAGTTACAAATCTCAAAACGAAATTTTACTGTAACTATTACTGGTATGATAGAGACTTTATTTGCTTCGAATTCGATTGGTCAACGTTTAGACGAATTGTTAACATTCTATTGTATGCAGATGTTCTAACAGATGCTACATACAGGGACTTGATACAATAATGATAAAACTATCACAATATCTAAGACATTATAATGATACTGTATATAATGATACGTTATCCCATCAATCATGACATACTGTTGACATAATTATATATTCTTGTCAACAATCTCAATACTAGCACATAGATTGCATTTTAATAATACTTCAGAAATTAACCAGATACACATCTGCGAAGAAAGATATATAAATAAAGGTCAATACATTATTAGAATATGTGTTTGTTACCGTCATCATCATTAATGCGAGTGAATGAGATGATCTAAACCACGAAAGATAATGTCATAAAGTAGATCCATAAATTTATAGGGAAAGTGATCTCTAATGCTACTTTCAGAACGTGTGGAAAGGAAATATTTTTATAATGCTATATTTGGCTGTATATCAATATATATATTGTATATCATTGTCAGTCTTCTTATACTATTTCTAATATCAGAACGTTTCTTAAAGCTTTCATGTCATTTTCACCTACCTTTTTATGAACCGATGATAAATATATCTGTCAACGCAAATATCTAACATATGGGTTAAAATGATAACCAATGACAACAAATATGATTTGGAGTGGCATCAAGTTTGAGTAATGTAGCACAATCGTGAATATGATGAACGAGTGTAATCTCAAATTGATGAGAAGTTTTGTCTCATGAGTCATTGTGTCACATTGGTTGATGTTTAAATGGATAATTAATGTCACAATCGTTGCCATTTTTATGAAACAAATTTATCATAGAAATTGATGAAGACTTCAACTTCTTTTGTATCATGTAGAAAATCTGGTCATATTTAAAATTTTAAATCATTCCAACAATTGTTCTTAGGACGAGTAGTGTATAAGACCTTCAGTTGTTCTTTCATTTATATTTTTGCCGCGCTTTGTACGACTTATAACAAAATGCAGCTACTTAATTACGATAAACAGAGATAAGATTAAAGAAGGCAAAAACATTGCAATATCATTGTAATCTTAGTTTTACAGAACTCACAGAGGCAAAAACTTTGAATCGATTTAAACGTTAATGGTATCTGAATTTAATTAATCTCTTACTGTCGGCTATATTGGGACACTTTCATTTCTTAGTGGTACTTTTATTAAAGTATGTTACAATTTACTACTAGTACGAAAGTCCTTTTAAAATGAAAGAGATTAGGCAGCTGTGTAACATTTTTTAAAAGATGTCTTTTAGATAATTGTTTTGGAGCGCTTTAAAGTATTTGACGGTGGAGAAACGAGTGCAATGATATTGTTTTGATTGTACTAAAGGTCCATAGACTATACTTATTTTCTTTATTTGATCCTATGCAGCTAGATAAGACAGAATCAGATACATAATATACTTGTTATTTTTTCTCATAAATTGTGAAGATCAGTACATTTCAAAAGTTGTTTTCATTAAGAGAATCTAAATTTATTTTAAGATATTTAGATTTAAAACATGTACAGAAAGTGCGAGTTCGGGAAGCAATATCCTTATGCTATGTTCATGCAAAATTAAGTGATGTTTTTTGTTCTATCTAATTTGGCATTTATGTTTGTAATATAAGGCACTTGCCTTATCGATAATATATTTTTGTCAAGATGATGACAAGAAATAATCTGAAGACTTCAGTATAAAGAGGAAAACAAAGTACATAATAACCTCTCACTCTTAAATATAGAACCTAGCTCATTAAAATCATTTTACACTATCATTATCTTCTAAGTTCTGGATTTCTTACTCAACTAGGTCATCCAGTGATACTAACTGTAATATGGCGTGATTATTATATTTTTCAAATGGTTATACTGTAATGACTAGTTGTATCTATAACATCAAAGACTTTTCATTCATATCTTAGAGGGAATTTCAACAAGATTATTTCATTTCATGCACCTCGTGAAAGTGGATAGTGATTTATTTGTCATGTCTAACAGATAAAATCATCTGATTAAAGGTTAATGCAAAGCACCAGGGATAGAATGGAGATAGTCGTCTCGTTATTACAAAACAACGATAATAATATCGGGTTTTCATCATCGTACGTAGGGCTGCCACAATATAACGGTATACCGGTATATTGCAATACGCAGCTGCAGCAATACGTACCGCGGTACGATTTTAATGTACCGGTATTTTTTATTTCGTTGAAAAAATTATTCCCTTCGCGAAATAAAAGTAGCGAAATGTCAGTTTTTCCATTGATCATTCCATCTAACATGAAGCTGCAATAATTTAACCGATTGGGGCGCGTCTCAGTCCTAAATGACCGTATATACTTAAAGAGGCTAGATTCTATCAGTAGCTGCATATAAGATTTGCAATTTTTCTGTTAAATACAGCGGAGGAACAACAAATCTAAATGCTCGCAATATATCGTGGTACATATCGCGATACGATGACAGCGTATTGCAATATATCGCAGTACGCTTCTGGCGTATCGTGACAGCCCTAATCCTACTATTGCACCATTGTTGTTTCATCATCGTGCAATTGTTTTGTACCATCGTACCATCGTTGATCTACATCGAACCATCGTTGCACCATTAACATACCAACATTGTTTTTATCATCGCGCCATTGTTGTTTCACCATCGTATCAACGAAGTAATTGATAAGTAATATTTAAAAAAGTTAATAACCAAGACAGACCATCTTAATAATGAAACTGAATTTTTCAGAATTGTACTAAGCCAGTATCCATTCAACAATTCTTTGGATTATATCACATGAAATCAGTTAAATCTTTTAATGTTATTAATATCATTTTTCCACGCTTTTTTACATGAGTAAAGGTCAAAACGAATTGATATTGGATTAAATCCTTTATCTGTATTATTCGTTCAAGTGTTTAAAATTGAACGCGCTTTCCTTACAGACGCTAATGCAAATGATCACAAAGATCATAAACGTTTTTATTAGTAGTAACTAAGTTACTTACTTTAACTCGTAAAGCATTCTGTGAGAGTTATAGTCGAATGGAACATTAAGACTTGTCTCGCAAAGTAACAAGTTTGTGTATTCGTATAATTGAAATCTTAGTTGTAGCACTAAGGTATTTCTAAAGCAGTTGAGATATTAGAACACGCAACAATGATGAACATAATATTTTAATACATAAGCATTGTATAACTCAAGTTAATATTAAGTTAAAAGTTCATGCATTTATATACATGTACATATAAGGAAATTTATTATATACAAATCTAATAAAGCAAAAAAGTTCGAATTGAGATCCAGTACGTCATCTGGTATATTGCGATGTATGATTACAATGTATCAATACTACAAATGAATCCAATTACCATTTTATATTGTCGAAGACAAATAGTTATCACTACATTACGAACATCTTAAAAACCTTTAATTTTCCCACAACTTCCTTGCAACACTAAATTGTTCCGTTCTAGACATATCTCATTATATCTAAACGTGCAATGTCTTTAATTATCATTTAGAACATCGTCACTTTGTCATTTAACTGTTTGTCACAAGAATCATTTAAAGCTGCTTCTGTATTAATATGAAGATTTTCATTCAAAACAACATTAAAGACACTTCATTCAATATAATGTTGGCAAACCACTGACAATATAGTGTAAAGTTAGACATCTGCTTCTTCATGATGGTTTGTCATTGTTGTTTTTTTAACCAGTATGCAGTACAACCCCTCTTGAATAACACTAACTCGGAGAGTCTAAAGTATGTTGCTGTTTAGAGATGCTCTGCACAGGATAAATTGAATTTAAAAAGTATGGAAGTATCAAATGCTGTTGTTGTGCAAAGTAATTGTTCCGTAAAGGGCCGCGCTGAAGCGGTTAAACTAAACGTGACATTAGAATTCTCGATACAGCTAGGAATTCAGTAGAAACCACAATGAGACATGTATGTCTTTTGGTTTCAGTCGTAGTTTTTGCTTGAAGTACTTCGACTTGAACTTGTAGACTTAAAAGACCGTTTAAATCTGACTGAATTTGTGTTATTTAACATAACCATTTGAGTGACACCGGCATTTGATGCTGACCTTCCACCTCGTTTAGAACACAGTATTGTTGTGGCGCGTTCAGAAGAACGGAAGGCTCGTCTACGCCATAGAATTCGGTTGAAAGCCGATTGAAATTTAGTTGAAGTTAATTTATAAATAATTGGATTACCGACGCTGTTTATGTACATTAAAATTTTTGACCACGAGATTAAATTCAAAAATCCTTCAGTTCCCAATTTGGCAATGTCACAAGTATTAGCGAATAACAACCATATAGTTAGTACACGAATTGGAAACAATGACAAGAAAAATAGAATAATGATAACAATTAACATTTTAACCACTTGTTTTCTTGATCTTAAAGTACATACGGCAGAACGTTCATTTTGTGCTATGCATCTCAACTTATCCGACATGAGTTGTTTTATAATAAGCGTATAGAAACCAATTAAGGCGAACAGTGGAACAATGAAGAACAACACCATCAAACCAACGATGTAAATATGTCGAATCTGGCTATCTATAATTGTTCGGCACACATGTACAGAACTCCCATCGTACCATTTAGCTCTGTGTAATTCAGTCATAAACACAAATGGTAAAGTGACCAGAACTCCCACTAGCCAAATAATGATGATGATTCTAACTGTAGCCGATGTTGTAGTTACCATTCGTTGTTTGAACGGATGACACAATGCGTTGTATCTTTCAAATGTCACGGCTAGCATTGTTAATGTCGAAACATGAACAACTGAATTCTCCAGCAGTGGCACCAGCTTGCCTGAAGTAGAAATAAAATGCCTATGGTACTTTTTATAACAAAATTAAAAATTGTTACCCATGTTACTATTGCAGTATCAAAAACAGAAACCTTTGTATATATACTGACATAAAAGAAGGTCTTTTAAAGAACAATATTAAAATATTTTTATTAATATGCAAACATTTTATTTGTTCATCTTGTACACTGAACAATATTCAATTGCTTTAGAGTTCTTGCTTACTGTACAGTAAATATATATTACAGGATAAATTAAAATTTTATCACACCAACACAAAATGGATAGATGAATGAAATGCACGAATGTAATTATGCATTTTAACTATTACATCTCAACTTAATTTTAGGTTTTCATAAAGTTATGAGTCTTTGTTTGAGTGAAATACTTTTTTGACAAGTTCGTTAATTTCTAATAAGATAGTGAGACCATCACTCATAATAATTATGGTATTATATATTATATCTTTAATAAGATAATTTGTACTTCTAGACAAATTGTGTCAGAAACACATAGCAAGTTAGTTGTAATGCGCGCATTTTTTCCAAGAAAATCTTGATATTAAGAACAAACAAAAAACAACATTTTCAACCTCAAGTTGTTTTCGTAGACTTTAAGCAGGCGTTGACATACTTTAAGGCAATTACGACTTGGAATTGTTTTCTCAACTATACAAAGACCAAGTACTCCAAAAGTATCTAGTTACGATTAATCTTGTTTACGAATGACAGAAAGATACTTGCTGTTACAGTTTATCACAAGAACACAAATGTCAATAGAGAAACAAACGACAAGTAACACGCTAATAAAATATTTGTCTTTGAGATTTTGCGATTACTTTGAGATTATTATTTAAAATAATGACAAAACATAACAATCTTGTAATCAGAATAAAATACATTATGTATATAACGTCACATTATTTGATGCAAAATATGGACTAAGTGCATCTTGTCTCATTGGATGTTCTAGTTTGCATTCAACTTTCTTTAGCTGATGAATCATTCATTTTAGTAGTAAAGTAATGTGAATGTTTTGATGCTCTCAGCATAATCTTGAAAATTTGCTATAATTTTCCCAAATTAATACTGTTATCTTTCACGTTCGGTTGCCTTTGAAAGTAAGAGTTGACACGTAAACCGTGCATGTAAGAACAACGACTGTGTAATTAAATGTTGCATTGTTCCGGCGAACGCCAGTTTATAAATCAAGTCCAACCTTCGTTAACTATAAGTTTAAATCATAGGTTATTAGTTAATTTGAATAGATGGGGTTAACTTTGAAGCATTAATGAATGTGGATATATACAACAAAGTTCACGACTAATGTCTTGATGGAAATGAAATTGTTCTTGCATACGTTCAGCTTTGTAATGACATGCGAAAATATTTAGACCAAATTTTGAAAGATTGTTAATTCTTTTGTATAGAATTGCTAAGAAAATGTCTCTTGAATATCTTCATTTATGTGAAATGAATACAAAATGATTTACAACTAGAATTTCTAATTTGTCTCTACAATGTCTGAATTTAAATAATTCAAGTACCACGTGTTGGACATACTTTCTTAGTGAAATAGTTTTAGATTTATTCTAATCAAACACGACATAAATGTCACGCAATTTTAAAACAGATTTTGTATCCTAACACAAATTACAAGAATGGGACCAACAATAATATCAAAATTGTTATCAATGCCAAATGTCTCTATTTTCAGTTCTGTAGCAATTGTTAAAATTCCGTCTCTTTGATAAACATTTCATCTCCATTTTACTTATCTAATTGTATTTAACCCAAAATATATTTTTCTTAGTCTGTGTATACAAGTTCATGTACCTAAGAACATTAGGCATAGGTTAGTCCATCTTGATACCATTACAGCTCCTTTTGGACTAGATTGGCTCGTCATCTTCAACACAATCATATAATAAATCGTACCTTAATCAAAGATGATGTCCCTGATGACTTAAAAATCTGCACGTGCAGTACGTGAACCTTTGTTTAGGGAAAATGGCAAAACTAAAGTAGTATAATATATTCCTGTCTCTACTCTTAGTATATAGCTACACATATTTTAAAGAGTATTATATGATTAATTTCATCTCATTGCAAAGATCATTCTCTTAAAATTGATTTCCCAACAGATGAACGATGACGGAAGCAAACATATTATGCATTTATTAACATACATGCAGGGAAACCACTATTCGCTAGTTAACATAGCGGTTCTTGAGCAACATATGATTTGTAATTTCTGTCAGTAAAAAGAATTATATATCATGCAATGTGGCAATATGTCTGGGGATATGTGAAATTATGCATAGTGATGATAGAAAAAATTCGTTTTTAATGTACATTATACAGAATTATTTTATGTGTTAGCTCATTGATAATTGGAATTCTTAGTTTCATTGAGGAACTAGTTTCTAGCATTTATAATTATCAATGTAAAAATTATTTTAAAATCTCTTAGGTTGACAGCTTGTTATTAGAGATGCAAAATTCAAATTTCTACAGACTAGATAAATGTTTTTCATCGTTTTTATTTTAGAACTTTAGGTGTCGCTCTTATGGGAAAGTGCTTCCGGGTCGTTGTACTCTGCGAAAGTAGTTCCGAGAATTTAGTTTGACTGCATTTGGGAGGCTGTGACTCTGTTTGTATGTGTCAAAATGATGTATTTTTCACCCAAATTAGTTTTTCTATCCCTCAAGGACAAAATTGTTACCAGTTTGTGTATTCTTTTTAGGACTGCTTCTTGTGGTGGAAGATTTAGAATTTAGTGTACTGCGGCCATTTTGACCTTTGAGAATAGGTATTCCCAACTATACATGTGCGCAATGTGAAATGGTGAAAAATGGAATCGTTCATGACCTATATTTATTGGACTTATTTTGCAGGTCTAGTGTGGAGGATTAACAGGGTACCAATCATTATTTCTCAATCTATTTAGGAAAGTCAACAGAGACACTTAAACTTGGCTATCTTATATAGAAACAAAGAGTAAAAACATTCACAAGGGTGACTCCTTATTTTTATTAAAGCGTTTGTTTAGTTTATTCCAACATGAATGGATCCGGTAACATTTTGTTTGTTTTCAGAGTAAGATCTATAGTAATTTCACACTTCTAAGATTTTTATAAATTTGAATGCAATAGAAAGGTGGACAGAATCATTATCTACGCACAATAACATTAAATTAATTCAAACATATTCTTACTATCAACGTTAATCTGCTTTGTTATTATATTACAGGTCTATGATATGAAGAAAAATGCATTAATAAGACATTTTTACATTGTAAGACCACACAAAAACACTCTTAAATGGTTCAATATATCCTTCAGCTAAAGTATCTAATAATGTACATTAAAATTATTTTTACATGATAATAACTATCGACGTACTTTAGAAATAGATCGATTTTAACATGATAATTTACAATGTTTTCTTATCGCCTCGGTAAGCACTTGACATACATTGAAATTCATCTTATAATATTTTAAGTACCTCTATCTATAGCTTCCAAGTTAAATTTTATTTCTGATTATTGGCGTAAAACAAACGGTCACAGCATCACAACAATTATTGTCAGTTGTGAATAATAAATATATAACGTAAAGTATTTGAGTAATTAAGTATAATATCACCTGCACTTCAAATACCATTCTTAATATCAAAATTATCGAACTAACTAAAAAAATAAATGAAATCGCATAAAATCGTAAAATATCTTCGTTACTATTGTGGACTGAACAAAACAATATTGCAACTCTATTTGATAATAAAGATACATTTAGACTTTTATAAGACGGAATGATTATAGCTTTAGGATTGCTATAACTGCGACAACCTCTTAAATATATTCTAATTTTCCATGTTTCTTATTGTCCAATATAGTATGTTGTTTTATTTTGCAAGTGACATTTTTGTTGAGCTCCTTAAAAAACACATTGAATATTTCTTGCAAAAACACACTATCAACACGAATTTGAAGCAAAGATGATTGATACTCATATCATCAATTTATGGATAAAAAAATATTAAACGTGTTTTCATTTACGACTTGTCTTCTTTATAAATTTAAGAGAACTTAGAAATCGCCAGACCATGCATAAATATCTTTATTTGATTTAATTCCATGTTCAGTTCAAAAGCAGCGATCAGAATCACCTCTTGTCGACATGACGAAGAAAGTAAAATTGCTAAAACCAATAAAATATACCCATGTGCGTGCGAAGACCTAGTTATTAAGATGAATTCCTAATTTTGCTGTCATTAAAGCTGTATCATCAATCATTTTTACCCGCATTTAACCATCAAATTATCATTTTAATTTGATTCTATCGCACATACATCTGTTTCAATTTCTTGCACCAGTATATTATTAACCAATCTCATCTCTCTGCAAGAACTTTTGTGATAAAAACTTCGAAGAAATCAATAAATTCATGCATTTCCAGAGCAAAAAATATACCAGCATTATTTATTGTAAAAGAAAATTCCACTGGTTCACCTAATTTTACATGGTAGATACTGTTGGTTAACAAATCTGAATTTGATTATTTAAAAAGCATTGGAATTCCCTAGCCGACAATTATTTTAAAAATTATTCAAACCAAAATGTTTTATTCTTAATTTCCATGAAAGAAAGCAATTAGTAAACATTAACAAAGTATGCAATCAAGAAAAAGTATCACAACAAAAATGTTTCAATTGCTTCAATATTTGATGAGTTGTTGATACCATAACAAAAACAATGGCAAAACGTTTGACAATCAATAATTAATTCCCTGTACAATGGAAACAGAGATATGACAAGAACTACTAAGTAAAGGCTATATATGTTATAATTGAATGGTGTTTGTTGCACCTCAGCTTTCTTGGCATTTCTATGCAAATTGTTTCAAATGAGACCGAACAGATGACATCAATAGAGAATTTTCATGGATAAGAATGACTTTCTTTCCGTGGTATGTAAATGTTCAAAGTTTTAGTGGCTAGCAACCGAGACATCCACTGACTATTTTTTACATTAAGTCGTTAGTTAGTCTCATACATGACATTAAATCGGCGAGAAAAAATGACATTAGAATATGAGCGACCTAAAAGATTCTATTTCCGAAATGCATTGAAAAAAGAAATCAACTAAGTATCATAATTGCTGTGATAAAGACTAGACTTGATAAGAACTAAGTGAGTGATAAAAATAAAATTCCACAAATGTTAACCGCCACATAGGTATAATACAAGTACGTTTTTATCCAGATATCTAAACTAAATGTGCATTTAATATTACATTAAAAGTCAATATTTCCTTGGAAATTGGCATTTTTATGCATTTTGGTTTATTTTTATACCCCCGCATACAAAGTTTTCGGGGGTATACTGGAATCACCCTGGTGGTTGGTTGGTTGGTTGGTTGGTTGGTTGGTTGGTTGGTTGGTTGGTTGGTTTGTTGGTTGGTTGGTTGGTTGGTTGGTTGGTCGCGTGGTCTGTCCCAAAAAATTAATACATTTGTAGTATGTTTATTTCTTAATATATTTGAATAGAAGCTGTTATATACCATGATTTAATGGTGTATACAAAACTCATGTAACTATGGAAACATATCTCACTTGTTTAAAATATTTAATTGTGTTATATATGATATTGCATCTTTTTTATTTAAATTTGATTTAATAACTGTAAGTATGCTTATTTCTCAACAGATTTTTTCTTAACCAATTTTGATTGAATTTTGCACACAAGTTCAAATTCTTACAGTTGATGGTGTACATGCACTTTATATCAATTCCAATTCAAAATGGCCGATTTGCGGCCATTTTGAATTTTTTTTAATTTAATTTAATAAATGTAAGTATGCTTATTTCTCAACAGATTTTTTTCTTAACCAATTTTGATAGAATTTTGCACACAAGTTCAAATTCTTACAGTTGATGTGTACATGCACTTTATATCAATTCCAATTCAAAATGGCGGACTGGCTGCCATCTTTACTTTTTTTATTTAATATTATAACAGTATTGCATGCTTATTTCCATATGGATTTTGAGAAAAAATTGCATACAAGGTCTCACTATTACAGTTGATAAGTAAGACTTTTTTCACAATTTTATATTCAAAATGGTTGACTGATGGCCATCTTGAATTTTATATTTAAATTACTGTAAAGTATGCTGTTTCTTACTCAAATTTTGCAAAATTGTGCACACATGTCTTCCTAATATCTTGTTTAATAAAAGTTTTGCACACAAGTTCACATTCTTACAGTTGATGAGTTTAGCAGTTTATATGAATTCCAATTCAAAATGGCCAAATTGTGGCCATCTTGAATTTTCAAAAAAAAATAATTAAATAACTGTATAGTATGATTTTTTCTCAACATATTTTCCTCTTATCCAATTTTGATAGAATTTTGCACACAAGTTCACTTTCTCACAAACGATATGTACATGCACTTTATATCAATTCAAATTCAAAATGGCCGACTAGCTGCAATCTTTTTTTATAAATTTAATAACAGTATTTTATGCTTATTTCTATACAGGTTTTGAAAAGAATTTGCATACAAGGTCTTACTATTACAGATGATAAGGATGACCATTCATCACAAATTTATTTTCAAAATGGCTGACTGGTGGTCATCTTGAATTTTTATTTAAGTTTCTGTAAAGTATGCCGTTTCTTACTCAATTTTAGCAAAATTTTGCACACAAGTCTTTATTGTTACAGTTGACTAGTACATGGATTTCTTTTGGACACCAATTAAAAATGGCAGACTGGTAGCCATCTTGAATTTGTTTCTTTTAATAACTGTATAGTATTCTTATATTTCATTACCAATTTTGATGAAATTTTGCACTCAATTTCTTCTTGCTGAAGTTTCTAATGTTCTGCTATTTTTTTTTTATCAAATTCTTATTTTTGAGCTTTATATTTGATGAACTGATATTTTTCGAATTCAAAATGGCTGCCATTCTGATTTTTTAAAGCAAATGATTTCATAATTTTTCTAAAGACTGAGGAAGATACCAATTGTTTTGTTGATGTGCTTGGCATTTTTTCTGAAGTCAAATTCAAAATGGTTGACTGGCAGCCATGTTGAATTTTCTAATATCTTGTGAAGCAAACATCTTTCTTTCTTAGCCAATTTTCATAAACTTGTACTGACTAATTCTTGTTAGTGACAATTATATGTATGTTTTCCTAAATTCCAATTCAAAATGACTAAATGGTGTTCATTTTCATGTAAAAAATAATTTGAAATATGACCCTGTTTATTATTATGGTTTTATGCTTCTTATAACATTTACCCTCTTGGACTTCCACGATGTTGACTTGCTGTAATCTTGAAATGTTGCCATTGCGGGGGTGTTTTCGCCACTGGTGGCAGCTCTAGTTTACCCAGGTTTAATTTACATGCGTCAAAAATGTCACACACAGTTCTAGTATTTCAATTGTGTATTATTCAATTTAAGAGAAAAATATCAAGATTTTAAATACGATTGACACCCTTTTATCTTATTTGTGACATGTTTGATCCAGTTTGTAGTTAATTCAAAATTTATAACAAGAAATGTAATATGGAAACCACATTAAAGTCGGATTTAAAAACATAAAAAAACACAAATTACAAAGAGAAATAATCCATAATAAAGCCAGGTAGAGTTGAACTTTTCTTTTTAATAAACCTGTCAAATAAATGATAACAAATACTGCATTTATTGGTAATTAATATCAGTCGATTATAACGTAGCATTCAAATGTCAAGCCCTTTTTTACTAAGGATTGTCTTCGGTAACACGTCAACAGTTTCAAAGATCTATAATGCTTTTCTCGTCTATAAAATAGGACAGTAATTTTATGAACTCTATGTTGACGGCAATAACCTTATCTCGATTAAACATTAATTTTGTGTGTTTATGTGCCATATCCAGCGTCTATCTGACAGTTGCTCTTGCAATTAATGATAACAGTAGATAGTTTGTTGTTGGCCTTTGATATAAAAGGATAAAAAGTACATTACCGGACTATTTTTATATAAATCCTGAATGTCCAGAAACTGGCACTCTTACTTCGCGACAATCGCAACTCTATCGTGTAATTGAACGGTTTTGTTTCTCATTCAATGTTCATGTGACTAGAATTCTCTATTAAAAGCCCATGTCAGGAAGCCAGGTAATTGTCACAAAAGATCAAACACATTTTACGATACTTTGTTTCTTTGGTTTATATCCCGTACATGATAGCTATTTGGAAATGATAGTAATGCCAATTACATAGTTATTATGTATTCTGTTTTTGTTTCAAAATGAATTGCACTAAAATCTGTATAATCTATTAATGTTTCTAAGTCCTAGATTTTGTGGTGTATATTTTCTGATAGTTAAGTATCGTATATGATGGTATTGATTTAAAAGTTTTCCAAGTTAATTAACCTTTAAATGTATATGGTTTATGCATTAATTCCTGACAGTTAAGAAAAAATGCTTCACATAGTATACATTTAGGCGCTTCCTCCTTTTTTACAGTATGAATGTGTAAGCTTGGTACGACCAATTCTACATCGCGTTATTACTATTTGATATCACCGACTAAGAATACTATTGAAATAGGTGAATCAACAGTTTACTATAGTCTTTCGATCACGTAACTTATTAAATGTTGTATTATTCCACAATGTTTGCCATTTTGACTTAATCAATACATTGATTGAGTACTTGAATATAATTTACGCAATAAACTACGTCAAAGAAGAATGAATGTTTCCTTAAGTGCCATTTTGAATGAATAAAGATGATGTATAAAGGTATTATTAATGTAGTGTGACAGATGGATTTGTAACAGCAATATTGAACAGTTGTGATTTATTAACGGTACTAACAAAAATTAGAAACCTGAATAGTATAGTTCATTGTTCGATACCGATTCTGAAGCAGCTAAATGTAAAGAAATAAACGAAAGTTACTTTGTTAGAGGTGAAAGAGACTCACATGAGTATTTTATTTTATTTTTCAACACCAAGTTCAGATATATGAAAAACTATAAAACGACTGGTATCAATTTAAATAAAAGACATTGCATTGCAAAAATTACATTTTTCTCTAGAAGATTTTACGTTTTTATTGTGATTGCAGTTGACATCTTCGTCTGAGCTAAAGTAATTATTGTTTTAAAAGACGATAATGTTAATATCATGTCATTTGCAGGATGTTATCTTGAGACCCACTTTAGGTGTCAACACAGAAATTCATACAAACTAGTTTTTTTCAGCTGTAACATCTCAACTTAAATAGCTTAAATATGTTATCAAATACAATAATGGAAGTTTTAGTTTCTGCATTATCAAAATAGCTCAATTCTTTGCATTTCCATTCAGCCAGTTCAATGACCCTGTATAGGATACGTTGTCATTTTAATTACATTTAATTACTATAAATATATTGTATTATAAACTGATTATGTAATTGTGCGTAAAATATATCAATTTTATGATAGTAAATTAGTAATATATTTTTTTCAAATACTTTGTGAGGGTAAAATGCCAATACCAAGACTAACAGCGTTTCTGAACTGCAAACTGTTAAGCAAATGGACATTTATCTGGTACATGTTTACTCTTATAAAAGGAGCCCACTTATAAGACAAGGGCATTTTTTCAAACTGAAACTTAGAATATGAATTGGTTACACTTCCACGACGTCGCGGTTTAAGACTTTTTCATGTGTGCTATAAATGAATTTTTTCAGTATAGTCGTTTTAGGTTATTTTAGTTTTATAAACAGCAGATAGATTCTACTTCTGAAAAATAAGAAAATTAAAATTTATTTCGTCAAATGTCCGTGTTGCTTAACCAGAATACTGTAATGAAAGCTATATAATATTATAGAATTTTTCATTGAACAAATTTAGTTCAATTCTTTCATGACAGTTATGTTACAGATCATGAGTTTCAGACAGTTTCTAAACTTAAATAAGATAATCAGCTGCAAAAACGCTTCTTGTTATCTCAACCTATTGAGAAAAAACAGATGCAATTTTTATATTCAAAGATTGATATCAGTTTCATTTCTTGTAACTTAAAAAAAATATTAATTAATTATAATGGAATGGTGTGGTATACGCTCCCTCCGCAGCTCAGTGAATACATTACATTCACCCGCTGCCTTAAAACGTGTCGATTTATGATACTGACATTTACTATGAACCTTTGAACGTCCAATGAAAGTTTACCAAATTTAAATTTAGCTGAAAAACTTTATACGCATTTTCATTGGTTGAACGAGTAAACAACACCTTATATGGTATGATCATATTAGTGACGAATGCAACCTCGTATGACGTCATATACAGCGTGGCTACGCATTGTATTAAAGTTCAATAAGATACACATTTAAAAAGAGCAATGTTTACTTTCATTTTTGTTAATTTTTCATTATCTAACTAATGCAAAATTGTCAAACATCTTTGCATTTCGACATTATGAAATAACAGGCGTGAGAATTTTTTGCATCTACTTTTAAAAACCACGTGACAGTCATGCGATTTAAATGTTTATGTGAATCTGTTTAAAAATAGAAATATCAGCTTGAATGTAGTATTTTAGCAGAGGTAGAAAGTGAACGAGTGAATCTTTCGAACCGATGTATTGGAGAGTAGGGGTGGTATTTATGTCGTCTTATATGTCTTAACATAAATATTATTGAAATCTTGTTGAATATCTGTCCATCTCCTTTGAACTGATGATTTATTCGTATCAGGCACAATATTTTTCAACTTCTTGAACTATTTTAGGGTAAACGAGTGAGACTTGAACAAACATCCGCCCCTCTTTGAACTACCTAAAACCTTAAATAAAAATAAACACGACATGAAGAAACTAGTTTTTTCTCTACAGCAATATCAAATAGCAATTAGTGACTACACCACAGTTTACCCATAATTTCCAGACAAGGCACGAGTTTAATCGTAGAACAACATTGTTTATTGAAGCGTAGGTGAATAGGAGACGGAAGTTAAATGTGTTTTAAAAGCTGGTTAACTGAGTAATATCGTATTTTACCAGAGATGTAATTAACAGCGGATCAGATTATAAATACTGCTGATATATCGAGATAAATGTCTATCAACGGGTTATTAGCTTTTAGATTTTTTTGTCATCTTAAAACCTATTGACATTTTATCTTATAGTGTACTCTTTTTTTATCATCAAATTGTGTGGCATACTTTTTGGTAATATCTGTTTTTTTTGTTATAACGTACATGTATAACAATGTCAATAAATATGTCATTGCATAAATTGTAAGAAACTGCTTGCCAGGAATGTGTGAATGAAATGGCTTGATAATTAATACGTATTGCTTCGGTAATCATGAATGTTGTGGTGGGAAAAGTTCAAACATGGAGAGAAAATGTTTGTCTGAGAGTTAATCTGTAAATCATTGGCTTCGGAGGAAACATATTGAGACATAAGTAATCCTAACGTATTTTATTGCTATATAAAGATGCACGTAAATGACACCAATGTTGCATGTTGTACGACAGCAATAAAGTATTATTTTCATTTGTTTACATTCAGACATCGAAATAAAACAGTTAAGGAGTTTTGTACCTCGTAATATGAACCATATTAAGAATTCTTGAGTTTAACTTAGCTGAGTTTACTGGCTTGATGTCCTAAAAGTATTCACAGTAAGAGTATGTTTTCAGAACAGACAAAATACTCAAATTTATATTGCTATTGTTTCAGACAATACTTATAGAAACTGAATGCTAATTTTGATATGTCAGATAATGGACTAAATACTACCATTGGCTCAAACTATTACAGTACATACACGTATTGTTTTAAGTACTTAAAACTATACGTGGTTAGAAAACTCATTCACGTATTGTTCTAAGTACTTAAAGCTATGCGTGGTTAGAAATCTAGGTTTGAAAGATTCATCTGTCAAATTTATCTGTGAAAAAATGGCAGCTATTTTTGTCGCAATTTTTCTTTTAGTTACGATTTGGGTTTTTCTGTATAAAATGTTATTCTGTCGGTAATGTTTGGTCAATTTCGTTAAGTGGTAAAGTTGATGTAAATGAATAGTGCTATACGAATTAGAATGTATACTATTATATACATGCATATAGGAAAATGAATACATGAATATATTTCTGAAAATCAAGAAGTATTATATGTCATGTATGTGAAGATAGCAGTAACGGCAGTACAGCAGTACAGCTGTAAAGCCTTACTGTTAGAAATTTCGGCAGTACAGCAGTAAAGCCTTACTGTTAGAATTTTCGGCAGTAAAGCTTTACTGTTAGAATTTTCGGCAGTACAGCAATACATCGTTACTGTTAGAATTTTCGACAGTACAGCAGACTTTTGTATTATTCTAGCATATTATTCTTAATTTTTGCTTCTTAGAATTCTCATATTATACGGTTTTGTATTATATTGAACGTACGGATCATCATACAAATCGACTTTGATGTAATAATATTAGCAGAGTGTTAATGCTCATAACTGTTCACAGCGTTGTTGCCGACATCACCTTCCTATAATGGTGTGTAAAATGATAATGAATTAATGAGAATGAAGGTAAAAACATGAAATCACACATTTTACTGACAATACACAGGCAGACATAGGAGGTTTGTGAGTTGACTATGAAGTTGAATGTTAGAATTCTCTAAGGTCCAAGTTAAAAGTACAGATAGAGCCAATCTATGATGTCAATATTTGCAGCGGATATGTTAAAAATCAATACTATTATACATGTATATGAAAATAAAGAAATAGTTTGTATGTTATAATTGGTTTCTAACGTCATATTCAATACACATTTAGGTTATATAAAGAACGGTCAGCTCTTCCTACTATAGGTTTCCTGGACACTTTTCTATCACCAGTACTAACTTACCCTACCACGAGACCGACAACTCATGTATAGGGTATAATCTCGCCTCGCGACCGGGCTCGAACCAGTGATCTCCGGATTAGAAGTCAGACATGCTAACCAATACAAGTTACATACCTTTACTATATATATATCTCGTATATATGTGTTTATATACAGTATATTAAAGGGGGACTATTTTATGCCGGCAGCCTGTGTAAAATATATGAAGTATACAATAGGTCAGACATGTCTGTGATTTCATACTTATCTACAAATTAGTATTCTATTATATAGGTGTAAAACGGGTTTGGCAAAAAATTAAAATTAAGTCTGAAAAAGTTATGTTAATGAGCTCATCATCTAACTTAATGAATATATTAAATCAAACTAGCGTTCAGGACAACAATTTCGTTTTGATATTTTGGTTTTACCATTTTAAAGAATGTTTGCTCCCCTTGGTGTCAAATTCAATAGATAAGGAACTCCACCAAGTTACATCTGACCGCCTCATGATATTCGCAGCGCTAATAGCGATATGCTGACATGGGTCCATCAGGGTTAAACACTACCGTCCAATATTGTTAACAATGAGATTTGTTTTCATGCGTAGGTGTTTACCTAACTTTATACCATTGCGCTCAATATGACTGCGCATTATCTAATGTTATTGTCAGCGACATTTTTGTGATACGTTGAAAATTGTGGTTTCTTAGATCTGAGTTGCAAGCAATCCATGCCATTAAACTGTGCTCGTGTGCAGAAGTTGACATGTCTCTTACGCTTATAAGACTGTTAAAAACATATAATGACAATGGAACGACGACTTCAATGAAAGATATCAATATTTAATTATGGAACATCAATTAAAATGAGTAATGATAGTACTAAAAATGATATTGGATCTAATTTGACCGAGAAACATAATATTAGACGCCTCATGTAGCTACCACCAATCAGTTGACATTATGTTTGCTTAATAATCTGATAAAGACAAATAATGAAAGCAATAAATTTGTTTAGATGATTTCCATTTTCAGATGTTCCGGTTATAACAGAATATTTTTATTTAGGCATGCTGAAATTCATTTACCACTGTTCATGAGTTTCCGTTAAGTTTAAAAAGAATTTAGATAATGGAATTTTGAAAAAAGCAGTTCAAGCATACCGGAAGTAATTTTACTTTAATTTAAGAGTATAAATGTACAGTTTGAATTAACGCTTATTTTGGAATTTGCTCAGATAACTCTTCTTTTCTTTCATTCATGGGTAAAGGTGAATTGGTCGATTCTAAAAAAAGCTGGACTTTGTTCAAGCGCTTTGGGTGCAGTATAGTTATAATTAGGCACACGTAAAAGCATAATTTAAAAGCTTGCATGTTTTGATCTTGTTCAACATTATTTTATTGCTTTTCTAATTTAATCTTAGATTACCTTATGACTACTACAGTTCCAGTATTATTGAACAGTTGGAATCAGTCAATTTATCTTTTAAAAGAATATTTTCATTTGTATTGAATATAAAAATTTGATAAATTAACTTTGTTATCATCATAGGCGTGTATTCATTGTATTATTTAGTTCTTGTTCCAACGTGTGATGTATTTTTCGATTGCTATGAACGACATTAGTTCGTTTGGCCATGAACTTTGCCTCAAGCAAACTAAGTTGGACTGTGCTTTTGTTGCTGTAAATATTGCGTTTTTGGAAAATGTTATCATTCAGCTAAATCTGACTGAATTAAAATATTCTTTACAAATTAATCCGATGGTTTTACGTTTAGAATTGAAATACAAATTTTCTTAATTCAAATTCATATTTTCCTGGAAATTTTCAAGTTGGAGCATCAATCAAAGTTTCTAATTACTTTGGCAAGAGGTTTTGTATGAGGAAGGAATAACCAGTTGTTAAAACAAATGCATTGTAATGATTATAGTGAGATGTAAAATGATCAATATCTTAAACAAATTGTTAACTGAAGTTCAATTATATAATTCCATTAATATGAGTTTTATATGCGTTCGGTGAGATTAGCGTTTGATTGAGGCAATTGACACAATAATTGACACAATGTGACTAGAGTGAATTCAACTTGAAATTATTGAATTATATATTTGCATAATGTGACAAATTAGTCTGATACAGTTTACCCACGTATAATTCTAAACAATAGTACATAACAGTTGTAAAATAAAAGAGAACATAGCAAAGAAGCAATGTCTGTTATAAAACATAACTTGAAATAATGAGACGGCTATTCTATTAAGTTTGTAGAATACCAAACATGTAGCCTACTAAGGATCCTGACCCCTCTTAATCTATCTTACAATTGTGATTGGCATAGTTCAAATGGCTTGAGTATTTTATTACTATAATGATCCATTTTATCAATTTATCTCTGATCCGATGATAATCTGGTTCGACTTGTGCTTCTTTATCCATTTAACATAAATTTTCCAATGAAAAGTACATTGTATACTGTAATTACTGACATAATTTCTATACTTAGATTAATATTGATAAAATACCTTTATGACAAAGCTTTATACCCAATAAGCTAATGCCATATACATCTAGTATAGTGAATTGTATCTAACTATTGAATAAAAAAATCATATCGTAAAATATATAAGGAATTACATTTCGAATATTACATTGGATGAACCAGAATTATCCTGAAGTGGTCTCTAAAACGAATTAAACGAACCACATTAAGGAAAACTATTAACAAAAATCATAATCTATCCGCTCAAAGTGAGTGCTACTTCATTACAAAATCTCTATGGACTCATTTAACAAGTTAAAGACTCCAGATAGCAAACCATTTGTAATTTTTAAACTATGGACAAAATTTGCTAATGCATTTTCTGCTAGATTAAGGTTAGATAGGCGGTCAGTCTGTCCTTGATTTCCAATCATTACTCAAAGTCTGAATTCCCATGGAAATAAAACAAAAAGACAGCATCATTTCCTAGGCGGCGATTATATTTTTTCATTGGTTTGTAGCTTAAGATATTTAGACTCAAGCCTTTTCTAGGTCCAAGCTCTTGTTTTGTTCTAGTAGTTGACAACTATCTTGTTTACGAAACGGTATAGCAAGAATAGTTAACTAATCATTTCTCAATACACAACGCTTAATCAGAATCGAACACAGGTCCACCAGACTTACAGTCTGGCAAACTTTTGTCTGACGTAATTTGCACGCTTTGTAGCGCTCAAAGAAAATGAGTTATATTGATCACAGTTAATTTTATCTTGAAGACAAGCATGTTTGATTAATGTAATATTGATGCAGACCGCGGCTATTAATCTTAACGAAGACATTCGTTTTTTTCTTCATTACATGTTCTAAAGTACATTTGAACAGTAGTCTAATGAGGAAATCACCCAATAAGATGTCAAATTGATTGCATCTGTAAATTTTAAGATTGCATAAAGATTGCATTTATGAATATAAATACTTACTTGACATATCTTGACCAAATAATTTATCTTTATTACTGAAGTTCACATTTCAATTGGAGCCCACACAACTAATTAATGGACTGCTGGTCATTATTTACTATAAGTCGTGAAAACCCCAAATTCGTTAAAGAGGATATAAAGGTCAACTGAGCTGGTATTGTAAAACATATGAGATTTTAAAGAGCTTTTAAAAATGAAATTTAAATTATGATGTTTATGTTATTAATTCCATTTCAACTTAACATTATATCGAATCAAAAGTAGAATATGTCATGCTTAAATAAATAGTAAGTATCACATTAGTTAAAACCTTGTGAATGAATCCACAAAATTACATAATTAAGCTCTAAACGATTTTGAATCATATACGTATAATCAACGTTAGCAAATCAAGATCAATATAAAGTGCTCTTATAATAGAAATTCGTATTTGTAAAGAAATGAACACTTCGGCAAAATTAAACTAAGACTGCTAAATAGTATAACATGTATTTTGTGTTTCTATTACATGTATAATCTTAATAACTTCACGGTTTTATAGGTTTCCTGTCTACTGTAAATAAATTTAAGTTCATAAGGGGCTGTTAAATCCGACAGTGATGCATTTTTTTGTAATTGGTGAATGACAAAATAAGACTAGCTTTCATTCCAATGTTGTATCTCCATACAGTTGTAATCACTAGTGTGTCAGTGGAGATCAGGAAATGTTGATCAATAAGTTATGAAACAAATACTTACTTTTTTGAACTTGTGACTTGCTTTAAGACTGCAAGGAATATGGATTATTCATTTTTCCTTTCTACGCCATGAATGTAATCTCTTATGAATCATTTGTGTAATGATATTTAAATTATTTGTCTAGGGATATATTACAATATTTACTGCGGCAAAAACATCTCAGGGGTGCTGTTTATTGTTGAGGAATTTACAACGACCAAAGAGTAATTTTATGCCATTTAAAACAAGTAATCGACATGCAATTTTGCAGTATTTTTAATCAAACTTGATTGTTTTTTATTTATAATGGCCAATGCAAATTGCTGAAACAAATTATTGTCAGTTATTCCCAGTAAAATTGTACTCTAATAAACATTGCCTCCTAAAAATATTTCTTGATGAAAATAATTATGGTAATAGATGACCTACATAACATCAACGACATGGTAATAGCCCTGCTATTATAAAAATTGATTTTACTTCACGTACTTACTTCTGCTTAAAGTCATTGGCATTTTTTCCAGGCTATATGAGATTGCATTAGTACAGTTTATGAGTTCCGTCATTTTCTTCGTCCAATTGACCCTTAAACGTATATAATCGTGTTTTTCTCAGTAGATTAGTGACATCTAATTACATAAACCTAACTTCGAGTCAAAAGATGCTCTATCAAAAGCTTATTATCATTGAATTACTAAATAATTGTTAACACGTCTCTTTCGAACTAGTTTTTAAGTTTAGCGCATGCGCTAAACTTAATACGGCCATCTCGACAGTCGTTTCAGATTTAGCCAACCGAAGTCTAAGACAAAATAGTTCTGTTGAACTTTATTTTACCACAACCACGCAGTTGACTTTCTTTATGTAAACAAATTGCATTCCTTGTACGAAATGACATACAAACATACATTATATGGAACAAGAAATTATTTTTTATATGCATGTTGTATAGGCGCAACAATATTGAACTACAGTATGACGCGGTCCACGTATTTACCAGAAATCCTCAAAAACCCAAATATCCCCGAAATACCGAAAAACTTTACATTACTCTTAAACTGAAAACGTATGAGTTGTCATGTTTTGAAATACTTAATAATTATGACATTTGAACACTTTTAACTTGTTTGTAAGTATCAAAATCTATTAAACAATGAATATTAAGTCCTGACAAACAATATTTATGTATTCTATAGGGTCCTTGAATACTGTGTTTGTTACTTAATTACTATATCGGCTTTTACAAACTTTATAAACGTTAAATATTGGCATTTGTTTGCTAAAATGTTTGAAACAAAAGTATCGTAATTAATTAACATACGTTGTGCACCTAATATATGCATGTGTAAGAATTGTTTGTCTCGACTTAGGCATAAATAGGTTTTTTGGAGTTTTGTTTGTTTTCGTCGTTTTGGTAAATGCATGGACCCTTCAACCACAAGACGTCTCTTCCCCTAGACAATTCGACTCAATGACATGTGTAAGACATACCTACTCCAATACAATACTCGTAGTGTATTCTGACACACCCTAGGTCTTCATATAAAGTGTAAATTTGTAAAAAATAGACTTAATAACTGATTTAATGAAATTCATCAATAAAATTGTGGTCAGTGACTCGCCATTTGGACATTTTAACGTTTAGATAGCGGCTATCGACGTCAAAATGCATTCCGAAATACAGTACATGTACTAGTCGGGATTACCTGCCCCTTACCACTATCGTAATCGGGTCAGGCAAACCGTAATAACGTTACTTTTTTAAATTATACAAGAAACAGTTTGACCAACAAATAGCGATCTACAAACAATACAATTCGTATATTATATACATCACGTTGATTAGTGATTTACTGATTAAAAATTTTTTTTCGGCATAACAGTAATTCAAACTTTTACTATTATTAATGATACTCATATGCAATAAATACAACGCGATTGACACTTTATACGAAATATTAATTTTTAGTGCTAATACTTTCTTTAAAAGATACACAATAACCCAAACAACAATTGTATTTTACTCTATTATATATGGTACGGTGTGAGTAACCCCCTAGTTGAATTGTCACTACATGCGGGCTGAGTTGCCCATATTTTGGGTTGAGTTTTCAACGGGTTTAGTTGTACCGGAACCTGCAGATCCAATCAACTGAACAACTAATCCGAGTGTGCAGACATTGTTAACAACGAATCTTCCATGCTGCTATTATTATGTTCACCAAAATGAGTCATATCGCTTACATCGTATGGAGCCATACCAGTATGTTAAGATTTACTGGGTGGAAGCAAATATTGCAAAGTATATTACCTAGCTCAGATTTGTTAAATTCCCCCTTCTACAATAGGCAGCACATGAGTAAGACATTTTACCTAAACTCCCTTTATGTGAAACACCAATTGATATACTAATAGTATCAGACTCCTGTCTTTCAAATGATCCAATTTTGTTTGCTCATTTGAGGCAAAGAAGATTTTCATCACTATTAGGTATTATTCCTGGATTTCTAGAACTAAGCAATTCAGATTAAGTTTCAGCACGATGTTGCAACAATGCATTGTTTGGATTGGAATCAAACAAACAGAGAGCTTGCTGTTCAAAATGCATCGTAACCACTTTTTTTTATTAAACTTCGGATTTCTTTTAAATTTAAGTATTGAAGATAATTGTGACTAAACTAAAAATATGAATGCGCTAAACTTCAGCGCTGTCAGCGCTTTGATTTCTTAAGCGTAAAACGAGTGTCTTCTTTTACAAATAAATATTTATTTATCGTCGATAAATGGTGGTGCTTGATGCATATTAAATAAATAAGTTCGCGTTGATCTAGATTTAGAACTGTGTCTCAAATGGATTCAAAATTCATCTTACAATCAACATGTCCAACTGACATTAAATTACATTACCAGTGACAATTGGAATAACATTGTACAATCACATTCTGAAACATTCTTACATTCTTGTTTTTTATTGGTTTTAAAACTTGAAGTATTTAAATAAGATAATAGTATAAGTCAGAGATTTTATACGTATGTGTCAATTTGGTCCAAAAATATTTAATCAAATAAATATGACATATAATATAGGTATATAAAAATACAATTTTTAACTACGAGACTCTAAGGGACAAATTGACATCTATAAGTTAAATCAGGGAGTTATACAATTACTTCCTTTTTAATACTTCAAGATTTAAAATGTCAAAATACATATCGGTAAACATCTTCATGAATTTATAGTAAAACGTTATTACAATTATTAATGGTTATGTGTTATACTCAATACATTGATATGTAAACTGTGTGATTTTGTATGACCATATAAACTTAGAGTTATTTCACACAAAATTTGTAAACAAAATTCTTGTAAGTCAAAAACATTTTCATGATTTAAAATCAAAAGCTATGTATATTTTTATATCTAGGATAATTTCCAGTCGTTCGAATCGATAAGTTTCTGTAGTTTACATTAATTAAATTTAATACCCGCCCATTTAAATTAGTCGCTTATATTAAATAACCAACATATCATTTTTCACGATTACAATGCATGTTTACTAAAATATCGTAAATATTAGTAACAGTAGATACTCATTGAAGTGAAAATTTATTGGAAACGAAACTGTAAACACGCTAAATTAATTTTACGCTTGAAGAAAACTAGTTCGAACGAGTCTTGTAAACAATTACATACTAACTTAGTGATCATAAGCTTTCGATGAAGTTTATGATGCTTTGAAGCCAGAGTAATGTTATTGGATGCCACTAAGCTAATATAAAAACACATTCAAATTAGCTAACGGTCAATTTGAAGACAAAACAAACGGATTCTGAATTTGTTCTACTTTAATCTAAGATATAATAAACAGGACAATAGTTTTAATATATTTCAAGAAAATGTAACTCCTACTTTATCAATTTATCTTTTGAACTGAACAAATAGAAACATTCTACCTTTATATATCTATTCAGCTTGTTCGTACTTAACTGTTATAGAGATTGACTTAATCCTTTGTAAGAGAGTATTTTACTTTCACTTGAGCGTTAGTGAAATACACTAATGTATTGTTTACACGTTTTAATTAGTTGTTTGATCAACGATTTACAGTGACGAGTCATCGATGATTAATCGTACGATACTTCACTTTTTTTCTAGAAAGTTTGTTCGGAGCACGTCTTAGCATCACGATCATTTTTTTTTACTTTTACAGGTTTTTTTTCGCAAAGGAGATGCTTTAGGGAAAACAAGTGTCCAAGATACAGAGCATGACATACATTTAAATTTCAAAGCATTAATTGAATACCAGTCATAAAAAGATTTACAACTGTACGCTAGGCTGTCAGTTTTAATTTAGATTTGATTACATTATAGATATATGGTTGGAAAATATTTATGTCAATTATATCAGTTCTATAATAAACAGAAATTGTACAAGAAGATTGATATCAATCGAGAAAACATTGTTAAACCTTTCATACAACTGGATGATACTTATTTTAGTTTCTATTGCATTAATGTGTATGCGAATGTTGTGTTGTCAACAGCGTTGTTCATTATAAAATTCAATTGATATTTATTAACTGGTATAGAAAGAAATAAAAAACTCCTTTAACTGTTATGTTTTTTTATCTTAGTGGTTTTGTTTTAATGGTGTTTACCCAGACAATTTGTTTTTATGTATTGAAATTGGTGAGGCATTATAATTTTATCAGGAAGTAATGTCAACTAAATTTGTCCAAGAACAATTACTTCGAAAATAGACATGTATATAGACGATAATAATTCTGTATTAAGTTTATTTTACTTTCACTTCAGTCTGCAATAAAACGATTTTCAAAGTCAGTATAACAGTATTTATATATATGGAATAAGAACAAATTTCACAAAACGATCAATTAAAATCTCCACTTTGCTTACACTTTTAATAGGAAAGGGAGCCATATATTTTGCTGGATAATTAGATGTGTCAGTAAGTTCAGGAAATAGATCCTCAGGCACTTGAATTTTTTGTCTGGGGAATACACTTAGCTATTATGAATTCTGTAAAATGGAAATGAATACGGCAACTATTGAATTTACATAATGAAAAAAAAATCAAATATATAACTTAATATACTTTTAAATATACTTATTAAAAGTGACATAAGATTTAATAAACTTTTTTATTAAGCCGTCTGACGATAAAAGTGCATAACGAAATTGACATAAAACATTCAATTATGTCTCACAATTACTTACAGATCATTCACGATGAACGTTAAGTTGGTAAATAGTTTAGCCAAAATTTTCCATTATTGAAGTAAGATATGTATGTAGCAATTGTCACTCCAATTTTTTCTTAGCGAAAACATAACCGTTTATATGTATCTTCATTATGATCACGACATTGATTATTTGTTTTAATAGTATCTTTTAAATGTACAAAGCACATATTTATTTATTTCAGTGCTTTCAAATGACATTTCTTTCTTAGTGAAAGTTTTTTATTTATGTCTTTTTACAATTTTTGCTAGCTTTTTAAATTTATTTAATTTTATTAGTGATTCAATTACAAATTGTAAGATTTTATATAACTTAAGCTTGTTGACATGCTGTAATGAAAAACGTCTTGCATTGAACATAATGTGGTCATCCTTAATTGGTGATACAGTTATGCATCGCTATAATTAATTTTTATGTAGGTTGTTTGACAAAGTAAAAATGTAAATTTGGATAATTTATCACAGTTTTTGCAAGTACAATTAAACTGTTTTCAAACCGCGTTTGAATAACATGTATATATTTTTAAACCTCATCTATATGTTTCAGATGAAACCTGGATAGACAGCTTGGCTAGTATTAACATAGAACATGAAATTTCAGCAATTATGACGGAGGTGTATTCAAATTCGTTTAAGCATCTGTTGCTTTGCAAGTACAATTCTTGAATATGGAAACAGAACAGTAAAAACGATCTATACAGCTGTCGCTAAGCTTAATTGGAATACTAGTTTATTGTAATTTTACTGGCATAATTTGCACATGCATACGAGTCAGAAAAGTAAGAATTAGATGCAAACTTTTATCAAGTGTCTTTGTTACAGTCATAATACAATAAGAAATGTGTGCACGCAAGTCTGTTATAGAACTCATTTCATCGGGACATTTTTCAACAAATTATCTACACATTGATGACAGCCATGTGACTAGGCTAACGAGATGTGTTGTATACATGTATCTGCTACGGGATAAAAATAACCCTAAAAATACACAAAAAGGCACCGAGTTACAAATCTCAAAACGAAATTTCACTGTAATTATTACTGGTATGATAGAGTCCTTATTTGCTTCGAATTCGATTGGTCAACGTTTAGACGAATTGTTAACATTCTATTGTATGCATATGTTCTAACAGATGCTGCATACAGGACCATGATACAATAATGGTAAAACAAACTATCACAATATCTAAGACATTATAATGATACTGTGTTTTATCCCATCAATCATGACATACTGTTGACATTTATATTCTTGTCAACAATCTCAATACTAGCACATAAATTGCATTTTAATAATACTTCAGAAATTAACCAGATACACATCTGCGAAGAAAGATATATAAATAAAGGTCAATACATTATTAGAATATGTGTTTGTTACCGTCATCAACATTAATGCGAGTGAATGAGATGATCTAAACCACGAAAGATAATGTCATAAAGTAGATCCATAAATTTATAGGGAAAGTGATCTCTAATGCTACTTTCAGAACGTGTGGAAAGGAAATATTTTTATAATGCTATATTTGGCTGTTTATCAATATATATATTGTATACCATTGTCAGTCTTCTTATACTATTTCTACTATCAGAATGTTTCTTTAAGCTTTCAAACAAATACTAGCTTGTCATTTTCACCTACCTTTTAATAAACCGATGATAGATATGTCTGTCAACGCAAATATCTAACATATGGGTTAAAATGATAACCAATGACAACAAATATGGTTTGGAGTGGCATCCAGTTTGAGTAATGTAGCACAATCGTGAATATGATGAACGAGTGTAATCTCAAATTGATGAGAAGTTTTGTCTCATGAGTCATTGTGTCACATTGGTTGATGTTTAAATGGTTTATTAATGTCACAATCGTTGCCATTTTTATGAAACAAATATAACCTTCAGTTGTCCTTTCATATATATTTTTGCCGCGCTTTGTACGACTTATAACAAAATGCAGCTACTTAATTAACAATAAACAGAGATATATGATTAAAGAAGGCAAACACTTTGAATCGATTTAAACGTTAATGGTATCTGAATTTAATTAATCTCTTACTGTCGGCTATATTGGGACAATTTCATTTCTTAGTGGTACTTTTATTAAAGTCTGTTACAATTTACTACTAGTACGCAGGTCCTTTTAAAATGAAATAGATTAGGCAGCTGTGTAACATTTTTTTAAAGACGTCTTTTAGATAATTGTTTGGGAGCGCTTTAAAGTATTTGACGGTGGAGAAACGAGTGCAATGATATTGTTTTGATTGTACTAAAGGTCCATAGACTATACTTATTTTCTTTATTTGATCCTATGCAGCTAGATAAGACAGAATCAGATACCTAATATACTTGTTATTTTTTCTCATAAATTGTGAAGATCAGTACATTTCAATTGTTGTTTTCATTAAGAGAATCTAAATTTATTTTAAGATATTTAGATTTAAAACATGTACAGAAAGTGCGAGTTCGGGAAGCAATATCCTTATGCTATGTTCATGCAAAATTAAGTGATGTTTTTTGTTCTATCTAATTTGGCATTTATGTTTGTAACATTAGGCACTTGCCTTATCGATAATATATTTTTGTCAAGATAATGACAAGAAATAATCTGAAGACTTCAGTATAAAGTGGAAAACAAAGAACATAATAACCTCTCACTCTTAAATATAGAACCTAGCTCATTAAAATCATTTTACACTATCATTATCTTCTAAGTTCTGGATTTCTTACTCAACTAGGTCATCCAGTGATACTAACTGTAATATGGCGTGATTATTATATTTTTCAAATGGTTATACTGTAATGACTAGTTGTATCTATCACATTAAAGACTTTTTATTCATATCTTAGAGGGAATTTCAACAAGATTATTTCATTTCATGCACCTCGTGAAAGTGGATAATGATTTATTTGTCATGTCTAACAGATAAAATCATCTGATTAAAGGTTAATGCAAAGCACCAGGGACAGAATGAAGATACTCATCTCGTTATCACAAAACAACGATAATATCGGTTTTCATCATCGCACCTAGGGCTGCCACAATATACCGGTATACCGGTATATTGCAATACGCAGCTGCAGCAATACGTACCGCGGTACGATTTTAATGTACCGGTATTTAGCGATATTTTTTATTTCGTTGAAAAAATTATTCCCTTCGCGAAATAAATGTATCGAAATGTAAGTTTTTCCATTGATCATCCCATCTTACCTGAAGTTGCAATAATTTAACCGATTGGGGCGCGTCTCAGTCCTAAATGACCGTAAATACTTAAAGAAGTCTGATTTTATCAATAGCTGCACATACGATTTGCAAATTTCCTGTTAAATACAGCGGAGGAACAACAAATCTAAAAGCCCGTGATATATCGTGGTACGTATCGCGATACGATGACAGCGTATTGCAATATATCGCGGTACGCTTCTGGCGTACCATTGTACTATCGTTGTTTCATCATCGCACCATTGTTGTTTCACCATCGTATCAACGAAGTAATTGGTAATATTGAAAAAAGTTAATAACCAAGACTGACCATCTTAATAAAGGAACAGATTTTTCAGAATTGTACTAAGCCAGTATCCATCAAACAATTCTTTGGATTATATCACATGAAATCAGTTTAATCTTTTAATGTTATTAATATCAATTTACCACGCTTTTTTACACGAGTAAAGGTCAAAGCGAATTGATATTGGATTAAATCCTTTATCTGTATTATTCGTTTAAGTGTATAAAATTGAACGCATTTTCCTTACAGACGCTTATGCAATGATCACAAAGATCATAAACGTTTTCATTAGTAGTAACTAAGTTACTTACTTTAACTCGTAAAGCATTCTGTGAGAGTTATGGTCGAATGGAACATTAAGACTTGCCTCGCAAACTAACAAGTTTGTGTATTCGTATAATTGAAATCTTAGTTGTAGCACTACGGTATTTCTAAAGCAGTTGAAATATTAGAACACGCAACAATGATGAACATAATATTTTAATACATAAGCATTGTATAACTCACGTTAATATTAAAGTAAAAGTTCATGCATTTATATACATGTACATATAAAGAATTTTATTATATACAAATCTAATAAAGCAAAAAAGTTCGAATTGAGATCCAGTTCGTCATCTGGTATATTACGATATATATGTATGATTACTAAGTATCAATACTACAAATGAATCCAATTACCATTTTATATTGTCGAAGAGAAATAGTTATCACTACATTAACGAAAATCTTAAAAACCTTTAATTTTCCCACAACTTCCTTTCAACACTAATTTGTTCTGTTCTAGACATATCTCATTATATCTGAACGTGTAATGTCTTTAATTATCATTTAGAACATTGTCACTTTGTCACTTAACTGTTTGTCACAAGAATCAGTTAAAGCTGCTTCTGTATTAATATGAAGATTTTCATTCAAAACAACATTAAAGACACTTCATTCATTATAATGTTGGCAAACCACTGACAATGTAGTGTAAAGTTAGACATCTGCTTCTTCATGATAGTTTGTCTTTGTTGTTTTTTTAACCAGTATGCAGTACAACCCCTCTTGAATAACACTCACTCGGAGAGTCTAAAGTATGTTGCTGTTTAGAGGTGGTTGCTCTGCACAGGATATATTCAATTTAAAAAGAATGGAACTATCAAATGCTGTTGTTGTGCAAAGTAATTGTTCCGTAAAGGGCCGCGCTGAAGCGGTTAAACTAAACGTGATATTAGAATTCTCGATACAGCTAGGAATTCAGTAGAAACCACAATGAGACATGTATGTTTTTTGGTTTCAGTCGTAGTTTTTGCTTGAAGTACTTCGACTTGAACTTGTAGACTTAAAAGAACGTTTAAATCTGACTGAATTTGTGTTATTTAACATAACCATTTGAGTGACACCGGCATTTGATGCTGACCTTCCCCCTCGTTTAGAACACAGTATTGTTGTGGCGCGTTCAGAAGAACGGAAGGCTCGTCTACGCCATAGAATTCGGTTGAAAGCCGATTGAAATTTAGTTGAAGTTAATTTATAAATAATTGGATTACCGACGCTGTTTATGTACATTAAAATTTTTGACCACGAGATTAAATTCAAATATCCTTCAGTTCCCAATTTGGCAATGTCACAAGTATTAGCGAATAATAACCATATAGTTAGTACACGAATTGGAAACAATGACAAGAAAAATAGAATAATGATAACAATTAACATTTTAACCACTTGTTTTCTTGATCTTAAAGTACATACGGCAGAACGTTCATTTTGTGCTATGCATCTCAACTTATCCGACATGAGTTGTTTTATAATAAGCGCATAGAAACCAATTAAGGCGAACAGTGGAACAATGAAGAACAACACCATCAAACCAACGATGTAAATATGTCGAATCTGGCTATCTATAATTGTTCGGCACACATGTACAGAACTCCCATCGTACCATTTAGCTCTGTGTAATTCAGTCATAAACACAAATGGTAAAGTGACCAGAACTCCCACTATCCAAATAATGATGATGATTCTAACTGTAGCCGATGTTGTAGTTACCATTCGTTGTTTGAACGGATGACACAATGCGTTGTATCTTTCAAAAGTCACTGCTAGCATTGTTAATGTCGAAATATGAACAACTGAATTCTCCAGCAATGGCACCAGCTTGCCTGAAGTAGAAATAAAATGCCTATGGTACTTTTTATAACACAATTAAAAATTGCTACCCATGTTACTGTTGCAGTAACAAAAATATAAACCTTTATATATATACTAACATAAAAGAAGGTCTTTTAAAAAACAATATTAAAAGATTTTTTAATAATATGCAAACATTTTATTTGTTCATTTAGTACACTGAACATTATTCAATTGCTTTAGAGTTCTTGCTTACTGTACAGTAAATATATATTAAAGGATAAATTAAAATTTGATCACACCAACACAAAATGGATAGATGAATGAAATGCACGAATGTAATTATGCATTTTAACTATTACATCTCAACCTACTTTTACGTCTTCATAAAGTAATAATTATTTCTGAGAGTGAAAAACTTTTTTGACAAGTTTGTTAATTTCTTATAAGATAATGAGACCATCACTCATAGTAATTATTGTATTATATAATATATTTTTTAAAAGATAATTTGTACTTCTAGACAAATTGTGTCAGAAACATTTATCAAAGCAAGTTAGTAGTAATGCGCGCATTTTTTCCAAGAAAATCTTGATATTAAGAACAAACAAAAAACAACATTTTCAACCTCAAGTTGTTTTCGTAGACTTTAAGCAGGCGTTGGCATACTTTAAGGCAATTACGACTTCGGATTGTTTTCTCAACTATACAAAGACCAAGTACTCCAAAAGTATCTAGTTACGATTAATCTTGTTTACGAATGACAGAAAGATACTTGCTGTTACAGTTTATCACGAGAACACAAATGTCAATAGAGAAACAAACGACAAGTAACACGCTAATAAAATATTTGTCTTTGAGATTTTGCGATTACTTTGAGATTATTACTTAAAATAATGAGAAACCATAACAATCTTGTAATCAGAATAAAATACATTATGTATATAACGTCACATTATTTGATGCAAAATATGGACTAAGTGCATCTTGTCTCATTGGACTCAATACATTTTATGTTCTAGTTTGCATTCAACTTTCTTTAGCTGATGAATCATTCATTTTAGTAGTAAAGTAATGTGAATGTTTTGATGCTCTCAGCATAATCTTGAAAATTTGCAATAATTTTCCCAAATTAATACTGTTATCTTTCACGTTCGGTTGCCTTTGAAAGTAAGAGTTAACGCGTAAACCGTGCATGTAAGAACAACGACTGTGTAATTAAATGTTGCATTGTTCCGGCGAACGCCAGTTTATAAATCAAGTCCAACCTTCGTTAACTATAAGTTTAAATCATAGGTAATTAGTTAATTTGAATAAATGGGGTTAACTTTGAAGCATTAATGAATGTGGATATATACAACAAAGTTCACGACTAATGTCTTGATGGAAATGAAATCGTTCTTGCATACGTTCAGCTTTGTAATGACATGCGAAAATATTTAGACCAAATTTTGAAAGATTGTTAATTCTTTTGTATAGAATTGCTAAGAAAATGTCTCTTGAATATTTTCATTTATGTGAAATGAATACAAAATAGAATTTCTAATTTGTCTCTACAATGTCTGAATTTAAATAACTCAAGTACCACGTATTGGCCATAGATTCTAAGTGAAATAGTTTTAGATTTCTTCTAATCAAACACGACATAAATGTCACGCAATTTTGAAACAGATTTTGTATCCTAACACAAATTACAAGAATGGGACCAACAATAATATCAAAATTGTTATCAATGCCAAATGTCTCTATTTTCAATTCTGTAGAAATTGTTAAAATTCCGTCTCTTTGATAAACATTTCATCTCCATTTTACTTATCTAATTGTATTTAACCCAAAATATATTTTTCTTAGTCTGTGTATACAAGTTCATGTACCTAAGAACATTAGGCATAGGTTAGTCCATCTTGATACCATTACAGCTCCTTTTGGACTAGATTGTCTCGTCATCTTCAACACAATCATATAATAAATCGTACCTTAATCAAAGATGATGTCCCTGATGACTTAAAAATCTGCACGTGCAGTACGTGAACCTTTGTTTAGGGAAAATGGCAAAACTAAAGTAGTATAATACATTCCTGTCTCTAATCTTAGTATATAGCTACACATATTTTAAAGAGTATTATATGATTAATCTCATCTCATCGCAAAGATCATTCTCTTAAAATTGATTTCCCAACAGATGAACGATGACGGAAGCAAACATATTATGCATTTATTAACATACATGCAGGGAAACCACTATTCGCCAGTTAACATAGCGGTTCTTGAGCAACATATGATTTGTAATTTCTGTCAGTAAAAAGGATTATATATCATGCAATGTGGCAATATGTCTTGGGAGATGTGAAATTATGCATAGTGATGAGAGAAAATATTCGTTTTTAATGTACATTATACAGAATTATTTTATGTGTTAGCTCATTGATAATTGGAATTCTAAGTTTCATTCAGAAATTAGTTTCTAGCATTTATAATTATCAATGTAAAAATTATTTTAAAATCTCTTAGGTTGACAGCGTGTTATTAGAGATGCAAAATGCAAATTTCTACAGACTAGATAAAAGTATTTCATCGTTTTTATTTTATAACTTTAGGTGTCGCTCTTCCGGGTCGTTGTGCACTGCGAAAATAGTTCCGAGAATTTAGTTTGACTGCATTTGGGTGGCCCGTGACTCTGTTTGTATGTGTCAAATGATATATTTTTCACCTAAATTAGTTTTTCTATCTCTCTAGGACAATATTGTGACCAGTTTGTGTTTTCTTTTTAGGACTACTTCTTGCGGTGGAAGATTTAAAATTTAGTGCACTGCGGTCATTTTGACCTTTGAGAATGGGAATTCCCAACTATACATGTGCACAATGTGAACTGGTAAAAAATTGAATCGTTCATGACCTATATTTATTGGACTTATTTTTCAAGTCTAGTGTGGAGGATTAATAGGGTACCAATCATTATTTCTCAATCTATTTGAGAAAGTCAGCAGAGACACTAAAACTTGGCTATTTTATATAGAAACAAAGAGTAAAATCATTCACAAGGGTGACTCCTTAAAGCATTTGTTTAGTTTAATCCAACATGAATGAATCCGATTACATTTTTGTTTGTTTTCAGAGTATGATCTATAGTAAAACGCCGAAAAAACCCAGACACTACTAAGACTTATATAAAATTTGAATATAATAGAAAGGTGGACAGAATCATTATCTACGCAAAATAACATTAAATTAATTCAAACATGTTCTAACTATCAACGTTAATCTGCTTTGATATTATTACAGATCTATGCCATGAAGAAAAAATGCATAGCGTTAATAAGACATTTTTACATTGTAAGACCACACAAAAACACTCTTAAATGGTTCAATTTATCATTCAGTTAAAGTATGAGCTCTGTTTTTGTATTTTTAGACAGGTTTAACCTATTTTATATTGGTAGTCTTCTAATAATGTACATTAAAATTATTTTCTACATGATTATAACTATCGACGTACTTTGGAAATAGATCGGTTTTAACATGATAATTTACAACAAGGTTTTCTTATCGCCTCGGTAAACACTTGACATACATTTAAATACATCTTATAATATTCTAAGTACCTCTATCTATAGGTTCCAAGTTAAATTTTATTTCTGACTATTGGCGTAAAACAAACGGTCACAGCATCACAACAATTATTGTAAATTGTGAATTATAAATATATAACGTAAAGTAATTGAGTAATTAAGTATAATATCACCTGCACTTCAAATACCATTCTTAATATTGAAATTATCGAAATAACTAAAAAATGAAATTGCATGAATACAATATCTTCGTTAATATCGTGGACTGAACAAAACACTATTGCAACTCCATTTGATGATAAAGATACATTTAGACTTTTATAAGACGGAATGATTATAGCTTTAGGAATGCTATAACCGCGACAACCTCTTAAATGTATACTAATTTTCCATGTGTCTTTTTGTCCAATATAGTATTGATTTTGATTTTATTATGCAAGAGTTAATTTTGTTGCGCTCCTTAAAGAACACATTGAATATTTCATGCAAAAACACACTATCAATACGCATTTGAAGCAAAGTTGATTGATACACATATAATCAATTTATAGATAAAAAAATATTAAACGTGTTTTCATTTACGACTTGTCTTCTTTATAGATTTGAGAGAACTTAAAAATCGCCATACCATGCATAGATATCTTTATTTGATTTAATTCCATGTTCAGTTCAAAAGCAGCGATCAAAATCACCTCTTGTCGACATGACGAAGAAAGTAAAATCGCTAAAACCAAAACATATACCCATGTGCGTGCGAAGACCTAGTTATTAAGACGATTTCCTAATTTTGCTGTCATTAAAGCTGTATCATCAATCATTTTTACCCGCATTTAACCATCAAATTATCATTTTAATTTTATTCTATCGCACATACATCTGTTTCAATTTCTAGCACCAGTATATTATTAACCAATCTCATCTCTCTGCAAGAACTTTTGTGATAAAAAATTCGAAGAAATCAATAAATTCATGCATTTTCAGAGCAAAAAATCTACCAGCATTATTTATTGTAAAAGAAAATTCCACTGGTTCTCCTAATTTTACATGGTAGAAATTGTGTCTGTTGGTTAACAAATCTGAATTTGGTTTTTTAAAAAGCATCGGAATTCCCTAGCCGACAATTAATTTAAAAATTATTCAAATCAATATATTTTATTTTTAATTTCCATGAAAGAAAGCAATTAGTAAACATTAACAAAGTATGCAATCAAGAAAAAGTATCACAACAAAAATGTTTGAATTGCTTCAATATATCGAGTTGTTGATACCATAACAAATTAAACAATGGCATAACGTTTGACAATCAATAATTCATTCCCTGTACAATGGAAACAGATATATGACAAGAGCTACTAAGTAAAGGCTATATATGTTATATTAGATTGAATGTTAGTTGGTGCACATCAGCTTTCTTAGCATTTCTATGCAAATGGTTTGCTAACTATTTCTAACGAGGCCGAACAGATGACATCAATAGAGAATTTTCATGGATAAGAATGACTTTCTTTCCTTGGTATGTAAATATTCAAAGATCGACGAAATAGAAGTTTTAGTGGCTAGCAACCGAGACACCCTCTGACTACTTTTTACATTAAGTCGTTAGCTAGTCTCATACATGACATTAATTCAGCGAGAAATAATAATATTAGAATATGAGCGACCTAAAAGACTGTATTTCCGAAGTGCGTTGAAAAAAGAAAGCAACTAAGTATCATCATTGCTGTGATATAGACTAGACTTGATAAGAACTAAGTGAGTGATAAAAATACTTAAAAACTTTTCCATCTGTAACTTTTTAAAGTACACAGTACAGAATATTTTTACGAATCTAGAAATCTTGCCAAATTACTGCTGTTTTATTCTTTATCCGATTCCCGTCAAATTCCACAAATGTTAATCGCCACATGGGCATAATACAAGTACGTTTTTATCCAGATATCTAAAGTAAATGTGCATTTAATATTACATTAAAAGTCAAAGTTTCCTTGGAAATTGGCATTTTTCATGCATTTTGGTTTACTTTTTGCTCAGGTTTTATTGACATGCGTCAAAAATGTCACACATAATTCTAGTATTTCAATTGTGTATTATTCAATTTAAGAGAAAAATATCAAGATTTTAAATTCGATTGCACCATATAATCCTATTTGTGACATGTTTGATCCATTTTGTAATTAATTTAAAACAAGAAATGTAATGTGGAAACCACATTAAAGCCGGATTTAAAAACTTTAACGCAAAAATTACAAAGGAAATTTATCCATTATTAAGCCAGGTAGAGTTGAGGTTACTTTCTTATTCTGCTTATTACATGTCATGTTATCATTGTATGAAGTTTCATAAAATAAGGATAATAAATGGCAGAAATATATGCTAAATTGAAAACTTTAACGCAATTGTTAACGACACCGGACGTCCGACCGACCGGCCGACAGCCCGCCGGTGTTTAGCTAACTATTAGCCCAATTTTTTGTTGTCAAAAAATGATAACAAAAAGAGATACTGCAGGTATTGGTAATTAATATCAGTCGATTATATCGTAGCATTCAAATGTCAAGCTCTTTTTTACTAAGGATTGTCTTCAAAATCACGAAACAGTTTCAAAGATCTATAATGCTTTTCTCGTCTATAAAATAGGACAGTAATTTTATGAACTCTATGTTGACGGCGATAAGCTTATCTCAATTAACCATTATTTTGTGTGTTTATGTGCCATATCCAGCGTCTATCTGACAGTTGCTCTTGCATTAAATGATAAAACAAGATAGTTTGTCGGTGACCTTTGATATAAAAGGATAAAAAGTACATTACCGGACTATTTTTTATATAAATCCTGAATATCCAGCAACTGGCGCTCTTACTTCGCGACAGTGGCAACTTTATCGTGTAATTGAACGGTTTCGTTTCTCATTCAATGTTCATGTGACTAGAATTCTCTATTAAAAGCCCATGTCAGGAAGCCAGGAAATTATCACAAAAGATCAAACACATTTTACGATACCTTGTTTCTTTGGTTTATATCCCGTGCTTGATAGCTATTTGGAAATGATAGTAATGCCAATTACATAGTTATTATGTATTCTGTTTTTGGTTCAAAATGAATTGCACTAAAATCTGTATAATCTATAAATGTTTCTAAGTCCTAGATTTTGTGGTGTATATTTTTCTGATAGTTAAGTATCGTATATGATGGTATTGATTGAAAAGTTTTACAAGTTAATTAACCTTTAAATGTATATGGTTTATGCATTAATTCCTGACAGTTAAGAAAAAATGCTTTACATAGTATACATTTAGTCGCTTCCTCCTTTTTTTACAGTATGAATGTGTAAGTTTGGTACGACCAGTTCTACATCGCGTTATTACTATTTGATATCGCCGACTAAAAATACTATTGAAATAGGTGAATCAACAGTTTACTGTAGTCTTTCTGTCACGTAACTTATTAAATGTTGTATTATTCCACAATGTTTGCCATTTTGACTTAATCAATACATTGATTGAGTACTTGAATATAATTTACGCAATAAGCTACGTCAAAGAAGAATGAATGTTTCCTTAAGTGCCATTTTGAATGAATAAAGATGATGTATAAAGGTTTTATTAATGTAGTGTGACAGATGGATTTGTAACAGCAATATTGAACAGTTGTGATTTATTAACGGTACACACAAAAATTAGAAACCTGAATAGTATAGTTCATTGTTCGATACCGATTCTGAAGCAGCTAAATGTAAAGAAATAAACAAAAGTTACTTTGTTAGAGGTGAAAGAGGCTCACATTAGTATTTTTTTTTTCAACACCAAGTTCAGACATATGAAAACTATAAAACGACTGGTATCAATTTAAATAAAAGACATTGCATTGCAAAAATTACATTGTTCTCCAGAAGATTTTACGTGATTTTTGTGATTGCAGTTGACATCTTCGTCTGAACTAAAGTAATTATTGTTTAAAAGACGACAATGTTAATATCATGTCATTTGCAGGATGTTATCTTGAGACCCACTTTAGGTGCCAACACAGAAATTCATACAAAGTAGTTTTTTCATATTTTTATGTATTTTCAGCTGTAACGTCTCAACTTAAATAGCTTAAATATGTTATCAAATACAATAATGGAAGTTTTAGTTCCTGCATTATCAAAATAGCTTAATTCTTTGCATTTTCTTTTAGCCAGTTCAATGACCCTGTAAAAGATACGTTGTCTAGTTAAATAAAAACAATGATTTGTTCTTTAAAATAAAGAATGCATTTAATTACGATAAATATATTGTATTATAAACTGATTATGTAATTGTACGTAAAATATATTAATTTTATGATAGTAAATGAGTAATATATTTTTTTCAAATACTTTGCGAGGGTAAAATTCAAATATCAAGACTAACAGTGTTTGTGAACTGCAACTTGTTAAGCAAATGGACATTTATCTGGTACAAGTTAACTCTTATAAAAGGAGCCCACTTATAAGACAAGGGCATTTTTTCAAATTGAAACTTAGAATACGAATTGGTTTTGCATGTTACACTTCCACGACTTCGCGGTTTTAGACTTTTTCATGAGTGCTATAAATTAATTATTTTAGTATAGTGGTTTTAGGTTATTTTAGTTTTATAAACAGTAGATACTTCTGAAAAATAAGAAAATCAGAGAATGAAATTTTTTTTCGTCAAGTGTCCGTGTTGCTTAACAAGAATACTGTAATGCAACCTATATAATATTATAGAAATTTTCATTGAACAAATTTAGTTCAATTCTTTCATGGCAGTTATGTTACAGATCATGAGTTTCCGACAGTTTCTAAACTGAAATAAGATAATCAGTTGCAAATACGCTTCTTGTTATCTCAACCTATTGAAAACAAAACAGATGCAATTTTCTAATTCAAAGCTTGATATCAGTTTCATTTCTTGTAACTTAAAAATATTAAAAACTTATAATGGCATTGGGTGGTATTTAAGTCGTCTTATATGTCTTAACCTAACATAAATATTATTGAAACATTGGAATATCTATCCATCTCCTTTGAACTAATGATTTAGTTGTGTTAGGCACAATATTTTGCAACTTCTTGAACTATTTTACGGTAAACGAGGGTGACTTGAACAAGCTTCCGCCCCTCTTTGAACGACCTAAAACCTTAAATAAAAATAAACACGACATGAAGAAACTATTAGTAGTTTTTCTCTACAGCAAGGTCAAATAGCAATTAGTGACTACACCACAGTTTACCCTTAATTTCCAGACAAGGCACGAGTTTATTCGTAGAACAACATTGTTTATTGAAGCGTAGGTGAATAGGAGACGGAAGTTAAATGTGTTTTAAAAGCTGGTTAACTGAGTAATATCGTATTTTACCAGAAATGTAATTAACAGCCGATCAGATTATAAATACTACTGATATATCGAGATAAATGTCTATCAACGGGTTATTAGCTTTTAGAGTTTTATTTTTGTCATCTTAAAACCTATTGACATTTTATCTTATAGTGTACTCTTTTTTATCATCAAATTGTGTGGTATACGTTTTGGTAACATCTGTTTATTTTGGTTATAACGTATAACAATGTCAATATATATGTCACTGCATACATTGTAAGACACTGCTTGCTAGGAATGTGTGAATGAAATGGCTTGATAATTAATACGTATTGCTTCGGTAATCATGAATGCTGTGAGGGGAAAAGTTCAAACATGGAGAGAAAATGTTTGTGTCTGAGGTAATCTGTAAATCATTGGCTTCGGAGGAAACATATTGAGACATAAGTAATCCTAACGTATTTTATTGCTGTATAAAGATGCACGTAAATGACACCAATGTTGCATGTTGTACGACAGCAATAAAGTATTATTTTCATTTGTTTACATTCAGACATCGAAATAAAACAGTTAAGGAGTTTTGTACCTCGTTATATGAACCATATTAGGAATTCTTGAGTTTAAATAAGCCGAGTTTACTGGCTTGATGTCCTAAAAGTATTCACAGTAAGAGTATGTTTTCAGAACAGACAAAATACTCAAATTTATATTGCTATTGTTTCAGACAATATTTATTGAAACTGAATGCTAATTTTGATATGTCAGACAATGGACTAAATACTACCATTGGCTCAAAATATTACAGTTAATACACGTATTGTTTTAAGTACTTAAAACTATACGTGGTTAGAAACCTCATTCAGGTATTGTTCTATGTACTTAAAGCTATACGTGGTTAGAAATCTAGGTTTGAAAGATTCATCCGTGAAATTTATCATATAAAAAAATAGCAACTATTTTTGTCGCAATTTTTCTTTTAGTTACGCTTTGTATTTTCTCTGTATAAAATGGTAATCTGTCGGTAATGTAAGGTGAATTTCATAAAGTGGTAAAGTTGATGTAAATGAATACTGCTATACGAATTAGAATGCATAATTTTATATACATGTATATTTAAAAATGAATACATGAATATGTTTCTGAAAATCAAGAAGTATCATGTCATGTATGTAAGACAGCAGTAACGGCAGTACAGCAGTACAGCAGTAAAGCCTTGCTGTTAGAAATTTCGGCAGTACAGAAGTAAAGCCTTACTGTTAGAATTTTCGGCAGTACAGCAGTAAAGTCTTACTGTTAGAATTTCCGGAAGTACAGCAGTAAAGCTTTACTGTTAGAATTTTCGGCAGTACAGCAGTAAATCGTTACTGTTAGAATTTTCGACAGTACAGCAGACTTTTGTATTATTCTAGCATATTATTCCTAATTTTGCCTCTTAGAATTCTCATATTATACGGTTTTGTATTCTATTGAACGTACGGATCATCATACAAATCGACTTTGATGTAATAATATTAGCAGAGTGTTAATGCTCATAACTGTTCACAGCGTTGTTGCCGACATCTCCTTCCTATAATGGTGTGTAAAATGATAATGAATTAATGAGAGTGAAGGTAAAAACATGAAATCACACATTTAACTGACAATACACAGGCAGACATAGGAGGTTTGTGAGTTGACTATGAAGTTGAATGTTTGAATTCTCTAAGGTCCAAGTTAAACGTACAAATAGAGCCAATCTATGATGTCAATATTTGCATGATATTCATAGCGCTGATAGCGCTATCCTGACATGGGTCCATCAGGGTTAAACACTACTGTCCGATATTGATAACAATGAGACTATTTTTTCACGCGTATGTGTTTACCTAACTACATATCATTGCGCTTAATTTGACTGCGATTGGCCGAATGTAATTGTCCGCGACATTTTCGTGATACGTTTCAAATTGTGGTTTCGTCGACATGAGTTGCAAAAAAACCTAGGCCATTAAAGTGTGTTCGTGTGCAAAAGTTGACATGTCTCTTACGCTAATAAGACTCTGTTCAAATAAAACGTCTAATGACAATGGAACAACGACTTCAATGAAAGATATCAATATTTAATTATGGAACATCATTTAAATGAGTGATGATAGTACTTTAAATGATATTGGATCTAATTTGACCGAGAAACATAATATAAAACGCTTCATGTAGCTACCACGCGTTCGGCTGACAATCTGTTTGCTTAATTATCTGATTTTGGAATTTGCTCAGATGACTCTTTATTCCTTTCATTCATGGGTAAAGGTGAATTGGTTTATTCTATAAAAACTGGATTTGGCTCAAGCGCTTTGGGGACACTATTGTAATAATTAGGCACACGTGAAAGCATAAGTTAAAAGTTTCCATGTTTTGATCTTGTTCAACATTATTTTATTGTTTTTTTAATTTAATCTTAGATTTCAATATGACTACTACAGTTACAGAATTTATGAACAGCTGTAGTCAGTCAATTTATCCTGTAAAAGAATATTTTCATTTGTATTGAATACAAAAATTGATAAAATTAACTTTGTAATCATTATAGGCGTGTATTCATTAAATTATTTAGTTCTTGTTCCAACGTGTGATGTATGTTTCGATTGCTATGAACGACGTAAGTTCGATTGGCCATGACCTTTGTCTTGATCAAACTAAGTTGGAGTGTGCTTTTGTTGCTGTAAATGTTACAAACATCACGTTGTGCATGAGTTTTTGGAAAATGTTATCATTTAAATAAATCTGGCTGAATTAAAGAATTCTTTGGAAATGAATCCGGTGGTTTTACGTTTAGAATTGAAATACAAATTTTCTAAATTCAAATTCATATTTTCCTGGAAATTCTCAAGTTGGAACATCAATCAAAGTTTCTAATTACTTTGGGAAGAAGTTTTGTATGAGGAAGGAATAACCAGTTGTTAAAACAAATGCATTGCAATGATTAAAGTGAGATGTAAAATGATCAATACATTAAACAAATTGTTAACTGAAGTTCATTTATATAATGCCATAAATATCAGTTTTATGTGCGTTCGGTGAGATTAGCGTTTAATTGAGGCAATTGACACAATAATTGACACAATGTGTCTGGAGTAAATTCAACATGAATTATTGAATTATATATTTGCAAAGTGTGACAAATTAGACTGATACAGTTTACCCACGTATAATTCTAAACAATTGTTCATCATAACAGTTGTAAAATAAAAGAGAAGATAGCAATGAGCCAATGACTGATATAAAACATAACTTGAAATGATGAGACGGCTATTCTATTAAATTTGTAAAATACCAAACATGTAGCTTACTAGGGATCCTGACCCCGCTTAATCTATCTAACAATTGTGATTGGCATAGTTCAAATGGCTTGAGCATTTTATCACTATCATTACCCATTGTAACAATTTATCTCTGATCCGATGAATATCTGGTCCGACTTGTGCTTCTTTATCCATTTAACATAAATTTTCTAATGAAAGGTATACTGTGATTACTAACATAATTACTATACTTAGATTAATATTGATGAAATACCTCTATGACAAAGCTATACCCAATAAGCTAATGCCATATACTTCTAGTATAGTGAAATGTATCTAACCATTGAATAAAGAAATCATCTCGTAAAATATCAAAGAAATTACTTTTTGTATATTACATTGGATGAACCAGAATTATCCTAAAACGAATAAATGAAACCACATTAAGGAAAAACTATTAACAAAAATCATAACCTCTCTGCTCAATGTGTGTGCTACTTCATTTCAAAATCTCTATGGAGCCATTTAACAAGTTAAAGACTCCAGATAGCAAACCATTGGTAATTTTGACACTATGGACAAAATTTGCTAATGCATTTTCCGCTAGATTAAGGTTAGTTAGGCGGTCAGTCTGTCCTTGATTTCCCAATTATTGCTCGAAGTCTGAATTCACATGGATATAAAACAAAAAGACAGCTTCATCTCCTGGGTGGCGATAATTTCATTCATTGGTCGGTAGGATAGGATCTCTAGACTAATACGCATCCATTGCTTTTTTCGAGTTGTTGACAACTAACTTGTTTGCAAAACGGTATGACAAGAATAGTTAAATAATCATTTCCAAATACACTGCATAGTCAGAATCGAACGCAGGTCCACCAGATTTACAGTCTGGCAAACTTTTGGCTAAAGTAATTTGCACGCTTTGTAGAGCTTAAAGAAAAAATGAGTTATATTGATCACAGTTAATTGTATTTTGAAGACAAGCATGTTTGATTAATGTAATATTGATGCAGACCGCGGCTATTAATCTTAACGAGGACATTCGGTTTTTTTCTTCATTACATGTTCTTAAGTACATTTGAACAGTAGTCTAATGAGGAAATCATCCAATAAGATGTCAAATTGATTGCATCTGTACATTTTTAGATTGCATAAAGATTGCATTTATGAATCTAAATACTTACTTGACATATCTTGTTCAAATAATTCATCGTTATTACTGAAGTTAACATTTCAATTGAAACCCACACAACTGATTTATGGACTATTTACCATAAGTCGTTAAAAAACCCAAATTCGTTAAAGAGGATATAAAGGTCAACTGAGCTGGTATTGTTAAACATATGACATTTTAAAGAGCTTTTAAAATAAAATTTCAATTATGATGTTAATGTTATTAATTACATTATCAAAACTAGAATGTGTCATGTTTAAATAAATAGTAATTATCACATAAGTTAAAGCCTTGTGAATGAATCCACAAAATTACACAATTAAGCTCTAAACGATTTTGAATCATATACGTATATTCAATGTTAACAAACAAAGATCAATATAAAATGCTCTTATAATAGAAATTCTTATTTGTTAAGAAATGAACACTTCGGCAAAATTAAACTTAGACTGCTAAATGGTATAACATGTATTTTGTGTTTCTATTACATGTATAATTTTAATAACTTCACAGTTTTTACAGGTTTCCTGTCTACTGTAAATAAATATAAGTTCATAAGGGGGCTGTTAAATCCGACAATGATGCAACATCATTACACGTTTTTTTTTTGTAATTGGTGAATAACAAAATTAGACAAGCTTTCATTCCAATGTTGTATCTCCATAAAGTTGTAATCACTAGTGTATCAGTGGAGATCAGGAAATGTTGATCAATAAGTTATGAAACAAAATACTTACTTTTTGTGAACTTGTGACTTGCTTTAAAACTGCATGGAATATGGATTATTCATTTTTCCTTTCTACGCCATGAATGAATTCTCTTTTGTATCATTTGTGTAATGATATTTAAATTATTTGTCTAGGGATATATTACAGTATTTACTGCGACAAAAACATCTCAGGGATGTTGTTTATTGTTGAGAAATTTACAACGATCAAAAAGTAATTTTATGCCGTTTTAAACAAGTAATCGACATGCCATTTTGCAGTATTTTGAATCAAACTTGATTGTTTTTTTTTATTTATAATGGCCAATGCAAATTGCTGAAACAAATGAATGTCAGCTATGCCCAGTAGAATTGTACTCTAATAAAAATTGCCTCGTAAAAATAGTTCTTGATGAAAATAATTATGGTAATAGAAGACCTACATAACATCAATGACATGGTAATAGCCCTGCTATTATAAAAATTGATTTTACTTCACTTACTTACTTCTTCTTAAAGTCATTGGCATTTATTTTTTTTCCAGGCTATATGAGATTGCATTAGTACAGTTTATGAGTTCCATCATTTTCTTCGTCCAATTGACCCTAAAACGTATTTAATAATGTTTTTCTCAGTAGTTTAGTGACATCTAATTACATAACCCTCACTTCGAGTCAAAAGATGCTCTATCAAAAGCTGATTATCATTGAATTAGTATATAATTGTTAACAAGTCTCTTTCGAACTAGTTTTTCAGTTTAGCGCATGCGCTAAACTTAATACGGCCATCTCGACAGTCGTTTCAGATTTAGCCAACGGAAGTCTTAAGACAAAATAGTTCTGTTGAACTTTATTTTACCAAAACAACGCAGTTGCCTTTCTTTATGTGAAAAAATTGCATTCCTTGTACGAAATGACATACAAACATACATCATATGGAACAAGAAATTATTCTTTATATGCATACTGTATAGGCGCAACAATATTGAACTACTTTATGACGCGGTCCAAGTATTTACCAGAAATCCTCAAAAACCCAAAAATCCCCGAAATACCGAAAAACTTTACATCACTCTTTAACTGAAAACGTATGAGTTGTTATGTTTTGAAATACTTAATAATTATGACATTTAAACACTTTTTACTTTTTTGTAAGTATCAAAATCTATTAAACAATTAATATTTAGTCCTAACAAACAATCATTATGTATTCTATAGGGTTCTTGAATACTGCGTATGTTAACTACTTGCGATATCGGCTTTTACAAACTTTTTAAACGTTAAATATTGGCATTTGTTTGCTAAACATGTTTGAAACAAAAGTACCGTAATTAATTAACATATGTTGTGCACCTAATAATTATATGCATGTGTAAGAATTGTTTGTCTCGACTTAGGCATAAATATGTTTTGGTGGTTGTTTTTTTCGTCTTTTTGGTAAATGCATAGACCCTTCACCCACAAGACGTCTCTTCCCCTAGACATTTCGACTCAATGACATGTGTAAGACATACCTACTCCAAAACAATACTCGTAGTGTATTCTGACACACCATAGGTCTTCATATAAAGTGTAAATTTGTAAAAATTTAGTCTTAATAACTGATTTAATGAAATTCATTAATTAAACTGTGGTCAGCGACTCGTCATTTGGAAATTTTAACGTTTAGATAGCGGCTATTGACGTCAAAATGCGTTCCGAAATACAGTACATGTACTAGTCGGGATTACCTGCCCCTTACCACTATCGTGATCGGGTCAAGCAAACCGTAATAACGTTACTTTTAATGATACAAGAAACAGTTTGACCATCATATAGCGATCTACAAACAATGCAATTCGTGTATTATATACATCACGTTGATTAGTGATTTAACGATTAGATAACTTTTTTTTCGGCATAACAGTAAATCAAACTTTTACTATTATTAATGATACTCATATGCAATAAATTTAACGCGATTGACACTTTATACGAAATATTAATTTTTAGTGCTAATACATACTCAATTACCCAAACAACAATTGTGTTTTACTCTATTATATATGATACGGTGTGAGTAACCCCCTAGTTGAAATGTCACTACATGCGGGCTGAGTTGCCCATACGTTGGGTTGAGTTGTCAACGGGTTGAGTTGTCAACGGGTTGAGTTGTCAACGGGTTGAGTTGTACCGGAACCTGCAGATCAAATTAATTGAACAACTAATCCGAGTGTGCAGTCATTGTTAACAAAGAATCTTCCATGATGCTATTATTATGTTCTCCAAAATGAGTTATATCGCTTACATCGTATGGAGCCATACCAGTATGTTAAGATTTACTTGGTGGATGCTAATATTGCAAAGAATATTAGCTAGCTCAGATTTGTTATATCCTAACCCTGGATCAAACAAACAGAAAGCTTGCTGTTCAAAATGCGTCGTAACCACTTTTTTTTATTAAACTTCGGATTTATTTTAAATTCAAGAATTGAAGATAATTGTGAATAAACTAAACTTCAGCGCTGTCAGCGCTTTGATTTCTTAAGCATAAAACGAGTGTCTTCTTTTACAAATAAATATTTATTTATCGTCGATAAATAGTGGTGCTTGATGGATATATTAAATAAATAAGTTCGCGTTGATCTAGATTTAGAACTGTGTCTCAAATGGATTCAAAATTTATCTTACAATCAACATGTCCTACTGACATTATTTAAATTACATTACCAGTGACACTTGAAGTAACATTTTACAATCACATTCTGAAACATTCTTACATTCTTGTTTTTTCTTGGTTTTAAAACTGTATAAGATAATAGTATAAGTCAGAGATTTTATACGTATTTGTCAATTTGGTCCAAAGATATTTTATCAAATAATATAGGTATATAAAAATATAAATTTTAACTCACGAGACTCTAGGGGACAAATTGACCTTTATAAGTTAAATCAGTGAGTTATACAATTACTTCCTTTTTAATACTTCAAGATTTGAAATGTCAAAATACATATCGGTAAACATCTTCTTGAATTTATAGTAAAACGTTATTACAATTATAATTGGTTATGATTTATACTCACCACACTGTGTTATTTTGTATGACCTATTATACTTAGAGTTATTTCACACAAAATTTTAAAACAAAATTCTTGTAAGTCAAAAACATTTTCATCATTTAAAATCAAAAGCTATGTATATTTTTTATCTAGGATAATTTCCAGTCGTTCGAATCGATAAGTTTCTGTTGTTTACATTAATTAAATGTCATATCCGCCCATTTAAATTAGTCGCTTATATTAAATAACCAACATATCATTTTTCACGATTACAATGCATGTTTACTAAAATATCGTAAATATTAGTAACAGTAGATACTCATTGAAGTGAAAATTTATTGGAAACGAAACTGTAAACACGCTAAATTAATTTTACGCTTAGAGAAAACTAGTTCGAACGAGTCTTGTAAACAATTACATACTAACTTAGTGATCATAAGCTTTCGATGAAGTTTATGATGCTTTGAAGCCAGAGTAATGTTATTGGATGCCACTATGCTAATGAAAAAAAAACAAATTCAAATTAACTAACGGTCAATTTGAAGACAAAACAAACGGATTCTGAAATTGTTCTTCTTTAATCTAAGATATAATAAACAGGACAATAGTTTCAATATATTTCAAGAAAATGTAGACACATTAAGATTATATAAGATTATATTAGCTATATATAATATATATAATAGCCCATTATGCTGTCATTGAATTGATGTTATTCTTGATTAATATAGTTGTTTCAAACTAGAACTAATTTTACGAGGCAAACTCCTACTTTATCAATTTATGTTTTGAACTGAACAAATAGAAACATTCGACCTTTATATATCTATTCAGATTGTTCGTACTTAACTGTTACAGAGATTGACTTAATCCTTTGTAAGAGAGTATTTTACTTTCACTTGAGCGTTAGTGAAATACACTAATGTATTGTTTACACGTTTTAATTAGTTGTTTGATCAACGATTTACAGTGACGAGTCATCGATGTTTAATCGTACGATACTTCACTTTATTTTCTAGAAAGTTTGTTCGGAGCACGTCTTAGCATCACGATCATTTTTTTTTACTTTTACAGTTTTTTTCCGCAAAGGAGATTTTTTAGGGAAAACAAGTGGCCAAGATACAGAGCATGACATACATTTGAATTTCAAAGCTTTAATTGAATACCAGTCATAAAAAGATTTACAACTGTACGCTAGGCTGTCAGTTTTAATATAGATTTGATTACATTATAGATATATGGTTGGAAAATATTTATGTCAATTATATCAGTTCTATAATAAACAGAAATTGTACAAGAAGATTGATATCAATCGAGAAAACATTGTTAAACCTTTCATACAACTGGATGATACTAATTTTAGTTTCTATTGCATTAATGTGTATGCGAATGCTGTGTTGTCAACAGCATTGTTCATTATAAGATTCAATTGATCTTTATTAACTGGCATAGAAAGAAATAAATAATTCCTTTAACTGTTATGTTTTTTTATCTTAGTGGTTTTGTTTTAATGGTGTTTACCCAGACAATTTGTTTGTATGTATTGAAATTGGTGTGGCATTATAGTTTTATCAGGAAGTAATGTCAACTAAATTTGTCCAAGAACAATTACTTCGAAAATAGACATGTATATAGACGATAATAATTTTGTATTAAGTTTATTTTACTTTCACTTCAGTCTGCAATGAAACGAGTTTTAAAGTCAGTATAACAGTATTTATATATATGGAATAAGAACAAATTTCACAAAACGATCAATTAAAATCTCCACTTTGCTTACACTTTTAATAGGAAAGGGAGCCATATATTTTGCTGGATAATTAGATATGTCAGTAAGTTCAGGAAATAGATCCTCAGGCACTTTATTTTTTTGTCTGGGGAATACACTTAGCTATTATGAATTCTGTAAAATGGAAATGAATACGGCAACTATTGAATTTACATAGTGAAAAAAATCAAATATATAACTTAATATACTTTTAAATATATTTATTAAAAGTGACATAAGATTTAATAAACTTTTTTATTAAGCCGTCTGACGATAAAAGTGCGTAATGAAATTGACCTAAAACATTCAATTATGTCTCACAATTACTTACAGATCATTCACGATGAACGTTAAGTTGGTAAATAGTTTAGCCAAAATTTTATTTTTTTGAAGTAAGCTATGTATGTAGCAATTGTCACTCCAATTTCTTCTTAGCGAAAACATAACCGTTTACATGTATCTTCATTATGATCACGAGAATGATTATTTGTTTTAATAGTATCTTTTAAATTTACAAAGCTCATATTTATTTATTTCAATGCTTTCAAATGGTATTTCTTTCTTAGTGAAAGTTTTTTTATTTATGTCTTTTTACAATTTTTGCTAGCTTTTAAAATTTATTTAATTTCATTAGTAATTCAATTACAAATTGTAACATTTTATATAACTTAAGCTTGTTGACATGCTGTAATGAAAAACGTCTTGCATTGAACATAATGTGGTCATCCTTTATTTGTGATACAGTTATGCACCGCTATAATTAATTTTTATGTAGTTTGTTAGACAATGTAAAAATGTAAAGTTGGATGATTTATCACAGTTTTTGCAAGTACAATTAAACAGTTTTCAAACCGCATTTGAATAACATGTATATATTTTCAAACCTCATCTATATGTTTCAGATGAAACCTGGATAGACAGCTTGGATAGTATTAACATAGAACATGAAATTTCAACAATTATGAACAGAGGTGTATTCAAATTTGTATAAGCATCTGTTGCTTTGCAAGTATAATTCTTGAATATGGAAACAGATCAGTAAAAATGATCTATACAGCTAACGCTAAGCTTAATTGGAAAACTAGTTTATTGTAATTTTACTTGCACAATTTGTGCATGCATACGAGTCAGAAAAGTAAGAATTAGATGCAAACTTTTATCAAGTGTCTTTGTTATAGTCATAATACAATAAGGAATGTGTACACGCAAGTCTGTTATAGAACTCATTTCATCGGGACATTTTTCAACAAATCATCGACACATTGACGACAGCCATGTGACTAGGCTGACGAGATGTGTTGTATACATGTATCTGCTACGGGATAAAAAACTTACCCTAAAAAATACACAAAAAGGCACTGAATTACAAATCTCAAAACGAAATTTTACTGTAATTATTACTGGTATGATATAGACCTTATTTGCTTCGAATTCGATTGGTCAACGTTTAGACGAATTGTTAACATTCTATTGTATGCAGATGTTCTAACAGATGCTGCATACAGGATCATGATACAATAATGATAAAACTATCACAATATCTATGACATTATAATGATACTGTATATAATGATACTTTATCCCATCAATCATGACATACTGTTGACATAATTATATATTCTTGTCAACAATCTCAATACTAGCACATAGATTGCATTTTAATAATACTTCAGAAATTAACCAGATACACATCATCTGCGAAGAAAGATATATAAATAAAGGTCCATACATTATTAGAATATGTGTTTGTTACCGTCATCACCATTAATGCGAGTAAATGAGATGATCTAAACCACTAAAGATAATGTCATAAAGTAGATCCATAAATTTATAGGGAAAGTGATCTCTAATGCTACTTTCAGAACGTGTGGAAAGGAAATATTTTTATAATGCTATATTTGGCTGTATATCAATATATATATATTGTATACCATTGTCAATCTTCTTATACTATTTCTAATATCAAAACGTTTCTTAAAGCTTTCAAACAAATACTAGCTTGTCATTTTCACCTACCTTTTTATGAACCGATGATAGATATGTCTGTCAACGCAAATATCTAACATATGGGTTAAAATAATAACCAATGACAACAAATATGGTTTGGAGTGGCATCCTGTTTGAGTAATGTAGCACAATCGTGAATACGATGAACGAGTGTAATCTCAAATTGATTAGAAGTTTCGTCTCGTGAACCATTGTGTCACATTGGTTGATGTTTAAATGGATTATTAATGTCACAATCGTTGCCATTTTTATGAAACAAATATATCATAGAAATTGATAAAGACTTCAACTTCATTCGTAACATGTAGAAAATCCGGTCATATTTCACATTTTAAATCATTCCAACAGTTGTTCTTAGGACGAGTAGTGTATAAGACCTTCAGTTGTTCTTTCATTTATATTTTTGCCGCGCTTCGTACGACTTATAACAAAATGCAGCCACTTAATTAACCATAAACAATAACATACGACCAAAGAGGCAAAAACATTGCAATATTATTGTAATCTTAGTTTTACAGAACTCACAGAGGCAAGAACTTTGAATCGATTTAAACGTTAATGGTATCTGAATTTAATTAATCTCTTACTGTCGGCTATATTGGGACAATTTCATTTCTTGGTGGTACTCTTATTAAAGTCTGTTACAATTTACTACTAGTACGCAAGTCCTTTTAAAATGAAATAGATTAGGCAGCTGTGTAAAAATTTAAAAGATGTCTTTTAGATAATTGTTTGGGAGCGCTTTAAAGTATTTGACGGTTGAGAAACGAGCGCAAGGATATTGTTTTGATTGTACCAAAGGTCCATAGACTATACTTATTTTCTTTATTTAATCCTATGCAGCTCGATAATACAGAAATCAGATACATTATATACTTGATAATTTTTTCTCATAAATTGTGAAGATCAGTAGCGTGTTCAGTTATCGCGAACGTTACAGAACGTTACATAACGATACATTCGGAACTCCTCGGCCATTCGCTGCGAATAATCTAATCTAATACACAAATATGCGATCGTTAAGGCAATGAGTGATGTTTCAAAATTTACGGACTAAAATCGAAACATCACTTAATGCCTACACGTTCATATATTTGTTTTCTTCAACACCGGTAGTTTCAAAATAGCGTCTAAATATGTCCGAGATTATTCGCAGCGAATGGCCGAGGAGTTCCGGATGTATCGTTATGTAACGTTCTGTAACTGACAACGCTACAGTACATTTCAATCGTTGTTTTCATTAAGAGAATCTTAATTTATTTTAAGATATTTAGATTTAAAACATGTACAAAAAGTGCGAGTTCACGAAGCAATATCCTTATGCTATGTTCATGCAAAAATATCTGATGTTTCTTGTTCTATCTAATTTGGCATTTTATGTTTGTAATATGAGGCATTTTACTTATCGATAATATACTTTTCTCAAGATAATGACAAGAAATAATATGAAGACTTCAGTATAAAGTGGAAAACAAAGAATATAATAACCTCTCACTCTTAAATATAGAACATAGCTCATTAAAATCATTTTACACTATCATTATCTTCTAAGTTCTGGATTTCTTTCTCAACTAGGTCATCCAGTGATACTAGCTGTAATATGGCGTTAGTATTATATTTTTAAAAATGGTTATACTGTACTGACTAGTTGTATCTATCACATCAAAGACTTTTCATTCATATCTTAGAGGGAATTTCAACAAGATTATTTCATTTCATGCACCTCGTGAAAGTGGATAATGATTTATTTGTCATGTCTAACAGATAAAATCATCTGATTAAAGGTTAATGCAAAGCACCAGGGACAGAATGGAGATACTCGTCTCGTTATTACAAAACAACGATAATAATATCGGGTTTTCATCATCGTACCTAGGGCTGCCACAATATACCGGTATACCGGTATATTGCAATACGCAGCTGCAGTAATACGTACCGCGGTACGATTTGAATGTACCGGTATACATTCCATCTAACATGAAGTTGCAATAACTTAACCGATTGGGGCGCGTCTCAGTCCTAAATGACCGTATATACTTAAAGAGGCTAGATTCTATCAGTAGCTGCATATAAGATTTGCAATTTTTCTGTTAAATATAGCGGAAGAACAACGAATCTAAAAGCTCGCAATATATCGTGGTACATATCGCGATACGATGACAGCGTATTGCAATATATCGCAGTACGCTTCTGGCGTATCGTGACAACCCTAATCCTACTATTGCGCCATTGTTGTTTTATCATCGTGCAATTGTTGTGTACCATCGTACCATCGTTGATCTACATCGAACCATCGTTGTATCATCAACATACCAACATTGTTTTTATCATCGCGATATTGTTGTTTCACCATCGTATCAACGAAGTAATTGATAGGTAATATTGAAAAAAGTTAATAACCAAGACAGACCATCCTAATAATGAAACAGAATTTTTCAGAATTGTACTAAGCCAGTATCCATTCAACAATTCTTTGGATTATATCACATGAAATCAGTTTAATCTTTTAATGTTATTAATATCTTTTTCCCACGCCTTTTTACATGAGTAAAGGTCAAAGCGAATTGATATTGGATTAAATCCTTTATCTGTATTATTCATTCAAGTGTATAAAATTGAACGCGCTTTCCTTACAGATCATAAACGTTTTTATTAGTAGTAACTAAGGTATTTCTAAAGCAGTTGAAATATTAGAACACGCAACAATGATGAACATAATATTTTAATACATAAGCATTGTATAACTCACGTTAACATTAAATTAAAAGTTCATGCATTTATATACATGTACATATAAGGAAATTTATTATATACAAATCTAATAAAGCAAAAAAGTTCGAATTGAGATCCAGTTCGTCATCTGGTATATTGCGATATATATGTATGATTACTATGTATCAATACTACAAATGAATCCAATTACCATTTTATATTGTCTAAGACAAATAGTTATCACTACATTACGAACATCTTAAAAACCTTTAGTTTTCCCACAACTTCCTTGCAACACTAATTTGTTCCGTTCTTGACATATTTCATTATATCTGAACGTATAATGTCTTTAATTATTATTTAGAACATCGTCACTTTGTCATTTAACTGTTTGTCACAAGAATCAGTTAAAGCTGCTACTGTATTAATATAAAGATTTTCATTAAAAAAAACATTAAAGACACTTCATTCAGTATAACATTGGCAAACCACTGATAATATAGTGTAAAGTTAGCCATCTGCTTTATCATGATATTTTGTCATTGTTGGGTTTTTTTAACCAGTATGCAGTACAACCTCTCTTGAATAACACTCACTCAGAGAGTCTAAAGTTTGTTGCTGTTTAGAGGTGGTTGCTCTGCACAGGATATATTCAATTGAAAACGTATAGAACTATCAAATGCTGTTGTTGTGCAAAGTAATTGTTCCGTAAAGGGCCGCACTGAAGCGGTTAAACTAAACGTGACATTAGAATTCTCGATACAGCTAGGAATTCAGTAGAAACCACAATGAGACATGTATGTCTTTTGGTTTTAGTCGTAGTTTTTGCTTGAAGTACTTCGACTTGAACTTGTAGACTTAAAAGACCGTTTAAATCTGACTGAATTTGTGTTATTTAACATAACCATTTGAGTGACACCGGCATTTGATGCTGACCTTCCACCTCGTTTAGAACACAGTATTGTCGTGGCGCGTTCAGAAGAACGGAAGGCTCGTCTACGCCATAGAATTCGGTTGAAAGCCGATTGAAATTTAGTTGAAGTTAATTTATAAATAATTGGATTACCGACGCTGTTTATGTACATTAAAATTTTTGACCACGAGATTAAATTCAAAAATCCTTCAGTTCCCAATTTGGCAATGTCACAAGTATTAGCGAATAATAACCATATAGTTAGTACACGAATTGGAAACAATGACAAGAAAAATAGAATAATGATAACAATTAACATTTTAACCACTTGTTTTCTTGATCTTAAAGTACATACGGCAGAACGTTCATTTTGTGCTATGCATCTCAACTTATCCGACATGAGTTGTTTTATAATAAGCGTATAGAAACCAATTAAGGCGAACAGTGGAACAATGAAGAACAACACCATCAAACCAACGATGTAAATATGTCGAATCTGGCTATCTATAATTGTTCGGCACACATGTACAGAACTCCCATCGTACCATTTAGCTCTGTGTAATTCAGTCATAAACACAAATGGTAAAGTGACCAGAACTCCCACTAGCCAAATAATGATGATGATTCTAACTGTAGCCGATGTTGTAGTTACCATTCGTTGTTTGAACGGATGACACAGTGCGTTGTATCTTTCAAATGTCACGGCTAGCATTGTTAATGTCGAAACATGAACAACTGAATTCTCCAGCAATGGCACCAGCTTGCCTGAAGTAGAAATAAAATGCATATGGTACTTTTTATAACAAAATTAAAACTTGCTACCCATGTTACTGTTGCAGTAACAAAAATAGAAACCTTTGTATATATACTAACATAAAAGAAGGTCTTTTAAAGAACAATATTAAAAGATTTTTTAAATAATATGCAAACATTTTATTTGTTTATCTTGTACAGTGAACAATATTCAATTGCTTTAGAGTTCTTGCTTAATGTACAGTAAATATATATTAAAGGATAAATTAAAATTTGATAACACCTACACAAAATGGATAGATGAATGAAATGCACGAATGTAATTATGCATTTTAACTATTACATCTCTACTTAATTTTAGGTCTTCATAAAGTTATGATTCTTTCTGTGCGTGAAATACTTTTTTGACAAGTTTGTTAATTTCTTATAAGATAGTGAGACCATCACTCATTATAATTATGGTATTATATATTATATCTTTTAAAAGATAATTTGTACTTCTAGACAAATTGTGTCAGAAACATTTATCAAAGCAAGTTAGTTGTAATGCGTGCATTTTTGTCCAAGAAAATCTTGATATTAAGAGCAAACAAAAAACAACATTTTCAACCTCAAGTTGTTTTCGTAGATTTTTAGCAGGCGTTTACATACTTTAAGGCAATTACGACTTGGAATTGTTTTCTCAACTATACAAAGACCAAGTACTCCAAAAGTATCTAGTTACGATTAATCTTGTTTACGAATGACAGAAACATACTTGCTGTTACAGTTTATCACGAAAACACAAATGTCAATAGAGAAACAAACGACAAGTAACACGCTAATAAAATATTTGTCTTTGAGATTTTGCGATTACTTTGAGATTATTATTAAAAATAATGACAAAATATAACAATCTTGTAATCAGAATAAAATACATTATGTATATAACGTCACATTATTTGATGCAAAATATGGACTAAGTGCATCTTGCCTCATTGGAATCAATACATTGTATGTTCTAGTTTGCATTCAACTTTCTTTAGCTGATGAATCATTCATTTTAGTAGTAAAGTAATTGGAATGTTTTTATGCTCTTAACATAATTTTGAAATTTGCAACCTTTTTCCTTAATTTATACTGTTATCTATCACGTTTGGTTGCCTTAGAATGTAAGAGTTAACACGTATATGTGCAGTAGAATCGTGCATGTAAGAACAACGACTGTGTAATTTAAACGTTGAATTGTTCCGGCGAACGCCAGTTTATAAATCAAGTCAAACCTTCGTTAACTATAAGTTTAAATCATATGTTAATGGTTAATTTGGATAAATGGGTAAACTGTGAAACATTAATGACTGTGAATATATACAACAAAGTTCACGACTTAGGTTCTGATGGAAATGAAATCGTTCTTACATACGTTCAGCTTTGTAATAACATGCGAAAATATTTAGACCAAATTTTGAAAGATTAATTTAATTCTTTTGAATAGAATTGCTAAGAAAGGGTCTCTTGAATATTTTCATTTATGTGAAATGAATACAAAATGATTTACAACTAGAATTTCTAATTTGTCTCTACAATGTCTGAATTTAAATAATTCAAGTACCACGTGTTGGCCATAATTTCTAAGTGAAATAGTTCTAGATTTCTTCTAATCAAACACGACATAAATGTCACGCAATTTTGAAACAGATTTTGTATCTTAACACAAATTACAAGAATGGGACCAACAATAATATCAAAATTGTTATCAATGCCAAATGTCTCTATTTTCAATTCTGTTGAAATTGTTAAAATTCCGTCTCTTTGATAAACATTTCATCTCCATTTTACTTATCTAATTGTATTTAACCCAAAATATATTTTTCTTAGTCTGTGTATACAAGTTCATGTACCTAAGAACATTAGGCATAGGTTAGTCCATCTTGATACCATTACAGCTCCTTTTGGACTAGTTTTTCTTGTCATCTTCAACACAATCATATAATAAATAGTACCTTAATCAAAGATGATGTCCCTGATGACTTAAAAATCTGCACGTGCAGTACGTGAACCTTTGTTTAGGGAAAATGGCAAAACTAAAGTAGTATAATACATTCCTGTCTCTAATCTTAGTATATAGCTACACATATTTTAAAGAGTATTATATGATTAATCTCATCTCATCGCAAAGATCATTCTCTTAAAATTGATTTCCCAACAGATGAACGATGACGGAAGCAAACATATTATGCATTTATTAACATACATGCAGGGAAACCACTATTCGCCAGTTAACATAGCGGTTCTTGAGCAACATATGATTTGTAATTTCTGTCAGTAAAAAGGATTATATATCATGCAATGTGGCAATATGTCTTGGGAGATGTGAAATTATGCATAGTGATGACAGAAAATATTCGTTTTTAATGTACATTATACAGAATTATTTTATGTGTTAGCTCATTGATAATTGGAATTCTAAGTTTCATTCAGAAATTAGTTTCTAGCATTTATAATTATCAATGTAAAAATTATTTTAAAATCTCTTAGGTTGACAGCGTGTTATTAGAGATGCAAAATGCAAATTTCTACAGACTAGATAAAAGTATTTCATCGTTTTTATTTTAGAACTTTAGGTGTCGCTCTTCCGGGTCGTTGTGCACTGCGAAAATAGTTCCGAGAATTTAGTTTGACTGCATTTGGGTGGCCCGTGACTCTGTTTGTATGTGTCAAATGATATATTTTTCACCCAAATTAGTTTTTCTATCCCTCCAGGACAATATTGTGACCAGTTTGTGTTTTCTTTTTAGGACTACTTCTTGCGGTGGAAGATTTAGAATTTAGTGTACTGCGGTCATTTTGACCTTTGAGAATGGGAATTCCCAACTATACATGTGCACAATGTGAACTGGTGAAAAATTGAATCGTTCATGACCTATATTTATTGGTCTTATTTTGCAAGTCTAGTGTGGAGGATTAATAGGGTACCAATCATTATTTCTCAATCTATTTGAGAAAGTCAGCAGAGACACTAAAACTTGGCTATTTTATATAGAAACAAAGAGTAAAAACATTCACAAGGGTGACTCCTTAAAGCATTTGTATAGTTTATTCCAACATGAATGAATCCGGTAACATTTTTGTTTGTTTTCAGAGTATGATCTATAGTAAATCGCGAAAAACCAGACACTACTAAGACTTTTATGAATTTGAATGCAATAGAAAGGTGGACAGAATCATTATCTACGCAAAATAACATTAAATTAATTCAAACATGTTCTAACTATCAACGTTAATCTGCTTTGATATTATTACAGATCTATGCCATGAAGAAAAAATGCATAGCGTTAATAAGACATTTTTACATTAAAAGACCACACAAAAACACTCTTAAATGGTTCAATTTATCATTCAGTTAAAGTATGAGCTCTGTTTTTGTAATTTTAGACAGGTTTAACCTATTTTATATTGGTAGTCTTCTAATAATGTACATTAAAATTATTTCCTACATGATAATAACTATCGACGTACTTTGGAAATAGATCGGTTTTAACATGATAATTTACAACAAGGTTTTCTTATCGCCTCGGTAAACACTTGACATACATTTAAATACATCTTATAATATTCTAAGTACCTCTATCTATAGGTTCCAAGTTAAATTTTATTTCTGACTATTGGCGTAAAACAAACGGTCACAGCATCACAACAATTATTGTAAATTGTGAATTATAAATATATAACGTAAAGTAATTGAGTAATTAAGTAAAATTTCACCTGCACTTCAAATACCATTCTTAATATTGAAATTATCGAAATAACTAAAAAATGAAATTGCATGAATACAATATCTTCGTTAATATCGTGGACTGAATAAAACACTATTGCAACTCCATTTGATGATAAAGATACATTTAGACTTTTATAAGACGGAATGATTATAGCTTTAGGATTGCTATAACCGCGACAACCTCTTAAATGTATACTACTTTTCCATGTGTCTTATTGTCCAATATAGTATTGATTTTGATTTTATTATGCAAGAGTTAATTTTGTTGCGCTCCTTAAAGAACACATTGAATATTTCATGCAAAAACACACTATCAATACGCATTTGAAGCAAAGTTGATTGATACACATATAATCAATTTATAGATAAAAAAATATTAAACGTGTTTTCATTTACGACTTGTCTTCTTTATAGATTTGAGAGAACTTAAAAATCGCCATACCATGCATAGATATCTTTATTTGATTTAATTCCATGTTCAGTTCAAAAGCAGCGATCAAAATCACCTCTTGTCGACATGACGAAGAAAGTAAAATCGCTAAAACCAAAAAATATACCCATGTGCGTGCGAAGACCTAGTTATTAAGACGATTTCCTAATTTTGCTGTCATTAAAGCTGTATCATCAATCATTTTACCCGCATTTAACCATCAAATTATCATTTTAATTTTATTCTTTCGCACATACATCTGTTTCAATTTCTTGCACCAGTATATTATTAACCAATCTCATCTCTCTGCAAGAATTTTTGTGATAAAAAATTCGAAGAAATCAATAAATTCATGCATTTTCAGAGCAAAAAATCTACCAGCATTATTTATTGTAAAAGAAAATTCCACTGGTTCTCCTAATTTTACATGGTAGAAATTGTGTCTGTTGGTTAACAAATCTGAATTTGGTTTTTTAAAAAGCATCGGAATTCCGTAGCCGACAATTAATTTAAAAATTATTCAAATCAATATATTTTATTTTTAATTTCCATGAAAGAAAGCAATTAGTAAACATTAACAAAGTATGCAATCAAGAAAAAGTATCACAACAAAAATGTTTGAATTGCTTCAATATATCGAGTTGTTGATACCATAACAAATTAAACAATGGCATAACGTTTGACAATCAATAATTCATTCCCTGTACAATGGAAACAGATATATGACAAGAGCTACTAAGTAAAGGCTATATATGTCATATTAGATTGAATGTTATTTGGTGCACATCAGCTTTCTTAGCATTTCTATGCAAATGGTTTGCTAACTATTTCTAACGAGGCCGAACAGATGACATCAATAGAGAATTTTCATGGATAAGAATGACTTTCTTTCCTTGGTATGTAAATGTTCAAAGATCGACGAAATAGAAGTTTTAGTGGCTAGCAACCGAGACACCCTCTGACTACTTTTTACATTAAGTCGTTAGTTAGTCTCATACATGACATTAAATCAGCGAGAAATAATAATATTAGAATATGAGCGACCTAAAAGACTCTATTTCCGATGTGCATTGAAAAAAAGCAACTAAGTATCATCATTGCTGTGATAAAGACTAGACTTGATAAGAACTAAGTGAGTGATAAAAATACTTAAAAACTTTTCCATCTGTATCTTTTTAAAGTACACAGTACAGAATATTTTTACGAATCTAGAAATCTTGCCAAATTACTGTTGTTTTATTTTTTATCCGATTCCCGTCAAATTCCACAAATGTTAATCGCCACATGGGCATAATACAAGTACGTTTTTATCCAGATATCTAAAGTAAATGTGCATTTAATATTACATTAAAAGTCAAAGTTTCCTTGGAAATTGGCATTTTTCATGCATTTTGGTTTACTTTTTGCTCAGGTTTTATTGACATGCGTCAAAAATGTCACACATAATTCTAGTATTTCAATTGTGTATTATTCAATTTAAGAGAAAAATATCAAGATTTTAAATTCGATTGACACCATATAATCCTATTTGTGACATGTTTGATCCAGTTTGTAATTAATTTAAAACAAGAAATGTAATGTGGAAACCACATTAAAGCCGGATTTAAAAACTTTAACGCAAAAATTACAAAGGGAATTTATCCATTATTAAGCCAGGTAGAGTTGAGGTTACTTTCTTATTCTGCTTATTACATGTCAGTTATCATTGTATGAAGTTTCATAAAATAAGGATAATAAATGGCAGAAATATATGCTAAATTGAAAACTTTAACGCAATTGTTAACGACACCGGACGTCCGACCGACCGGCCGACAGCCCGCCGGTGTTTAGCTAACTATTAGCCCAATTTTTTGTTGAAAATCCGGCTAACGACACCCTAAATTGAGAACTTTTTTTAATAAACCTGTCAAAAAATGATAACAAAAAGAGATACTGCAGGTATTGGTAATTAATATCAGTCGATTATATCGTAGCATTCAAATGTCAAGCTCTTTTTTACTAAGGATTGTCTTCAGTATCACGTCAACAGTTTCAAAGATCTATAATGCTTTTCTCGTCTATAAAATAGGACAGTAATTTTATGAACTCTATGTTTACGGCGATAAGCTTATCTCAATTAAACATTAATTTTGTGTGTTTATGTGCCATATCCAGCGTCTATTGTGACAGTTGCTCTTGCATTAAATGATAAAACAAGATAGTTTGTCGGTGACCTTTAATATAAAAGGATAAAAAGTACATTACCGGACTATTTTTTATATAAATCCTGAATATCCAGCAACTGGCGCTCTTACTTCGCGACAGTGGCAACTTTATCGTGTAATTGAACGGTTTCGTTTCTCATTCAATGTTCATGTGACTAGAATTCTCTATTAAAAGCCCATGTCAGGAAGCCAGGAAATTATCACAAAAGATCAAACACATTTTACGATACCTTGTTTCTTTGGTTTATATCCCGTGCTTGATAGCTTTTTGGAAATGATAGTAATGTCAATTCCATAGTTATTATGTATTCTGTTTTTGTTTCAAAATGAATTGCACTAAAATCTGTATAATCTATAAATGTTTCTAAGTCCTAGATTTTGTGGTGTATATTTTTCTGATAGTTAAGTATCGTATATGATGGTATTGATTGAAAAGTTTTACAAGTTAATTAACCTTAAAATGTATATGGTTTATGCATTAATTCCTGACAGTTAAGAAAAAATGCTTTACATAGTATACATTTAGGCGCTTCCTCCTTTTTTACAGTATGAATGTGTAAGTTTGGTACGACCAGTTCTACATCGCGTTATTACTATTTGATATCGCCGACTAAAAATACTATTGAAATAGGTGAATCAACAGTTTACTGTAGTCTTTCTGTCACGTAACTTATTAAATGTTGCATTATTCCACAATGTTTGCCATTTTGACTTAATCAATACATTGATTGAGTACTTGAATATAATTTACGCAATAAACTACGTCAAAGAAGAATGAATGTTTCAGTGCCATTTTGAATGAATAAAGATGATGTATAAAGTTTTTATTAATGTAGTGTGACAGATGGATTTGTAACAGCAATATTGAACAGTTGTGATTTATTAACGGTACACACAAAAATTAGAAACCTGAATAGTATAGTTCATTGTTCGATACCGATTCTGAAGCAGCTAAATGTAAAGAAATAAACAAAAGTTACTTTGTTAGAGGTGAAAGAGGCTCACATTAGTATTTTTTTTCAACACCAAGTTCAGACATATGAAAACTATAAAACAACTGGTATCAATTTAAATAAAAGACATTGCATTGCAAAAATTACATTGTTCTCTAGCAGATTTTACGTGATTTTTGTGATTGCAGTTGACATCTTCGTCTGAACTAAAGTAATTATTGTTTAAAAGACGATAATGTTAATATCATGTCATTTGCAGGATGTTATCTTGAGACCCACTTTAGGTGCCAACACAGAAATTCATACAAAGTAGTTTTTTTCATATTTTTTATTTATTTTCAGCTGTAACGTCTCAACTTAAATAGCTTAAATATGTTACCAAATACAATAATGGAAGTTTTAGTTCCTGCATTATCAAAATAGCTTAATTCTTTGCATTTTCTTTTAGCCAGTTCAATGACCCTGTAAAGGATACGTTGTCTAGTTAAATAAAAACAATGATTTGCTCTTTAAAATAAAGAATGCATTTAATTACGATAAATATATTGTATTATAAACTGATTATGTAATTGTACGTAAAATATATCAATTTTATGATAGTAAATGAGTAATATATTTTTTTCAATTACTTTGCGAGGGTAAAATTCAAATATCAAGACTAACAGTGTTCGTGAACTGCAACTTGTTAAGCAAATGGACATTTATCTGGTACAAGTTTACTCTTATAAAAGGAGCCCACTTATAAGACAAGGGCATTTTTTTCAAATTGAAACTTAGAATACGAATTGGTTTTGCATGTTACACTTCCACGACTTCGCGGTTTTAGACTTTTTCATGAGTGCTATAAATTAATTTATTTTAGTATAGTGGTTTTACGTTATTTTAGTTTTATAAACAGTAGATACCTCTGAAAAATAAGAAAATCAGAGAATGAATTTTTTTTTCGTCAAGTGTCCGTGTTGCTTAACAAGAATACTGTAATGCAACCTATATAATATTATAGAAATTTTCATTGAACAAATTTAGTTCAATTCTTTCATGGCAGTTATGTTACAGATCATGAGTTTCCGGCAGTTTCTAAACTGAAATAAGATAATCAGTTGCAAATACGCTTGTTATCTCAACCTATTGAAAACAAAACCGATGCAATTTTCTAATTCAAAGCTTGATATCAGTTTCATTTCTTGAAACTTAAAAATATTAAAAACTTATAATGGCATTGGGTGGTATTTATGTCGTCTTATATGTCTTAACTTAACATAATTTTATTGCAACCTCGTTGAATTTCTGTCCATCTCCTTTGAACTGATGATTTAGTCGTATTAGGCACAATAGTTTGCAACTTCTTGAACTATTTTACGGTAAACGAGGGTGACTTGAAGAAACATCCGCCCCTCTTTGAACGACATAAAAACCTTAAATAAAAAAACACGATATAAAGAAACTAGTTTTTTTCTCTATAGCAAGGTCAAATAGCAATTAGTGACTACACCACAGTTTACCCATAATTTCCAGACAAGGCACGAGTTTAATCGTAGAATAACATTGTTTGTTGAAGCGTAGGTGAATAGGAGACGGAAGTTAAATGTGTTTTAAAAGCTGGTTAACTGAGTAATATTGTATTTTACCAGAAATGTAATTAACAGCGGATCAGATTATAAATACGGCTGATATATCGAGATAAATGTCTATCAACGGGTTATTAGCTTTTAGAGTTTTATTTTTGTCATCTTAAAACCTATTGACATTTTATCTTATAGTGTACTCTTTTTTATCATCAAATTGTGTGGTATACTTTTTGGTAACATCTGTTTATTTTGGTTATAACGTATAACAATGTCGATATATATGTCACTGCATAAATTGGAAGAAACTGCTTGCTAGGATTGTGTGAATGAAATGGCTTGATAATTAATACGTATTGCTTCGGTAATCATGAATGTTGTGGTGGGAAAAGTTCAAACATGGAGAGAAAATGTTTGTCTGAGTTAATCTGTAAATCATTGGCTTCGGAGGAAACATATTGAGACATAAGTAATCCTAACGTATTTTATTGCTATATAAAGATGCACGTAAATGACACCAATGTTGCATGTTGTACGACAGCATTAAAGTGTTATTTTCATTTGATTACATTCAGACATCGAAATAAAACAGTTAAGGAGTTTTGTACCTCGTAATATGAACCATATTAGGAATTCTTGAGTTTAAATAAGCCGAGTTTACTGGCTTGATGTCCTAAAAGTATTCACAGTAAGAGTATGTTTTCAGAACAGACAAAATACTCAAATTTATATTGCTATTGTTCCAGACAATACTTATAGAAACTGAATGCTAATTTTGATATGTCAGACAATGGACTAAATACTACCATTGGCTTAAAATATTACAGTACATACACGTACTGTTTTAAGTACTAAAAACTATACGTGGTTAGAAACCTCATTCAGGTATTGTTCTAAGTACTTAAAGCTATGCGTGATTAGAAATCTAGGTTTGAAAGATTCATCTGTCAAATTTTTCATATGAAAAAATGGCAGCCGTTTTGTCGCAATTTTTCATTTAGTTACGCTTTGGGTTTTTTCTGTATAAAATGTTATTCTGTCGGTAATGTTAGGTCAATTTCATAAAGTGGTAAAGTTGATGTAAATGAATAGTGCTTTACGAATTAGAATGTATACTATTATATACATGTATATTTAAAAATGAATACATGAAAATATCTCTGAAAATCAAGAAGTATCATATGTCAGCAACACCATGGTTAAAAACATCAATATAACTTACATTACTTGATTACATCGAGTGGGTGTGGTTTAGTAGTTATTAGTCATTATGTTGTCAGTTTTGCAGTGGTTCAAATCTCTTTTAAAACCAGGGATAATGTTGCTAGACTTAAATTTATGTCGTTCCACGTGAATGGGGGTTACCAATAACTGGTGCGTTATTTTTGTCTCATATAGGTTATGGTGCAGTAAACTTAGGCTTGTTTGTTGATATCACACGAGAACTTACGTAGAGTACAAATTGATTCAAAAGAATTATGAGGAACCACTTTGTAGTTCGCATTACTGCTATTACCATTTACTTATGCTTTGTATAAAATGGCAAATTTAACCCTGTTTCAAAATCTCTTCTTAACTTACATGTATTCAGCAAAAGTATATATTATTTCTTTTTACCTAGGTCAGATAATGCCATCGACGTGTATTATAAAATCGATGAACATTTTTTTTAAAGCACTATAACATTTTCTATGTAATTAAGTTTTTAAATTTGTCCTATTATAGCGTATTCATCAATGGAATACTAAAGACCAATAATGCGTCATTATTTCCGTCTAGAATGAGACTCGTGAGAGTAGTTTGTATGATAGGTACAATTTAACATTTGATATAATGGTAATATACAGCATAATATAATTCTTCAATATTTTTTATATGTCTACATACGTTAAATGTTTTTTTACATAAAATAAAATCACAAAATCATTTTTTTATGTTTTTAGAAAATACTCGAATTTGGTATTGTCTTACAGAAGAAAACATTGTAGCTGTATTATAATTTGATTCTTTTATCAGAAAATAGTGTACGTGTTTTGTATGTGTCAGATAGAAAATATGTGTATACCCAAAGAAATAATTATAAATTGTCTGTTGGAATAATTTTAGGTCACTGTATAATTTACAAGAAAATGGTTTCCGATTGTACGTCTCGTCATTTATCTTAGAATTGTTCATCATGAGTTACTGAATGGTCACATACACAATTTTCCCTAGAAGCTTTTATTGCTGAAAAAATATAAACTATCTGACAGACAGAATATGCATATTGGATATATTTTTTACCCGGGTCGATGGCGCAGTTGGTAGCGCGACAGGATTTGGAATCTCGTGCCTGAGGGGGTGCTGGTTATGGAATCCTACCGGGGAGGTTATACCCTTCCATGAAATTTGACAATAATGTCAATATTCCTCCATTGATAAGATAATATGGAGAAATTCCGGCCTTGTGGAAGGGTAGGTGAGTACTGGTTATAGACAAGGGTCCAGGAAAGCTAGGTTAGGTGCGCCTGGCGCAGTAAAACGACATTAAATTGTGTTGACACGGCGTTATACCAAATTTAAAAAAGAATACATTTTTTGTGTCACAGAGAATGGCGAACTAAATATCGACAACAAAAATGCTATCAAACGATGTCTTTAATTGAGAAAGTAGAAAGCGACCAGCTTTAATTTAAGAGCCAACTAATACTTACCAATGACCGCCAACCTTATTGACTAAGTAACAATTTATCTATCTTTTGTTCCAATATCTAAACCTATAATTTATCTGCAAATAATTTTAGCGTTCTGTTTCATCGAGAGCATAACAGACAATTTATTTGTGAAAATACGCATTATGTCTCGTCTCACTAGCCGATCATTATAAACTGCGTGATATATGATATGGTCATCATATATATAACATCATTATAAAACGATTAAAGTAATTAACATCTCGAAGCGATTGATTTATGATGCAAATTACATTAGAAAATACCATTAAGTTTGATTTACATATACATCATGTTTTATAAACAATAAAGGCAATTCAAGAGAATATTAAATGACATATGGTATCAATATCAACTTTGAACTTCTCTGTTATTTCTAGATGTCTCCACAGTTGTTTAAAATAGCACAACTCGTCAAAAAAGAATTCTAAAATGCAAAAAAATAACAAAGCACCTCATAAGACGGATTCAATTTTTCCATTAGAGAAATCTTGAAAACCATTATTGTATTTTATGACAGGTCTTAACCGTTTTATTACAATATTTTGCAAATTATGTACATTTTTATTATTTTCTGCATGAAATTCATTTTTGTTTTTAAAACCAATTTAACATAACATGTTTCAAAAAAAAAGTTTTCAACAAATATTTTGCAATTTGCTCCCAGCCCTTCCGATTGCTAAAAGTTTTCAACAAGTAAGTTGAATATATAACCATGGCAAATGACATTTAGAACTTAATTTCATGTCTATTGTCAAATATGTTATAAATGTCACGAAATACTAAAATTAATTTGCATTATATTGTTAAAAATATTTCATCAATGATAGATTTTCGATTATGAAAATTTCAAGTTTTTTCTTAATATCACAAGACACAAAAGGCGCAATCTCCGTAAACAGATATCCTGTAGAGCGTTGTCGTACAGGATCTCTACTTTCTCCGTGGAAGGTCACGTCGAGATGAACTTTGTTTCGACCAATCAATGCGTAGCTTTCATCTAGACGAAAACGCTATTAATCACATTTTGATTTCATAATTTCTATTTTTAGACCAAGTTTTGCTTGCTAATTTAAGCGCGGTAATATTCACAGTCATCGATTGGACGGCTCATTTCAAATTGCGTGACGTAGTCCATGTAAACAAGTTACGTATCATAACAATTTCGTCATGAATATTATGGTGAGAAAAGGTCGCCTGAACGTGACCTTCGTTTGGAAAAGGCCAGATCTAAATTATCGAGTATGCGAGCGGAAAAAATTTAGATCGGGTTTTAATCAGATTGCAATAGGCGCAATTTGTAATTTGATTTATTTACATTTTTTGTGATAAATGGCAAACAGTCAGCACAATAATTTTTGAAATAGTTAAACAAATGATAGAATTTTTGCTGTTCAAGAGTAAAGTCAATTCAGATATCATAATACAAGTCTTTATTGTAATATGTCTGTATTATGTGCCTTTAGGCAATAATTTCAAAACAAACAAGCCCTTAAATTTGGGGTTTCTTTAATATTTTGGGCCTGCGTTTTATCCCATAGTATGGTGATATAGTAAAATAATTTACGAGAAATTCATGCATTGGTACTGTGTTGAATGTATAGATTATGATAATACATTTCAGATGAGTTTTATTTATTTATCAAATTTGATAGAGAAGCTCTTAGGAGTAAATAGATCAAATAAAGATCTTGCAGTTCAAAGCTATAAACGACCCTTTATACTAAGGTATCAATAGACCTTTCCATGACCTTACCTATTAGCATATTTAACAATGGTTTACAATTATAATTTGTCCCACAAACAAGGTGTTAACAAAAGAGCACATGGTTATATAGTGGGTAAATATATTGTTATTCAAATAAAAAGGTCACTCTCGGAATGGTCAATTCAAGTAAAAGAGACTGTAAAATATTCGAGAAAATCACATGGTGTTTTGGAAGCTTTAACGTGTTTTGAGATTGCTGTTAACATAGTCGTCTGAAATAAAGTGATTATTCACATATAATGACGCGTTTTTTTCAACCGTGTCACTTGAGAACCCGGGTCGATAGCGTAGTTGGTAGCGCGCCGGGATTTGGAATCTCGTATCCGAAGGGGTGCGGATTCGAATCCTACCCGGGGAGGTTATACCCTTCCATGAAAATTTGACAATAATGTCGATTTTCCTACATTGATTTGATAATATGGAGAAGTTTCCAGCCTTGTGGAAGGGTATGTGAGTACTGGTTATAGACAATGATCCAGGAAAGCTAGATATAGTGCGCTGGACGCCGTAAAATGACCTACATTGTGTTGGCACGAACTCCAATAAATAAATAAGTAAATATCTTGATTAGAGTGTTTTTAGACTAAATAATCGCTATTCACCCAATAAAGGCTGAAATAGCGGTTCAAATGTGTATACAATGATGTGTATAGGGGGGCACGAGAAAAACGACGTCCACATTGTATCGCCATGGTTGCCGATGGTGTAACACATTTATTGATAAAATGTCCTCGATAATTAGGTCAGTACATTGTAAATCAAAGTATTGAAAGTACTATTGGAAGGAATTTTTGAAAGATTTAAGAGTTCAAAGTTACTATTTTGATATCCATCATTATCTCTTTATCATTCATTGTCAACTATGTTTCATATTTCATTTCACATGCACATTATTGTACTGATCGATGGGTTGTAGGTTCGATTCCCGGGCGGGTCATATTTTCGTGGAGCTCAGGTATGATATAATTTCTACGGTCATTCTCCCTTTCTACCACTGATTCTAAATCATGCAGGGCAGTAGTCAGTCACTAACAGCTAAATCCAGAGATTTAGCTTTTTCAGGAACAGTATGTGGACTGATCGCCGTGATATAACCTATACAATGTGTTGCTATGGCGTTAAGGCCACAACAAATTTATCATAATTATGTTCTATGGATTTTGTCTAAAAAATGGAGCTAGCGGGCAAAAAAAATTGTTTTCCTCATTTCTGGCATTTTGAGAAGCGAGCGAAAGGCGGAGAATAAATATGTGATATTTTCATGAACATTTATGTACCAAATGTAAAAAAAAACATGCTAAATATGGACTTTTCACAGAAAAAACATCATAATGTGTAATTCAGAAAAGCATTATAAGTTACTTTTTAGAGTTTTAAGTCATGCTGGTCATTTATTCATTATATTGATGTGATACAATTAATCATGCACATTTAAAGATAAAATATGTCAAAATCTTTTTTCATTGGACTTTATTATTGTGATCTTGGGACACAGGGTATATAGCTCTGAATATCTTGCAGGTTGTTGTTAAAAAGATTACTTTTTGTTAGCATGAATAAATGCTTTTAATATGTTACATACATCATAAATGACTGTATTTTGTTCCAATTGCATTTACTGTCCAATATCATTATGCTGCATAGCTAATACATTTTGTGAATTCATTCAATATTAACCTTCACGTAAATACTTCCAATATTTCTGTATAAATCAGATCTGCTTACATCATGATGGAAAATCTACAACGGTCATTCATTCAGCCGTTCATTGAAACCTGGCCATCGCTCTACCTTCTCACAGTAAACTCCAGCTGTGAATATCGTCTGCTAAGTAGTATATCTTATATACAAGCGTGTGGTAGATAATATCGCGCAATAATACAAAATAACTATTCTCCGTACCCAGTATGAATAATGTTTGATTAATGTAAAGAAACATTAAAAATCATAATTGCAAGTATTTGTTTGAATTATTTTTTTCCAATTCATCTACGTTTGATAGTATTCATATTTTTCTACTGCACTATTTTTTTGGGCGCATTTACTCATTGTTAGGTGTTGTTCGTTCTTTTTCAAATTTCAAAGAGCGCTGACATAGAAAGGAATTTTTTGAAAAAAAAATCCTTCCAAAAATGACGGGTGTACTACAGTAGTTTTTGAGAAATCTTAAAAAACGCAACCGGACAAGACTTTTGCCGCTAAGTATATATCACTGATACTCAGGTGAGCTATAAAGAACTATCGTGACCCACTTGTTTAAGAAATGGGCAATTTGTCAACTAATAACTAAGAAAACACAAGTGTGTCTCCTGCTACACTTTAATAACTTAACTGTTTTAAGGCAGTGTTTGTGTAAGTGGTTTTTAGTAATTCTAGTCATACAATTCACAGAAAAACTCCAGATTTCAGACAAATCATTGTTAATTCATCATGTCAAATGTTCTCATTGTTTCATGAGATAACTTTTATGGAATTTAACTGCCTTTTTTAATGGATCTTTACAAATGATATAAGCTTTTCCAGTATTATGTGAGATTGTCGAACTGTTACATAATGCAAGCATTTATTATTATACATCTTTCTGCTGTTTCAGCTGCTAGCTATGTTATATTATAAAAGAAAGTTCAGCTTCATTTCAATTCTTTCGTAACTTTATGTTGCCGATTATTTGTTTTTTAATTTTACACATTCAGAAGAATAAAACAGTTGCCGACACCCTACTTTTGTTGTTTATTACATTCAAAAGTAATGTATTAAATGCCATTGTAATATTTCATTTCAGATTTTCTGTTAAGAATGAAATTAAGGATGGGTTTTAACATTCATATGGAAAAAGAGGTGTCAATGTCAGTGGGAATAACGATTATTGCATAATAAAATCTGATTTACACAAAGCGTGTCTGTCGTGTGTGCCTTATTTGCTATCTGTCGACAATAGCTAAAATAACGTTAGTGATAATGAGAGACAGAACATTAAAAAACAGCACCATTAAATGCCAACTTCCATTGAAGGCAGACGGGGAATTGCAAATAAAACGGTTAATATGTAATAATTGTTCTGATTTCGTTCGTAGACAGAATATTAGAAAATTTACATACAATTATATCACATTAAAAAGCGTTCATTGACTTCATCAAGTAATTCAGTTTATAGCCAAAGACGGGTTCATTTATTTTAAACAAGTATATATTGATCATTCACATATATTAATGACAATTAGACTACTACGAAGCCTTTCAACTTTTACATTTAGGTCCAATTTGCAATATAAGTTGTCTGATAAAGCTACTTTCCGATCTTTTGAACTGACAATCTTAGCCGCGGCCGTTGCGTAGTGGTTAGCATGTCTGACTTCGAATCCGGAGATCGCGGGTTCTATCCTGGTCGCGGTAGGTCATACCCTATACATGAGTTATCGGCCTCGTGATAGGGTAAGTTAGTACTGGTGATGAACTATATGAACTAACAATCTTGAATGTGTCTGCCCAATACAGTAAGTGGCGCTGTTATATCCTAGCGTGTTTTATATTGGCATGGTCAATATTTAGCCGTTCATATGAAAAAAGTATGTTATTTGATCTGATACAGTCTCCTGTAATGTGAAAAAGGAACTGTGTCTAATGATCATGAAATCTATGCATGCATTTATTTTTTTCACTCCGGAAAAAATTAAGCTTATAATTTACTACTTCCCGCATTGATGGAAAAACAATGTATGAAAAAGTGGAACAATTAGTGTAATGATATTATTTTGAGAAAAAAATATATATGATCTTGAATTTATATTAACCTGTCATATGCCTTTTTAACGTTACATATTTTTGAGATAGATAAAACAGTGTCATTGTGATCGAGTTGTTTAACGTTGTTTTCTTCATTGCGGAGATTAATACAAGTGCTTTTGACAGGTGTAGGTAATACTTTTAACACTTACTATATTGAGGAAGTTGTAAGTAGTACATGTATAAGCAAATTCCTGATAAAACATTTGAGAACCTCAACTTTTGTAATTGGAAAAAAACAAAAATGTTAATACTAGAAATGACATTTTTTTAGTTTTTAATAAATCTTAAGTCTTTCGTTATAAAACATGATATCTAACGACAGTATAATTATACCACGGTTTACATGTGTATGACTTTCAAAAGTTCATCAGCTTGATTGTTGAATTAAGAAAGAACCTTCTTTAGAATAAAACAGAACAATAATTTTATTTTTCAAATTACTAGAAAATGCATAATATAACGAATACAAAAGTTAACAATGAAATATTTTGTCAATTCCCTCATTAATTGTTAAACTTGTTAAGCAAACACATAAAGAAGTAATAATCAAAATTTGTCGTTAAGCCTTTTCTAATTCTTCTTATTAGTAAAGCCAAAAGAGAACAAAGAAAATTAATGTTTAACGATTCTCTCGAATAGGATCTCGAGTTTTATGCTTCACCTTAAGTAGTTGATGTTTTGCAAATTCAGATATTGTTATTTAATCTGATCTTTTTACCGACAATAACAATTGCTTCATGAAACTAATCTTCAATAAATGATGCTGGTTGTTTTTTTCTGTTTTCCTCCATTTGTATAAAGCCTGTTCTTTATATTTTTTTACCAACAGTTTTTCTTCCTTCAATATTAGATTTTTGGTAATATACTGGTGCAATTATAATTATAAAGAAATGCATACTTTGTAATCAAACGTAATTAGTTTATACTGATTTAGTTTTTTATATTAGCTCGATTATAAAACAGTTATTTACAACTTTGATTAATCTCTCTCAATCTCGCTTCCTAGTCCCCATGAACTGTGTGAGCGCAATCAAATGCCTAGATCTAGGAACATCGAGGATGGTCTTGGGTTAGATTGTAACCATCGCTTAAACTGGCTAACCAACGACTACAAGCTAGATTTCTTAACGACTCAGTCACGCAGGCTCGATCTATTCAAATTATTTAGATGTTTATGATAATGATACTGCTGACATTGATCAATTCTAAACCTTTTGGAACTTCTTGATTTTCGGATTCATAATCCTGTACTCAAAAGCGTTACTTTCTGATTATTTACTACAAATTTGAAATACTTAATGAAGATCGTCGATCTTATCCAAACTGCATGACATTTATTAGAAATCTTTATTAGAAAACATAACCAAAAGCAGAATTGTGATAGGAACGGCTTTCATTTTTTATAGATTCATCTTTCAAAGCTCTATTTCTTACCACACAAAGCTCTAAGAGACAATTGATAAATGCACTATGATTATTGTAGCCTATGGTATAAGTCTATTCTGAATTTGACAATTTCAAAATTGGCATATTCATTTCCTTGTGATTATTGTCTGTAATTATAGCAATAGAATTTGAATATCTTTATCTGTATTTAACTCTTACCGTTAATACTTAAGGATAAGAAGCTGCCAAAATTAACTCAAATTAAATCAAAGGATAATTTAGATGGTTCATATAACGAAGTACAACATTCCAAAACTTTGATTTTGATGTCAGAATGTAATTAAATGAAAATAACACACTGTTGTTGTTGTTGTTCAACATGCAACATTGGTGTCATTTACGCTCGTCTTTATTTAGCAATAATATACGCACGGCTTATTTGTGTCTCGATATATTTTCTCTGAAGTCAATGAATTACATTAAAAACCAAGACCAGACGCACGTATACGTACTTAGATAAGAGTTTCCCCTTAATCTGTTCTTCCCCAATCACATTATCATGCAACAAAACTGAAGGAATACATTTTAAATATTTGTGAACATTTGATAGACCAGATTATTTCTAATTTTCTATCTGGCCCATTTCATCTAAGTTCACATATCTTGTCATTCGTAATTTTCCAGTTGCGTGCTTAATAATTGGATTTAAATACTTGTACATATATTTATGCATGTAGACGCGTAAATGATTGGTGTTATAAATGCTATAAAGGGAGAAAAATACGACAAGGGCTCTCGTCTAGACATACGCATTCAGTCACCGTACACTATGTTTAATTTTGAAATTTGAAATCAAACGCACACGAATACATGCGAAATCCTGTTAGCGCTTAGTCTGATGTCATTTATGCATACATTCTAGAGTAACGTCCACATTCACTTCGTAAATTGGTCATATAGATATTAATGTCAAAACCTAGTACAATTTTATTTGATAATTTTAAAACAAAATGTTTATATAGATTCATTATATAAAAGGAGTTACGTGATATGAAATCGATGCAATCCTAGAATGATTGACGGCAGACAAGAGATAAAGGGGGGTTATCTATATTCACAACTTGTATCTTCATAAGATACTTCCGTTTTCTCTGGAAATCAACTGATAATAGCTGAAATCACTGAACAAAATTGACACTTGCGATGTTTGCTTGACGAATTTTAAGAGCACGACAGGAACCAATTTCGAAGCATGTAGTTATTTTAATGAGTTGGAATGTGTGAGATCAATACAATGACGCAGGTTATTGATATATACGGTGTCAACTTCATGTGATGTTAGTAATCAATGTAGGTCAAATATTACCGTTAAAGTGGGGTTCCTTACGTACGTTTTCACATTTTCATATTTCATGCTCCCTCCTTCTGATATATAACTAACTTCCCATTTTCCTACTGAACAATCAACATGTGAATTAAAGCCCTGGCTCGGATTAACCGGGGGGCACAGGGGGCACGTGCCTCCACCTGGCCCCACATATATCGACACTTATAAAAAGAAAAGGGCACAAAATCGGCACTATCAAAGCGGCATTAGCTTGACTTTCAGATTAATTTGACTATTATATTATTCATCAGATCTATTGAAGTAGACAATGATCTAAATTAATATATTCAAGCATATCAAGGTATCCTGATCAGGCCTTATCAAGCGTTCAAATCAATTATAGTGCAAGTGTACAGTATGACCCGTCTTCACAGACACACAGATATATATGTATCTGATCTATTTTATACAGACCGTCATCCATTAAATTACCATGGTAATTAGCATACGAGGCCTAAGTTCGGTTTTAGTGCATACAGTTATTTTGTTTACTTATGGAAGTCAGCAGCGTTTTTCGATTTTCATTGCAGACGGAGAAAAGACGAGGACAGTCGAGTACATTTTCACTTCACTATCGTAAAACTCGAACTTGTTAATTTTGAAAAAAAACGTGATTGTTCGAAACATTTTAATAAAGGTATTAAAATTCGAAATAACTTTTAGACAGTGACCGAGCTTACAAGACGTCATTTTAAGAAAAATTAAGACTAGTCAGTCAATGTTTTTAACTGTAAGAGATGCATTTTTTCATCAAATGTTACGTTCATAGGTTTCTGTTTAGTTGATTTTAAAATCGTTTTAAATCATTGATTTTATTTTAATCAATTGGAGCTTCAAGTACTTGCATTTCTTACGGTTTTCCCTAAAGTGTCCACAAATGTTATTCTCCCGAAGATTGGCGGATTTCTGCGTTTTGAATTGTCCCAGCAACTACATGTATGTTTGTTAATGCCCTAAAAACGTTCGAAAAACTCACAATAAATGAGCCACTTCATATCATCAAAAAATATCTAAAATCGGCGATTTTCCTTTGTAAAGTCGGCGAATTTTCTCATTACATTTGCCGATTTTATATAAGTTACCATGTATCTGTATATAAAATTCTCAACATTTAATATGTTAAAAATGGTGATTAGTTTTGTTAAAAACGGGTTTCATTTAACCAACAATTTAATTAAACAAAAACATTCAAAAGCGAGCGTGAATAAGAAATGTTACCTAGCGCTCGTTTTTATCCTTTATGGGTGTCCAAAGATGCTCAAATTTGCTTCGTTAACATATTTTTTTTTCGTCGGGAAGGAATACCCCTCCCGAACCGATTTAGCCTAAAAACTAAGAATTGCATCGTAAGAGTTTAAAACGGGAATGCATTGACTTTCGCGTTAAAAGGGAAAGTTAAGTTAATGAGTTTAGCGTCATTTCATCCATTTCAGTGTGTTTTAAACTGCTCAGGTTAGCAACTTGCCGGGCGGGGCATACTTTCGTGGAGTTTGGTCATGAAATTATTTCTACGGCCATTCTCCCTCATACCAATGATTTTTAATTATGTAGGGCAGTTGTTAGTCACTGACGAAAGTATGTGCTTAGTAGTTGGTTAACAGCTAAATCCGTTTAGTTTAGTTTAGTTTATTAATAACGTATTCAGGCCTCCGGCCCATGAACATTTTACAACATACAGAAATATAAAGCATACATATATAGTATATAGTCATGTACATATAAATATTTCAATTCTGATTATACATATATGAAAATAAACATTAGATATCTGTTTTAAAACAAAATCAATTAATTAGTTTCCAAAAATGTTTGCCTTCTTTCAAATGCATATAAAAGATACATGGCTAAATTTCTAATATCATTGGTGCTTGACATTAAAGAATAAAATTTATCAAGTGATGGTTGTAGTCTGTAGTTTTCTGGAATATATTGTGAGCGTATATCATTATAAAAAGGACAAATTAGAGTAAAATGAAATTCTTCTTCTATTGCTGTTTCACAGTAAAAACATGTACGCTCTTCTCTACTTAAGCCATAATGTCTTCCAGTTTCAATAAGGAGGTTATGAGCAGAACATCTAAATGAGGCAAAACATTTTCTAAATTTAACAATGTCTAATTTATGTACATAATCTTCAACAGCATAATTTGTTTTTAAAATTGTATAATGTGACAACATCTTATTCAGTATACAGTTGGTATTCCAGTTTTGTAGATATTGATCTTTTAGTCTTGTAACATACAAATTCAAAAAAGCATCATTAATATCAGTTTGTCTTTCCCATATGTAACCAAATCCGTTCTGAAATAAATTTTCTCTGATATTTGTTACCCAATTTTTCTTGCCTTTAGTATCATAGTATAAAAGCATATTGTAACATAATTTAGGGTATCGATTGTTTGGCATATTTAGCAAACGTAACCAGTATTTGATACAATTTTTTTATGAATATATGTACATTGGGTATCGTCCTAGGTCACCCATAACTGCGTTATTACATGCATTTAAGTTCACTTGTAAAAATCTTTTACAGCATAGTATATGAATCGATTCAATGCAAGAAACGTTACTTAGACCCCATAGTTCCGACCCATACAACATAATGGGATTAATTTTTACATCAAATATTTTAAAATAAGTATTATAAGGTACACAACCATATTCCCGAAGAGAACCTCAAATATACATTAGTACTCTTTTCGCCTTGATAGACATATGCTCTGCCATTTTGTACATAGACAATTTACTAGTAAAATGAACTCCAACATAGTCAAATGCTTTGACTACCTCAATCTTTTGGCCAGAATATTGCCAATGTTCGTGCCTTGACAGTTGACCTCCATTTTTGAAAACCATAATCTTGGTTTTGTCTGTGTTAACGACTAGTTTATATTCATTACAAAAATCTTGGAGACAATTAAGCTGTCGTTGGAGGCCAATAATGGTATCAGATACACATGCTATATCGTCAGCAAACATTATCATAAAAATTTCTAGAAGATCAGGAAAGACTTGTATCCCCCTAATACCATTACTTACAAACAAATCATGTAATGCATTTATATACAATGCAAATAATATTGGACTAAGACTACAACCTTGACGTAATCCTGTAGGACAATCAAACATATCTGAAACTTCAGATTTAGATTTTACATAACTTTGAACAGAAACATAAATAGATTTAATTGTACTGAATAGACAACCAGTAACTTTGTTTTTTTCGTAATATATCATATAAAATTGGTCTATCTATAGAGTCGAAAGCTTTCTGAAAGTCAATAAAAGCTACATATACTGGCTTTCGTTTTTGTTGGAGATATTTGGAAATAATTGAATACAGAACAAAAGCATTATCAGTAGTGCAATAGTTTTTTTCTAAAACCAGACTGGCATTCAGAAAGCTTTCCATATGCTTCAATATAGAAAGTAATTCTATTAGTGATTATATTAATATATATTTTGCTTACAACATCAAGTAATGATATACCTCGATAATGATTAGGGTTATGTAAACTGTTCTTTTTATGAATGGGTATAATAACACATTGACACCATTTTTCTGGGAAATGACCAGATGTAAATATTATATTAAATATCTTGATCATGTAAGGAAGTAAAACCTCTAAGCCATGGATTATATGTGGAGGTAATAGTGTGCCACACCAGTAGCCTTGTTAGGTTTTAATTTGCTTACAGCATCTTTGATTTCGCTCTCACTTATTGAGCTATTAAAAAGGAATTGCTCAACATCATCTAAATTAGCATCCAAATTGTCATCATTTTCAACTGTAGGCTGCTGTGGCACACCAGAATCTCCATTATCATCAGTGGCAGAGAACAAAGTTTTAAAATGAGTAAACCAGGTATCAATACTTAAAGGTGAATCCCTGTTACCTGGATTTGACATGTTATTTATTTTCCTCCAAAATACTTTGGAGTTATTGATGCTACCATCAATATTAGATATATACTGTTTATTATATAAATATCTTTTTTGTCTACATATATTTTTGTATGCATGTTTACTGTTTATATAATTGTTCAAATTATCTGTACTTCGACATAATCTGAATTTTCGTAAAGCAGATCTGAAACCTTTACGGGCATTCTTACATTCAGTATCAAACTATGATTTGAATTTTGAATGGTTCTTTTGCCGTTTAGTATATAACAGAGATTCGCTACAAGTAGTAATAACTTTTTCAAATTCATCGACTAGTATATTTACATTAGCACTTTGTTCACACAATGTGTCTAATCTATCAAACATACCTGAATTTTTGCCACTAATGAGAGTATTTAGATAATCAGATTTACCATTTTCATTAAAATTATATGAAATACTTTGTACATTATCAGAAAGTATATCCAATCTCTCTTTAGTGTGAAAATTCAAGCACAGGGGAAAATGAGTACTTTCTATCACATCTAAAACTTGGAAGTTTATAGTCAAATCATATACATTCTTGGATGCTAAACAATAGTCTACAACACTGCATCCATTTTGGTTAACAAATGTAAAGTTACCATAAGAATTGTCTGTATTTTCAGGTAAAGGTCTGCCATTATAAATATAACAAGAATATGCTTGACAAAATTAATTAAATGTCTACCATTTCTATTTACAACATTGTCCTGTGACTGTCTTTGACATGTAATACTACATTCTAATATATCTCGTACATCTTGAAATTCTGGTCCATCAAAGTGTGATACATAATCCACCAGATTACCAGTTCTAGCATTAAAGTCACCACTGATTAATAGTTCATACTGAGTCAAATTATTTTCTAATATTAGAGATTCTAATCTTTGTAGACAAGTATGGTTAACACTTTGATAAAAAGGAGAATTTTCTGGAGGTGAATATAATGAAACCAATAACACATTCTTTTCGATATTAAACTGGAATTTATCTAATAATATCATAACACCAAACTCAAACTCATCACAAATCCGTTGTGCATATCTAGTAAGCTGAGATTCTATCATAATAACAACTCCACCCATAGCTCTACCACCAGCAACAGATTTCTTGGCATTACAAGCAAAATTTGTGAATTTATTAAGATTTAAATGAGCACAGTTATCATCATTCCATGTTTCTTGAAGACATACAATACTGAATTCAGATAGAAATTTTTGTACATTTTCAAAGTTGAATACATGATTCAAATTTTCGATGTTCCAGGATAGGAGTGACAGCTTCTTTGATGGGCGTTGGCCATTTTCCTATTGGGTATTTATCCCAGGAGCAATACTACTAAGTGATTCCCCGTGTGTATTGTAGTTAAAGTCCATTGGATCTGCTCCGCTTACAACACTTGCATAACTCTGGCGATTAGCATGAACAAATCTTCTATTATTGCCTATTTGTTGTTTGTTTGGTTGATTAGGCATATATGTAACCAATTTTCCATTTTTAAAATAGCCACGTAGTCCTCTATTGTTCAGTTCCTTCAATTGTTGGCGTTGTAAATATGAAAGATCATTGGATAGTCGAATACCTGCAGCCCTAAGATTATCACGATACTTGAACAACTTAAATTTATCGTCTGGATCCTTGAATTCTGCTATAACAAGCCTTGGTTTATTTGTCATTTTACCAACTCTTCGAACAGACTTGATTGAATTTTCATTTAATTTAGCATTTGGAGGAGCAGCAGAGAATACTGTATCATTTAAATGAGTTGCTAGAGATAATTGTTTATTCTCTTGTTCTTGTAGACCGAAGATTCTTAAAGATCCTTTCAATCAATCAGATTCAGTAACATTTATGTGCCTTTCAATACGTTCAATACGCTCCTGTGACGTTTCATCATGCAGTGACAAAGCTCTCATATCAGTATCTAGGATTGCATTATTGTACTCAATACTATCCAAACGTCTGTGTATTTTACTTATAGAGGTATTAGTCCTGGTTTGATTTGTTTCAAGATGTTTAATATTTGATTTAATAGATGTAAGCTCTGTTTGAACCTTTGACATTTCAGTTTTAACACCAGTAATTTCATTTTTCATCTGTGTTAAAGACGCTCGAATATCAGAGATAGCATTTAAAATTAACTGCGTATTTTCTGTTGGACCTGGGTTAAGTTCTATATCAGCAGTCAATATCAGCATCCTACTAGCATATGAGGCATAGATATTGTTACTACAAGTATACACATCAGGTATAGTTCCACTTAAAGATGTAAGATTCTGAGTATATGGACATCGAAAGTCAACAGAAGATGAATATGTCTCAATTATGTGATTTTTACCATGATGAAAAATTAGAAGTCCTGTGAACAACCACAATGAAACTATACAGCAAGCCAAACTTCGTAAATGTACATCAGTTCCAGAAGTGTTGGGATTGTACTTATTGGATGAATTGCGTTTCACCTTCCACTGACGTTGATGGATAAAACTCCCAATCCTAGCCCGATATAGCAGGATATCTATTCCCATATTTGTAGTCCAGCTACACCCTATCCTTATTTAAATCCAGAGATTTAGCCTTTCCAGGACGAGCGAGTAGGTTGACTGACCGCCGTTATATGACCTATAAAATGTGTTGCTACGGCGTTAAACCCAACAAAACAAACAAACAAACTGTAACATCACAACAAAAAAGTTAGAAAGTTTAAATTGATTTTCTTTTGGAATTTTTCAAATTTTGTCCATCGTCCATCGCCCGTCCACATATGTTTGTGAACACTCTAGTGGTCACATTATGCCCCCATTTTCATAAACTTTGTAAAGATGTTTGTAGGCCTATAGATAATTACTCAGATGCGTTCGAATACGTGTCATCTCGGATAAAAAAAACTAGGTCACATACGCTAAAACTAGAAAAATCTTATTGACACTATAGCGTCTACTCTTTATTTGTTTAAAAGTTTGTATTGATGCTTTCTAGGCCAAGTTCCAATACAAGACAGGTTCTTTTACATGGCTCTGTTTGAGGCATTTTGTGCGATGGAAGGTGTGATAGATCAATGCGATTTTTACATTCAGGTGTTCACTATTTGCAACAAAGAATTTATTACTTAATTCTTATTTTGCAACTTTAATTTAATATATATCACTGATACTCAGGTGAGCTATAAAGAACCATCGTGACCCACTTGTTTAAGAAATGGGCACTTTGTCAACTAAGAACTAAGAAAACGCAAGTGTGTCTCCTGCTTAACTTTAATAACTTTACAGTTTTAAGGCAGTGTTTGTGTAAGCTAACTCAATATAGTGGTTGTTAGTAATTCTAGTTATACAATTCAGAGGATAAACTCCAGATTTCAGACAAATCATTGTTAATTCATCATGTCAAATGTTCTCATTGTTTCACGAGATAACTTTCATGGAATTTAACTGCCTTGCCAATTTTAATGGATCTTTACAAATGATATAAGCTTTTCCAGTACCATGCGAGATTGTCGAACTGTTACATAAAGCCAGCATTTATTATTGTATTTTTTTTGCTGTTTCAGCTGCTACCTATGTTATATTATAAAAGAAAAAGTTCAATGAACAACTTCATTTCAATTCTTTCGTAACTTTATGTTGCCGATTATTTGTTTTTTTAGTTTACACATTCAGAAGAATAAAACAGTTGCCGACAGCCTACTTTTGTTGGTTATTCAATTCGAAAGTCATGTTTCAAATGTAATTGTAATATTTCATTTCAGATTTTCTGTTAAGAATCAAATTAAGGATGGGTTTTAACATTTTTATCGAAAAGAGGTGTAAATGTCAGTGGGAATAACGATTATTGCATAATAAAATCTGATTTACACAAAGCGTGTCTGTCGTGTGCCTTATTTGCTATCTGTCGACAATAGCTAAAATAACGTTAGTGATATTGAGAGACAGAACACTAAAAAAACAGCACCATTAAATGCCAACTTCCATTGAAGGCAGGCGGGAAATTGCAAATAAAACGGTTAATATGTAATAATTGTTCTGATTTCGTTGGTAGACAGAATATAAGATTTACATACAATTATATCACATTAAAATAGCGTTCATTGACTTCATCAAGTAATTCAGTTTATAGTCACAGACGGGTTCATTTATCTTAAACAAGTATATCTTGGTCATTCACATGTATTAATGACAATTAGACCACTTAACGATGCCTTTTAACTTTTAACTATAGGTCCAATTTGCAATAGAAAGTTGTCTGATAATGCTACTTTCCGATCTATTGAACTGACAATCTTAGCCGCGGCCGTAGCGTAGTGGTTAGCATGTCTGACTTCGAATCCGGAGATCGTTGGTTCGAGCCCGGTCGCGGTAGGTCATACCCTATACATGAATTGTCGGCCTCGTGGTAGGGTTAGTAAGTACTGGTGATAGAAAAGTGTTCAGGAAACTGTGTTGAATACGACGTTAAAAAAAAGAACTAACCATCTTGAATGTGTCTGCTCAATACAGTAAGTAGCGCTGGTATATCCTAGCGTGTTTTATATTGGCATGGTCAATATTTAGCCGTTCATATGAATACCGCCGAACACGCAATATGAGATAACTATGTACTCGATAACTCCTGTAATGTGAAAAAGGCACTGTGTCTAATGATCATGAAATCTATTCATGCATTTATATTTTTCACTCCGAAAAAAAATTAAGCTTATAATTTACTTTCCGCATTAATGGAAAAACAATGTATGAAAAAAGTGGAACAATTAGTGTAATGATATTATTTTGAGAAAAAATATATGATCTTAAATTTATATTAACCCGCAATATGCCTTTTTTACGTAAAATATTTTTGAGGAAGATAAAACACTTTCATTGTGATCAATTTGATTAACGTTGTTTTCTTCATTGCGGATATTAATACAAGTGCTTTTGACAGGTGTAAGTAATACTTTCAACACTTACTATATTGAGGAAGTTGTAAGTAGTATAAGCAAATCCTGATAAAATTTTTGAGAACCTCAACTTTTGTAATTGGAAAAAAACAAAAATGTTACTACTAGAAATGACATTTTTTGGTTTTTAATATAAATCTTAAGTCTTTCGTTATAAAACATGAAATCTAACGACAGTATAATTATACCACGGTTAACATGTGTATGACTTTCAAAAGTTCATCAGCTTGATTGTTGAATTAAGAAAGAACATTCTTTAGAATAATACAGAACAATAATTTTATTTCTTAAATTACTAGAAAATGCATGATACAACGAATACAAAAGTTACCAATGAAATATTTTGTCAATTCCCTCTTTAATCGTTAAACTTGTTAAGCAAATAAATATAGAAGTAATAATCAAAATTTCTCGAGAATGTTAAGCCTTTTCTAATTCTTCTTATTAGTAAAGCCAAAAGAGAACAAAGAAAATGAATGTTTAACGATTCTCTCGAATAGCATCTCGAGTTTTATGCTTCACCTTAAGTAGTTGATGTCTTGCAAATTCAGTTATTGTTAGTTAATCTGATCTTTTTACCGACAATAACAATTGCTTCATAAAATTAATCTTGAATAAATGATGCTGGTTGGTTTTTTTTGTTTTCCTCCATTTGTATCAAGCCTGTTCCTTATATTATTTTACCAACAGTTTTTCTTCCTTCAATATTAGATTGTTGGTAGTATACTGGTGCAATTATAATTATAAAGAAATGCATACTTTGTAATCAAACGTAATTAGTTTATACTGATTTAGTTTTTTATATTAGCTCGATTATAAAACAGTTTTTGTACAACTCATTATCCTAGACCTTGAGCCAGTATATGACATTGCTCCCCCCCCCAGGGGGAATTTTCAAGGGTATGATTTTCTTAACCTATATGGTGGTAGGCATTCACTGATGAAAGTTTGCAAAGTTCTGTTGGGGCTTTACAGAGTTATGGGACTTTGAAATATCACCCATTCTCATTTTCTGGTCAAATCCATAACAGACCTTGAGCCAGTATATACCGACTCGGGGAATTTTCAAGGGTATGATTTTCTTAACCCGTATAGTGGTAGGCATTCACTGATTAAAGTTTACAAAGATCTGTTGGGGCTTTACAGAGTTATGGGACTTTGAAATATCGCCCATTCTCATTTTCCAGTCAAATTCATCATATCTTTGAGCCAGTATATGACATTGCTCCTCACATGGGGAATTTTCAAGGATATGGTTTTCTTAACCAATGAAGTGGTAGGCATTCACTTATAAAAGTTAACAAAGTTCTGTTGGGGCAATACAGAGTTATGGGACTTTGAATTATCGCCCAATCTCATTTTCCAGTCAAATCCATAATAGACCATGAGCCAGTATATGACATTGCTCCCTACATGGGGAATTTTTAAGGTTATGATTTTCTAAACACATATAATGTTAGGCATTCACTTATTTAAGTTTACAAAGTTGTGTTGGGGCTTTACAGAGTTATGGGACTTTGAAATATCGCCCATTCTCATTTTCTGGTCAAATCTTTAATAGACCTTTAGCCAGTAGATAACATTGCTCCCCACATGGGGAATTTTCAAATGTATGATTTACTTAACCCATTTAGTGGTAGGCATTCATTGATAAAAGTTTATTAAGTTCTGTTCAGGCCTTACAGAGTTATGTGACTTTGAAATATCGCCTATTCTCATTTTTGGTTTAAACCATAAGTGCTTTTAAAGCAAGTTTAAGACATTGCTCCTTCCTTGGAGTAATTATCTATGGTATATTTTTTAAACCCACATGCAAGTATCAGTTCACTGATAAAAAGTTTGCAAAGATCTGTTGGGGCTTTACAGAGTTATGGGACTTCAAAATATCGCTCATTCTCATTTTCCGGTAAAAACCATAAGTGCTTTTAAAGCCAGTATATGACATCGCTCCTCCTGGAAGTAATTATCCATTGTATGATTATTTAACCCACATGGTAGTTGCAATTCACTTATAAAAGCTTGCAAAGTTTTGTAGGGGCTTTACAGAGTTCTGGAACTTTGAACTTCATGACCCCCTATGGCCAATTCCTATGCCAAAATGTTCTTTTTACTGTCCTCCGGTATTCTATTTCGATGCATCTTAATTATGAAGCCATTTTGTTTTTGACAACGATTAGAATTTTGGGTTACCTTGTAACGTCATTCCTGTACTTTTCCGATAGTAAGCAGTGTGGTGATTTCTCAACACCAATATGTGAGGAGGCAGGGATTTTGAGGGACTCTTTTCATACCTCTTTTCAACACAAAAAATGGTGCTTGTTTCCTATTACGTTCTTAGTTTAGTTTTGAACATGCCACATTTCTAAAACAATAAATATAACAGACAGATTGGCGTCCCTTATTTCTTGCTATTTCAAGAGAGTCGCTTGACAGGAAGAGTTCTTTCGTTTTGGAAAGACTAAAAAAAGAAACAAATCAAATGCATTGTTTCTCTGTTCTCTCATGTCAGCCATATAGGAAATCTCCACTTTACATAATTTTATTTCTTGATTTTAATGATAACTTTCAGTAATTAATAAAAGTTTTACAAGATGGACAAATGAATAAAGTATTTACAGGAAGGGTCATTCATTATTCAGACTAAATAAGTTTTACACATATTTGAATAAAAGCACCTATTTTATGGTAACGTATGTTTCTATTCGGACCACACTAATAAAACTTTTTTTTTTTCGTCTGTATTTGTATGTTTGTCTATGATTTAAGCACTTTAGGAAGGCAAAGGGTTGATACTGGAAATACATATACCACAAAATGATAATTCAGAACGCCCCTTCGCTCAAATATGACTTAAATTTTAGATCATCTTAAGGAAAATTACAGAAATACATTTATAAAACTTGAAACAATGACTTTCAAACTTGGAAAAATCGAAACAAACTTAAGTACCATAGCTGTGAACAGTCAAAATCAATGAATACATTTAAAGAGTTTATATACTTAACTCACCGAAAAGTTCATAATTATGAATGCCGCAAGAAAGAAATAGGTAGTAACGAATGTTACAACAACACTCTTTAAACTACTACATCCCAATTTTATCTGTCACAACCAGTACAACAGTTTAAATAATTTAATGGTAGCACAAACTATTTTCTATGTACTCTGTCATATCTAAATACTGTTAATTACATCAATAAGGATTGCCTTCAAAATTAAGGGAAACATGTTAAAATTAAGAGTTTAAAAGGTTACGAAAAGTATAACAGATCAATTGTGTGTTCAAAGTTCATGTAGTAATTCACTTTGAAGTAAAAATCAAAACGTTCTACTAGATATTCCATTAGGTACTGGCACAATTATTTCATATAAAAGTCATTTGTCACCCAAAATTACATCCCCAAGGGTTTGCCATTGGATAAGAGATCGGCGTTGTTGCATGAACGATGTGTTTGCTTCCTTATCATTATCAATTTGTTGTACCATGCTTATGTAACATGTTTTCTTAGATATTTCTGCAACAAAATCTTCCACGATGTATTATAGTTCATCTACGGCAAAAAATAAATTCCAACATAAATTGTGCTGTTTTTGTTGTAAGGAATTACAACAACCTGTGGTTACGTGTGTTTATAAAAGTCCAGCTACAGTATTTCTCTGCTGTTAAATTCAACAGACATTTTGTGTTCCTTTACACTCAAAGACATGGTATAAATGAAGCATTCAGAACTTAAACGCTTCAAGTTTCCAAAAAAGCGAAACATTGTGAAACAAGCAAACAAACAAGCATCAACTATGATACATTTCATTTGAAACATACCTTACCAAACGTAACGTATGTTTCAATTCATAAAACCATGTTTTATTGAATAAGAAGCAAACGAAGGACGCTTTGGTTACATTGGAGATTTGGTTACATCTAGTAAGAACTGAAGTAACAAATGAATTGCAAAAATATCGATTTGAGTATTGCTATGAAGGATTCTATGCTAATATTGCATGCAATGGTTAACAAATCTTCATAGTTTAATTTATCAAAACCATTGAGATGCACACAGTTTCATGTTTTTAGTCTGGTTGAAGATGTCATATATTTTTCAATGAGATAGTAACGACTTTATTCATTGTGGATAACATTTTTGGCGTAAACCAATTTTTAATATGTCATCGTTGAACCCTTCTCCGCATTGTAAGATCGGTATATCATTTTATCGGTAACGTATGTTACATCACATATGTTACATTTGATACTTTAGACAGCATTATCTCTAGACGATCCTGAGGAATGGCAAAAGTAGTAATCATAAAGTAAAGATTTAATTAGAGAGACTAATTAGTAAACGTGAATTCAACTAAGATATTTAACATTAGCTGAAAAACCATGGTCACGTATGTTTCATGTTTAAATGTCTACCCGAAAATTTTGCTAAATGTGAAATTTAATGAAATGTCATTGAATGACAATCGTTTTTATTTCATATATATTCATATCTGATCTTATGTTTTAAAATATTTTACAAGTATGATATCTTTTCCAATTTGAAAAAAAATGGTTTTTTATGGTTATGTATGTTTCAACACTCATGGCGACAAAGTTTAAGAGCTGTGTGTAAGTTAATATTTCTGAGGAGCAAGATAAAAATCGTATTCTCACATACAACAGCATTGTATATCTTAAAAAGCAAGTGTATTATGACTACTTTATGTGGCTATGTTTCATAGTCTGCGCGCAAAGGCAAAGTAACGTATCTTACATTTTAAGGTACTTATGAGCTCAGTATCAACAGCAATTTCCTTTATAAAACACAAAAGACACATTTTCTTTTTAATTGACAAACAATATCAAGAGAACTTGATGTTGCAAACATGATTTAATGGTTTTTGCAAAAATAAATCGATAAAAATGGGAAAAAAATTGCTATTTACCTATACAATTAAAAGTTGATTTTCTCAGCAATGCCCCACTGGAAACTTGCAAACTTTGTACTGTTGTACTCAGGACAGATAGGGGAATAAAAAAATATGGGTCTTGAAAATTCCCCCTGGGGGGGGGGGAGCAAAAGTGTATCTGGCTCACGGCCTATATAAGTCTATTTTGAATTTGACAATTTCAAAATTGGCATATACATTTCCTTGTGATTATTGTCTGGAACGATAGCAATAGAATTTGAATATTTTTATCTGTATCTTTACTCTTACCGTTAATACTTAAGGATAAGAAGCTGCCCAAATTAACTCAAATTAAATCAAAGGATAATTTATATGGTTCAAATTACGAAGTACAAAATTCCAAGACTTAGATTTTGTTGCCAGAATGTAATCAAATAAAAATAAAACTGTTGTTGTTAAACATGCAACATTGGTGTCATTTACGCTTGTCTTTATTTAGCAATAATATACGCACGGCTTATTTGTGTCTCGATGTATTTTCTCTGAAGTCAATGAATTACATTTAAAACCATGACCAGACGCACGTATACGTACTTAGATAAGAGTTTCCCCTTAATCTGTTCTTCCCCAATCACATTATCATGCAACAAAACTGAAGGAATATATACATTTTAAATATTTGTGAGCATTTGATAGACATAAACGACTGCTTTAATAAATGTAAAGCCAATAAATTCAGTGCTCAGATAAGGAGTTATATCAAAACTTGTTACTTACTGGATAATAATAATGCACAGAAAAAATGTAATAAAATTTGTGAGGCTTATAGAAGTAATATGGTTTCATTGGCCACTGTAAATCGATGAATTAAAACGTTTAAAAATTGCATTGGAAGAGAAGCCTCGTCTACAGTGTTGTAACCCCTTAATCATGTGGGAATCACTTGCGAAAGATACACAATTAAGTCAGTCAGATAACTAGGTGCCTCAGTGTATCAGTCGAATCAGTTACTAAAATTCTGAAGAAGGTGGGACATATTTGTGAAAGATTTCTTAGCATATATTAGCTTCTGATCAACGAAGTCAACATGTCTTGACTGTCTAGTAATCATTGAAAATGAACTCTTAACCAAGTACAGATGACGAAGCATTGGGACAATAATTTGAGCCGAAAAAAAGAGAAACAAAATATTGGCAACAAAAACTCAAAAAGACCATCTGTGGCGATAAGAACCATACGTGTAAAAATCTTATGCATTCTATATTCCTTTACAGTCGTAGAGAAACTGTACAGGTTGCCATTCCTCGTGACAAATCTGTAACTTGGACTTTGTACATGGACTACGTGCTTATAAAATTTAAAAGAAGCGTCATACGGCGTCGTCCATCATTGTTTTTGCCTCAAATGTCGTTATTACATGATATCGCCCTTACGCACATTTCAAGGTTGTGACAGGGTTTTAACATACAAAACCGTGACAGTCCTTCTCCTTTCCCCATATTGTTCGGATCTTGCACCGTTTAACTTCTTTTTGTTGCCACCGGCGATTGCTATCACGCAATGCTATTGGATCTGTGATATTCCAGTATCTTTAAGAGTGTACCCAAAAGAACATTCCGTCGCTTTTGAAAGCTGTGTAAAACGTACAAAAACATGTATTCGTGTGCAGAGTGAATTTTTTGAAAGGAAAAAAGTTTTTTGTTAAATATTTATTTGGTTTGCTTTTTAAAAATGTAGTTTGCACTATTTAACGGAAGTCCCTCGTAAAAAGACATTGACTGATTTTTAACAAGGTGTCATTTATAATTAGGTTAATATTTCAAATACAATTATAGAAGACGATATGAATATCACGCAAAACTATAATTATTATTCCAAGTTACAAATATTGGAACAGATATCATTTTTTTATTATAAAAATCACGTATATCCGAACAACTAGCATTTTTCTTATTTACTTCATATATTGCAAATACAATTACAATGTGTATTGCTTCGAAAGCCGAAATATAAGAACGTCTATTTCGTAAAGCGTGAAACTATAAAGTATATAAAGTTCGCGTAAAACATGCAAAATGTTAAACATTTTGATAATAAAAACTATGTGACTCAAGGAGATGAATATCATACAAAGTGGAACTTTTCAATTTACTAATCATAAACATCTATGGTAGATTGCTTTTTAAATGATTAAGTTTATTAGGTCAGTCGGCTAACAGATAAATTAATAAAACATTAGGTGATTTAGGACGAAAATAAAATTTGATATCTGATTCAGTTGGAAAAATACGCAACCAGACCAGATTATTTCCTATTTTTTATCTGGCAACCCCCCCCCCCAACAAAACAACAACAAACATGTGATTATGCATGTAGACGCGTAAATGATTGGTGTTATAAATGAGGTTTTCAAGATATCACAATTAGACGAAAAATACGAGAAGGGCTCTCGTCTAAACATACGCATTTAGTCACCGTACAAAATCTTTAATTTGGACATTTGAAATCGAACGCACACGACTACATGCGAAATCTTGTTAGTGCTCAGACTGATGTCATTAATGCATACATTCTAGAGTAACGTCCCCATTCACTTCGTCAATCGGTCAGATAGATATTAATGTCAAAACCTAGAACAATTTTACTTGATAGCTTTAAACAAAATGTTTATATGGATTCATTATATAAAAGGAGTTACGTGATATGAAATCGATGCAATCCTAGAATGATTGACGGCAGACAAGAGATAAAGGGGGGTTATCTATATTCACAACTTGTATCTACATAAGATACTTCCGTTTTCTCTGGAAATCAACTGATAATAGCTGAAATCACTGAACAAAATTGACACTTGCGATGTTTGCTTGACGAATTTTAAGAGCACGACAGGAACCAATTTCGAAGCATGTAGTTATTTTAATGAGTTAGAATGTGTGAGATCAATATAATGACGCAGGTTATTGATATATACGGTGTCAACTTCATGTGATGTTAGTCACAGTAATCAATGTAGGTCAAATATTACCGTTAAAGTGGGTTTTCTTACATACGTTTTCACATTTTCATATTTTATGCTCCCTCCTTCTGATATATTACTAACTTCCCATTTCCCTACTGAACAATCAACATGTGAATTAAAGCCCTGGCCCGGATTAACCGGGGGGCACAGGGGGCACGTGCCTCCACCTGGCCCCACATATATCGACACTTATAAAAAGAAAAGGGCACAAAATCGGCACTATCAAAGCGGCATTAGCTTGACTTTCAGATTAATTTGACTAGTATATTATTCATCCGATCTATTAAAGTAGACAATGATCTAAATTAATATATTCAAGCATATCAAGGTATCCTGATCAGGCCTTATCAAGCGTTCAAATCAATTATAGTGCAAGTGTACAGTATGACCCTTCTTCACAGACACATGGATATCTATATCATTGTATCTGATCTATTTTATACTGACCGTCACCAATTAAATTACCATAGTAACTAGCATACGAGGCCTAAGTTCGGTTTTAGTGCATACAGTTATTTTGTTTACTTATGGAAGTCAGCAGCGTTTATCGATTTTCATGGCGGACGGAGAAACGACGAGGATAGTCTAGTTAATTTTTATGTCACTATTATAAAACTCGAACTTTTTGAAAACAAACGTGATTGTTCGAAACATTTTAATAAAGGTATTAAAATTCGAAATAACTTTTAGACAGTGATCGAGCTTACAAGATGTCATTTTACGAAAAATTATGACTAGTCAGTCAATGGTTTTAACTGTAAGAGATGCATTTTTTTCATCAAATGTTACGTTCATAGGTTTGTGTTTAGTTGATTTTAAAATCGTTTTAAATCATTGATTTTATTTTGATCAATTGGAGTTTCAAGTACTTGCATTTCTTACGATTTTCCCTAAGGAGTCCACAAATGTAATTCTTCCGCGGATCGGCGGATTTCTGCGTTTTGAATTGTCCCAGCAATTACATGTATGTTTGTAAATCCGCTGAAAACGTTCGAAAAACTCACATTAAATGAGCCACATATTATAAAAAAATATCTAAAATCGGCGATTTTCCTTTGTAAAATCGGCGAATTTTCTCATTACAATTGCCGATTTTATATAAGTTACCATGTATCTGTATATAAATTCTGTTAAAAAACGGGTTTCAGTTAACCAACAATTTAATTCAACATGAACATTCAAAAGTGGGCGTGAATAAGATAGGTTACCTAGCGCTCATTTCTATCCTTTATGGGTGTCCAAAAATGCTCAAATTTGCTTCGTTAACATATTTTTTTCGTTGGGAAGGAATACCCCTCCCGAACCGATTTAGCCTAAAAACTAAGAATTGCAGCGTAAGAGTTTAATACGGGAATGCATTGACTTTCGCGTTTAAAGGAAAGATAAGTTAATGAGTTTAGCGTCATTTCATTCATTTCAGTATGTTTTAAACTGCTCAGATTTGCAACTTTGACATGTGAAAATTTAAAAAAATTACTATCGTCGGTAGGGGGGGGGGGGGCGCCCTCCCAAGCACAGTTTTTTTATATCGTTTTTAAGTCGTTGATTTTATTATTATGTCTGAAATAAACTCACAATTTTTTTTAAATACCTAACAAAATGTATCTTTGCAATTTTTTTTCTAAATCTCGACATTTTATGTAGAAAAAAAGATAATATATTTTTTTAATTAACTAGATTATATCAAACCAACAAATAAATAAATAAACATCCAAATGCGAGCGTAAAGAAGTTTTCTAGCGCTCAATTTTATCCTTTAGGTGTGTCCATAAGTGCTCAAATTTGCTTTGTTGACAACATTATTTTTATCGTCGCTCCAACTAAAGACTCCATAGTTCAAACTATGCTAAAGGGGAGAGATTTTTAATTTCACTGCAATTAGCATGAAAACAGGTCTGGACAAGAAGTAATTGTGAGACTTAGGACAGGAAACTACAAATTAAATGAGCATATGCATAAAAAGCTTAAGCTGACACCAAAAGGTACATGTCCATGCGTTGAGGATGACCAATCCACGGACCACAGTCTTCAAACTTGTCAAAGACCACCAGGAGAGACTAGCAATATGACCGACAGAGACAACTCTAGTAGTACAAATTTGTAGTAATGCAGTTGGACGTACCGTACAATTCATGACTGGTATGACTGTGTCTCATTTCATCTGTTTAAAAGTGTTCAAAAGTGCTCAGATTTGCACCTTTCACATGCGTAAAAATCATATATCATCGGGAGGCGTTACCCCTCCCAAACCAACCCCATTCGTGCCCCCAACTTACGACCCTTTTTGATTCAGCCCTGAAGCCATCGTTAAAGTTACATTCACCTTGATAATAGCACAGTCTTTTGACTTGATTCAGTTTTTTTCTTTTAAAATATTTTTACGGTCAGAGCTTAGTTTAAGTAAAATAAAAGCGCCATCTTTATAAGTGATTTGTGGTGTTAAGACGAGGAACATCGTTATCTTTACTGGTTTTACAGAATAAAGATATATAAAGGATTGTCGTTGTCTGGGAAATAATACTGAGGCAAATAAAAGTAAAATGTATCGGCGTGGACCATGCTTTTGCTAGAAGACTTTATAAGGAAACTGTAACAGGAGTTCAAAAGTGCTCAGATTTGCACTTTTCACATGCGTAAAAATCAAATTTTTTCCATATCATCGGGAGGCGTTACCCTTCCCGAACCAACCCCATTCGTGCCCCCAACTTACGGCCCTTTTTGATTCGGCCCTGAAGCCATCGTTAAAGTTACATTCACCTAGATAATAGCACAGACTTTGATTTGATTCAGTTTATTTCTTTAAAGATATTTTTATAGTCAGAGCTTAATTTAAGTAAAATAAAAGCGCCATCTTTATAAGTGATTTGTGGTGTTAAGACGAGGAACATCGTTATCTTTACTGGTTTTACAGAATAAAAATATATAAAGGATTGTCGTTGTCTGGGAAATAATACTGAGGCAAATAAAAGTAAAATGTATCGGCTTGGACCATGCTTTTGCTAGAAGACTTTATAAGCAAACTATAACAAGAGTCCTATGGCAAGAAATACGAGGGATTTAAGATCAGAATGTGTAGGTTTGGAACCCATAAGATGCTCTGCATACTTCTGTGAACAATGCAGGTAACTATATTTGGATTACAGCCGCGAGTGGAAATTGATTTCTTAGCGCTATTTTCTGATTGATTCAAATTTCTTAGTGATATAAGTTCTAACTTTAATATAGATGATAAACATGGTCTACCATTTACGAAAGTCCCTTTTTATCTCCAAATTAAAGGCGGTCGCAATTTTGAGCAAGCGATCACGAAACGATATCCAAAGGTATCCGCGTTTTTTTAGTAAGAACTAAATAATTTATTTGTCTCCTGGAGTGCTGCCAATTAAAGCAAATAATTTCAAATCTTAATCTCAATCAACTGATTTTAATTAGTGCCTTTCAGAATTTGCTGACTAATGAGATAAACATTGAAGGCAAGACCATAAGAGCTATGTGCATTGCTCAGCTTCTTTAACTAATAAATGAGACCAAAAGTATTATATGTTTTGATTATGAGTTAGTCGGTTATGGTTTTATTGAAACATATTGTGTGTCCATAAAGAAAGATATAGATAAGTATATACAAATATGCAACCTATAGTTACATTAAATATTTGTAAAGATTCAGAAATTGTGTTAGCCACATGTTTTAAAGTTATTAATTAGACTTAATTACGGCTCATTTCTTAACGTTTTTGCGATTAATGTTTGCTGTGAAAAAAGCAAGATAACGTATAAATGCTAATGGAAATGAATAAAACATAAATTCAGAAAATATAGAACAACATCTTGACTCTTTTGTAAATACAAGGGGTGTGAAACAGTTTATTCTTAAAAGAACATGATATTGGGGTACAGCTTTGTGTAATAGACCAATTTAAATTGATATAATTTATACTTACACATTATTTCACCTAAAAGCCATCTATCTTTTCCATAAAATTCTAGAAGCCCAGCAGGTTGACATATAAGCAATACTAGTATATCAGCTACACTTAGGTTGAGCAAAAATAAGTTTGTCGGCGTCCTCATATCGCGTACGGTAGTGACAGCAACTATCACCAAAACATTTCCGAAAGTCCCAACTACAAAAATACAGATGTTAATCATAGATGTGACAATATATATGTATAATGGTATAGATCCATCAATTACTTTTCTACTTGTTGTATTAGTATTGTCAGAACTTATATTATCTATAAACGCCTGTTCACTATTACTGTTCAAACCTAACAACATGTCAGAAACATTTAGGCTGACCACATACTCCATGTTGACTATTTTGTTTAACTTCCTTTGATGTCAGAGTTAACCCGGAAATACTATAAATGAAGTTTTATGTTTTACTATAAGTTTTTAGGCTTTCTTTGTCATAATCCTATATCTGTTGCGCAACTATTTACATTATTTCCAAACACTTGAACGATGTATGAAAATCACAATGCAAACTGATGTCCTGTACGTACAATTATTAAAATGTCATTTAATAATGGAAAATGTCCACTTATAACTGCATTGAAAAATAATTACGAGTCACTATTCAAATCACTATTCAAATCACGCTCACACGCGTGAATGTTTCACAGATATTACAAACAACATCAGATTTTGTTTGGAAACAAAAAAAAAAAACCAACGCTCGAGTATTTAATTTGTCTGTCAAGTTCTCGATAAAATACATTAAAATAATATTTGCTTATTTGATAAATAATAACTTATTTTATACACATTATACAAAAACAATCAAGAAAGCGTCAATTTGTTTTTAATCCAAGGTATAAGCCAAATTAACAATTGCAACGTATTCACACTAAGCTGACATATCAATCATTTCTATAAAAACTTCAACACTTCGGTCATAATAATTATTTGATAAGTCTGACGATCCCTTTGGATGTTTGTGATAAAAACAACATAACAAAGCACTTAACCAAACATAAAAAGATATTTTTCAGGTATTACTGAATGCATCTACGCCAGTATTACAACATCTCTTATAAACCATTCACATCAGTGAGCGTCCGGTAAATCCGATACTGTCTTGCTATATGTAAAACTCGCTGTTGTCAACGTAATATTATCAAACGTCTCCACAACAAGTCTTGCTTGTTTCTGTACAAAGTCTCTTACACCAAATATTATAATTGATGTACGATAAATTCATGCGCTCTAAACAATTTAGATAAAACAATTGATCTACCAGACAAGTATTTACTATTATTTTTATAACACATTATTACTAATACCCTTATTATTTACCAAGCATTCTTGGAAAATTCATGTGCGCAATGCTCTAGCAAAGTTTTAAAAACACCTCTGAGAACGATGTTTATTACCGTAAATTCTACACTATCGATGTAAAAGAAAATGTATTTTTGCACAGACAGCGGAACATAATGATTACTTTGTAACGCTCATAAATAACGATAGCATTGTTACAGATTTTTTTCATTGCCAACAATTGATTTATAATGTTAATTTCAAAGAGTTGATTATTAAACTGCTAACCAAATGTTTTTGCACGGTGAATAAATCTGCAGTACTCTATTTAAAAATTTAGAAAAATCAAAGTACAAATAGTTATGTACACTATCTTTATCATTTTCTAAGGATAAGATTCATATTACACTGCATTATAACGTTCAGTTTCAAAATTATTTGATAAACACTGTCTTTGCAGAAACTGATTTAATTACATATCATTTATATGCTTAGAACTTCTTCAATATATCAAATTGGTCAGTATTAATTTCGGAACTAGCATGAAGAAAAGCAGAGAACGACGTAGTATATCATTTATTAGACTTTTACAAAGTGCTTTACGTATTAAGGATTGTCCTCCTTAACGGAAATGTGTTCTTGACAAATTGTATGTAGGAAATAAACACATTATAAATAGTTGGTTAGCTGATTTATTTGTAAACTGGTTTGACTTGTTGGTCGGTGTTACAGTAAAGTTCCGCTATTAAGACCACTTTTTATTTCAAAATCATGCGATTTTTGACAATTATTAATACCCAAATGCTTAATTTGTGAACAAAAGGGTCTCTATAATAAGACCGATCCGCTATTAAGACCGTCGATTTTGCTAATGTATTTGATTAGTTAATTCATAGATATTGAATTACCGACACTTCTGACGGAAGCCTGACTCTTCGCCTATTTTGAACAACTAAATAGGTGTAGGGGGTTAAATAATTATGGTAGTTGATAAGCAATGATTCAATGTTCTAAATACAATTGTTAGACGACAATGTACATGAAATTAATGTACAAATTTAACCACGGCATTTTCTAATGAGACTTGATATCTATTAAAGTCAATAATTACGTGTTGCACAGTATTATATGTAGTATGATATTTTTGTATTCTATTTCAATGAAAATTTATTACATGTATGCTATAAACTGTAATTATCGCAGCAGGCAATATAAAGACGAGGTTCTCTTTCCTCTTGTAATGAAAATGATGCAATAAAACATTAAATACTGATGTAATAAAGTTTAAACACGAATATGCTGAAAGTAATTAACACGCTTAACTTGAGTGAGTGTAGCGATAAGGTATTCTGACAAATAAAATACTTACTTAATATGAAAGTAACGACCTTTACGTGGGATCAATTTTTTATATATCTTCGAACAGTCAGCCAATGTATTTACTTTTTGCTATTGTGTGTGGTCAATCAAATATTGTAGTTGCTATGTATCTTGGTTAAAAAATAATATATAATACATATATATTATATTAATTAACTGTGGAACAATGGCCATAGTCATAAAATAAAGTTTGTGTTAGAAACAAGTTTTAAAAATGTTAAAACAATTTATGTCACAAAACATGAATTCGTATCATTATTGCATAGTGACAATTGTCCCTGTTCGAACAGGCAAATCAAACATCTTACAAAAAGATAATTGCATTTGATAGAAATTTGAATAGATATGGTAGATCTATATATGAGAAGAATAGAAATTGCATAATTTCGTGCAAAGTAGGTAATGTCTATTTAATGATAACTGACAGTGAATGCATATGGAAAATATATCAATGAAGTCCGAAAGATAACGACATATATTTATGCAGTAAAATTGTCGGATATAACGTACAAGTTGCTAGATATCACTTGTTTATTAATCAAATCATTGAAAGTTCTTTCATTATCTATAAGTGATTAAAATGTCGGACTATTTAGATAAGGATGTGTTCGTGTGTTGTCGATTGGTTTAGATTTAGACACTTTAGATGTTAAAGATAAATTCATGTTAATCATAAATAAATGAAATTGTACAGGCTTTGCAAACAGTTTACTAGTTAACTAAAGGAGCTACTTTCTGTCTCTTTTGTTTTTCTTAATATAATTTTGCATTTTTTTTCATTTAAGATATTTACGAACATAGGAAGTTGATGCCAACATATTGTCGTAACAGATCAGCAGATTATTACGGGTACTTGTTGAGTGAGTTAAAGGGTTGTTTCAACAGCTACATGCAGAATATATTAGCTTAATGCCTTTTAGGTTTTAAGTATACAATCATAAATAAGAAATAAATCTAAATCCCATATCCGTGGTCAAAAGAAGTAGCAATGTAGCTGACTTCATGCTTTTGTAATAAAAGGCTTTGCAAGTCAACAAAATTTATTACATTTTATCAGACTAGCTTTTATAAGTACATTATCCGTAATTGTCTTTTCACGACAGATTATAAATGTAGTATGAGTTATAAATGAAGCCCTATCGTGCTACATAAAGTTAGATAAAGCAAGGGTCGATAGATGTTGTCTCAGCTAAAAAGATATATGAGCATTTGCAGGAAGTTGCAATATGGCTGGCAAATGATTTCTAAAGACAATTTTAAAATGAAGTCTGCATAGACGGATTTGAGTAACATCTTTTTTTTTCAATGGAAAGTGTCATATGACTCAAAGGTGGATTGTTTTCTTAATTATATTTGCTTAAATCTATCTGTATTTGAAATTATCTTTTGCAAGGAACTTCGCATTTTCATTTAAAACATTATAAAACGATCTCACGACGACATACGTAAACCATTAGCTCTGTGATTGCAATCAAGTATAGTCTAGTATCAGACAATTATATGAAATTCAATTAATGTTTCTCATGTTTTATTACATTATTAAAATGTTCTTTAATATTTGTTGGCAATTTTCCGCTTTAGGTAAGTCCTGTCTCAGACAATTATAAATAAAATTATAGAAACAATCTCAGATTTAGTAAGAAATTGTAATTTCGGACTTACTGGGATCACAAGAGCAAAACTTTAAGAAATTACCGACAAAAATAGGTTGATGGTCTGCCAGACAGATTATTTTGAAAGTTAACAAATTATGGTTATTTTATGGACAATTTTATGCAATCGTTAAGCGAAAGTATCCAAATCTACTCTTCATCAATCTTAAAAATATCGGCTCGGCTATTTTTGTTGATAAAAACATGGAAAAAAGATTTTTTTATCTATCATGTCTTTTTAAACCCTGTCGCTCTTATTGTATCAATTCATAAAAATGATCGGATATTAAAAGCAACTTAACAGCTCTCTCAAACTTACAAAATATGGGGTTTCTTCTAAATAAATGATACAATGTATATGAAAATGTCAACGTATTTAGATAGGGCCAAAAATGTGCATGAAAGACAGACATGTCCTGTTTGTTTGTTGAGAAAAATTATTTGCTTTGTCTATTGTTTGTTCTTCATATAGAATCAGTTCATTTTCTTATTTTTAGTCAGTCATTTAATGCGGTCGGCTTACAATCTAGAATTTCTCTGGACAAAGGGATAAGGATTACAAATATACGTTAATATTTGCATGCACATTTTAAAGAATCAATTGTGTTTTAAAAATACCATCTGATTGTTCATAAGCTTGCAATGTCTTTACATATAATTGGTTATCTTTAAATACTAAGTATTTCAATAAACATTTCTGAATGTCAATTATTTCGCACATTACAGAAAGAACTAACCATTACATTAAAGTATACCGTAACAAGCGTTACGGTGTCAAAATGATAGATCACATACGACAGATTGACCGAGTGCACTTCCGTCATAATTACGATCAATTTACTAAATGAGTATTTACACTATGAAGTCAGTTAGCCTTTGAAACGCAGACTAGAAACATGTAGTGAATGATAAATAATTATTAAGATGTTCGAACGCTGTTAGCGGCTCGAACATATAAGTAAGGAACATTGCTTTTGAATCTGGACTTATCAGTTATGATATTAGATTTAGAACTTTATTAAGTATGTTTGTAAACAATAACGATCACGGACCATTATTAAACGTCATATACAAACTTGTGTTGTTATAAACTATATCCCAAGTATTAATGTTGGTGTTTGTGTACCAAACACATGATTCACACAGTGTGGCAACGTAACAAACTGTAGCATCCGCTACGCCACATAACCATTACATTAAAGAGCTTACTTTATGGTGGAATTTCTTCAGACGGAATTACCAAATGAAGTGAATTGTCTTGGGACACTGTGATCTTTTGAGCAATCAGACAAAAGGGTTAATTGGCCAAAAATAGATTTTTTTAATTCTCTTTAACTTAACATTTGTGAAGATTTTCTCAACGTTTCCTTAATTTACTGTTTAAAACGCAGACTGATGTGACAGCTAAGTCGCAGATTTTAGTGTGAAATTCTTTGTTATACCAACAGTAAAAAGACTAAAATTGGAATTATGTTACAATACATCTCTTGCTTTTCTGGTTCTTATGTCTGAATTGAAAATTTAATGTACGTTAAGGTACGCAATTAAACGAATATCCCTCTTCTTAAACACGAATAAAACTACTCTTCCTTTTAAAAAATGTAAAAAACATTTCTTAAATTTTGTACGCGTGTTTTGTTATAATTCTCGGTATAATTGGAGTTCCAACATCAATAAAGACTAATCAGGTTCTCTATAGTCAGATGCTGAAGCTGATGCTTTTTAAATTATTATTTAAACAAGAAGGTCATGGTGGCCCTAGGTCGTATAATTCAGTTTCAACAACATTTTACTCCAATTCCACCTTATTTGTATTTTTTGCACCCACAAAGTCCATTAAAATCATTCAATACCTCATTAATATGGTACTAAATAATCATTGCTTCTATGTCCTACCATAAACTGATTAAATATCTGTATCTATTCGTACAGGAAACCGTCAGTCAAAAAAGATTACATGTTCTTTGAGTGGATGACTAAGTTTTAAAGCAATAACAAAAGATTTACGCAGCATCTTTGAGTAAGTGGCTAGTTATACTATTATTATTAGTTATGTAATTATGTAAGATTTAAATTTCTAGTAAAACGGTTGAGGTATTTTTATCGAAATAATATGCCACCAAATATTGGGTTGACCCCTTTATCATGCACAAACATTGCAGATATTGAAATAGATTTGTGTTTGTGGTTGCCGCTTTGTATGACATTAACGGCATTACAAAGCGCAAACTAAAATGATATAGAAATATATATGTACAGTCATTGGTACAAATAAAATCAATACGTACCACTGTACTAAAACTTTAATTTCCCCTTTTCTCGATAAATCAATTGTTTGAATGTTCTGTGTTTGACAGCTGTAAAATGTACAAGTTTTTAAGAAATCAAAGTGAATAATTGCTTTAAATAAAATATATATTTATGTATAATCATCTTGTTTTTCTAGAATGACAAATTCTTCAGACAAATTAATGTCACGAATGTACAATGACACAAATGTGTATATCATCTTAGTGAACCCTCAGTTAAGTACTTTTTTATATTGTTCTGAAACATATTCTTCTTCTATTTTTCCATTTATTATTTTGTAATTTTATAAACCCTATATAAGTCCATATTCTTCTTCATTTCCGGAATGGTTTGTGCTTTTCTATTCACATGAATGAAAATTGAATTGATATTGATATTTACGACTTAATAAAAAAATATACAGTGTATACTTTTCCATTTAAAATACATGGGGTTTCACTAGACGCCTCAAAACTATAAAAAGAAATGATAATATGGCTTTAAAGACGAAGAAAAATCAGATACCAATAGATGAATACTCGTGCATTTTTCAGATTTTTTTTATGAAGAAAATTAAAGAGATATACAGGCAAATGACTGTGCAAAAAGTATAGAACCAAGTTTAGTCTTTAAAACAGTATTAAGAACATAAGAAATCACTTTCTAATAACATTAGTCACTTATGACATATATCTGAAGGAATTAAAACATGTGACATACACATTGTTGAAAGCGAACGTAGGATACTGAGGGAATCACCAAGCTATTTATAGATTTGTTATATGTCGTACTTGCTGAAATTAAACATTTTCATTAATCGCTTCTTGTCTTTTCAACATTCTTAGGCGGTTAGGATATTTTTAATTGAATTATACTTATGTTGCACAATAAAAGCTATAGTATATTTTCAACAGTAAATGCATATTTTAACACTAATCTATTTTTAGCTAACCTGACCTACGTGGGTCTAGTTAGGAAACGCCCCAAATATTACGAGAAAGTAAAGGAATATTTTGCCAAGTGATATAACACTGTGTCTGTTGCATTCAGAGTTATAAAAAATATAATTTGAAATCAGAAAATATGAAGTTGAACTTTTGCCTGTATATCCCTTTAAAGTAAAGAAAAGTATTGAGTCATGATGTAGCTGTCTGGACAAACATTTTATAAAGTGCTGTCACAAATATAGCCTAGTCGTTTTGAATAATGTTATTATAATGCTTTGTTTTATCCTTGAAAATTGTGTGTCTGTTTATAACGTGATAGAATGAATAATATTCTCAGATATATAACTAAGGATAGGCAACCATATAGATTATATAAGTTATCAACAATGACATTAATTGTCATAAAATCAAGTTTTTAGTTGAAGTCATCTGCACTAGCACATAAATATGTCTGCAAGGAAATAATAAATACCGAACATGACTTTGGTGTCCACATCTAAGATTGACACTGGATTTCTCTTTACAAATATACTTTATTGGATATAAATAATGGACTTAAGACAGGAATGAATCGTACGTGATACTGTATCACATAAATGCAATTGCAACAGTTACCCACTGTTACTTGATTTATTCTCCGAACTTATCACTAATCATGTGTTTTAAAGTTTATAAGCTTGTCAGATGTTTATAAACATTGTTGTATTATTGATTGATTGTCTATCTAGATCTGTTTAGTTTTAATGCGCACGAAAGTATACCTCAGTAAGTATAATTTAGTTGTCATGACCATCAAAAATCAAGACTGAGAAGTATTAAACATATAAGTTACGGTTGTCTTTACCATTGACTTTACGACGCGATCACCATCAAAACAGCATACGCCATTATTTTGATTATAATAAAATGTCAATTCTTAAATTTTCTAATCAAACTAATAAGATACTAACACGGTCACCTACTTTCCGAAATAGAAGTGAATAAGGACAAATTAATTCATCCTCGAAAATGAAAATGGTTTGTAAGCAATGGATTTCATTATCATAGCATACGATTTATCAGGAAATGTTACTATAATGTGATAAATTTCCTTGACACTAGACATGTTATCATTTCCTACGGAAACAAGCAAAACGAATAGTAACACTTCTAGTCAATCTCAATTAAGCATTTGGCTTTGAAATAGAATGTTAAATTTGGTAAAAGTGTATATTTGTTATATTGAACTTTAATCGTATAGGTGCCCTGCAGTTTAGGGAATACATGTATATGCAAATTAAAACTTTGTAAACTGAATTTCTTAATCTAAGTATAATTTAATTTCATTTATATTATAATCTAATTCAGAGATCAATCGACTTATGCCTGAAGACATTGCAGAATTGAACTAAAACGTTTAACACGTGTGTGATTCAATTGGTATAGTTTCATAAACGCTTTTAGTTCATATTGCTGAATCGGATAATTTTGAAAACGTCTAACGCTATCTGAGAACTCAACTAAACACTTAAAAGACAAGGTTGAACTTATGGGCAATTGGATAAGTTAGTTGGGTGTTTTAATAGTAGTAATTCTATTGATATCTTTAAATCAGGTCGACAAAATTCAAAGGGAAACATGTTAGTCTCTGTGATGATTTTCCGCCATGAATGATACAAATAAGTACATTTATCTTATACTTGAAGTAAAGGAGACTGATCGACAACCTTATATTGGCACAACTTCTATACGACACTGAGATATATACCATAATGAAGATAAATAGGTTCATAGAGAATCAGTTTTAGATTCGTATATATTAAATTTAAACTCTACAATGACCCATCGTCTGCCTACTAATACAAAGCATACGTCTTTAAAAAATATGAGAGCCAGACACTTTAGTTACAATTATCAGATTATAATGACATTAAAACTAGGAGGCGACTAAATTGCAGTTTAAAAGTTGAAGGTTTGTTTTTACTAAAAAAATAATGTTTTTGTATTTAGGAAATAGTGTAGACAACATATGGCACATTATGAATTATTCCAGGCGTATATGTAGTGTAAACTACCATTTTGCTGCGCATTAACACACAAATATCCATCAACTGTAGTGGTAGTCATCGTTGAAAACATACGACACATTATCTATCAGGAACAACCTATATCTCTAGACAAAAAAGAGTCTAAATGAACAAACGTTTTGGTAAAACTGTCGCAGACAGTTTCCTAAATCAAGTCCTACCTGATTCTAGGTTAGAAACCTTTAAATTTTTGAAGAAAGAAATAAGTATAAAAGATGTATCATTTCACAGCCAGTGAATATTTTCATTACAAATATTGGTTTTAGCTCACCTGACAAGGCTCAGGATAAACATTTAGGAACGTTGAATTCCCGCGTCCGTCGACTGTCCGTCAACATTTTTGTGTACACCATAGTGGTCACTTTTTTCCTCAAATATCATCAAACTGTGTTAAGATGCTTGTCTAGATAATTGTTCGCATAAGTTCGAGCATAGGTTATTTTAAAATTAAAACTAAGTCACAGGCGCAAAAATATGAAAAAAAATCTTGTTAATACTCATTTGGCTACTGCTTGGATCCAAATATGCTAAAAATTGTTCTGAAAGGTTGTTATGATTATTTCTATGTCAAGTTTAAATATTGGGCACATTGGAAAAATCTTAGGTCACACAAACTTTAATGGTACTCAACCAAGCGATAGAGGGCTATCATGGCTCCATTGTTTATAACTATGTTCATCGACAAGATATTCGTACTTCAGGTTTAGTTGACTTAACGTTGGACATCAGGTACGACTTTATTGGTAATGATAGAATGTTCATTTTAATAACTATTTTATTGCATTCATGCAAAGATTCATTATACATGTAAATCGTTGTTCAAATGAGTTTAGATAATTATTCTGTTTTTATGGCAAGCAACAGATTTCCATTCTGTTGTAACCTGCTATTGATGCCGAAAGCATCTCACTTAAAAGATAATCAATAATGTACAATAATACTTATACATTCGTGATGTGTTTGTTAGCTGTTACATAGATGGAAAAAAATCTCTGTAAAGAATAATCAATGCATCAATGAAATGTTTTCATCATTTTATTTGCCCTGTATCTTAACAAATGTCGTTTCAATGATATAAATTACATTGTTACTATTGACGTAATTCATTTCAAGACGACTATGCATTAAGGTCTGACTTTGTATTTTTTAAATTAAGCGAGACGTAAAAGCATTGACGTCATTTTATGATTTGCAATAATATGATTTTAATATAAATAGTGTAATAGACTAAAAAGCAGAAATGATATAAGTGTTTATATTGTCCTCTACTGATCGTCATTCTCTTGAGAATACAGGCATCCACAAAAAGGTGTTTAAAAACATATCAGGAACATCAACTATAATAAAAAAATACAAACCTCAAACACTAACGAAGCGCAAGAAAGAATATGTTTTTATGTTTACGTTAGATTCATGTAAAGAAAAAAAATTATGGCTACAAGAAAGAAATCCACAATTTACTCGACTATGTTGCAATCCAAAATCACATTACAAATCTCTGTCACGGCCGGTCAATCAACGAGAAAAGCAAAATGAACAACTGTAGAAGGGCCAATTACTAACTGTAACGCTGTAAAATATCTAGCTGGTCACATTTCATTTTGAACAAGCAGATGGTTCTCAAAACTAACATAAGAAATTACAACTTTATTCTTTCATTTATATATAAAATATCTATAAAACACTGGTTAAGAAATACCTTTTTGCACAAGTAACTTAAAACAGCAGATGTATCTTTAACTTTATAAAAAGTATTGACAAAAGTTCTTTAAGTTATATTTCTAAGCTCCCATTCTTAAGGAAAAATCTAGAAAAATATTTTTCGTGAAAATTTTATTAATTTTTTTTACTTATTGTAAATTTCTTAGAACAATGTTTTTCTGATGACAAATGATGATTAGTTTCACTTTGACAGCCTTATATATTTAGATAAATAATAATATAATTTATATATTACATTTTACATCGATCTTATCTCTTACTATTGATGTGAAATGGAAACTCACATGATCATCAGCATTATTATGACTACATACAAATAATATTTTCATGTACCATGACAAGGTATATATAGATTTCGTAAAGAAGATTTTTCTCTATCTGAATAAATACATCATAACATTTACTATCGACGAAATATAGAATCTTGCACGAATATCAATAAACATTTTCAGACAAAATACTTTCAGCAATATACAAGTTCTATCTATCTAGGTTCCTTTCAATTATGAGAGGTTGATAGTTGTGCCATTCGGGCAATATTATGCAAATTATAGTAGTTTGTATTAATTTTCTAATACGGATGATGTTCTACTTACGAAATCTTCATGAATGTTCCATTCTCATGAGTATAAATAACTAAAAATAAAGAAACATCATGGTCGACGAGTCAAACGACTAGATCACGAGCGAAGTTGTCGGTTCCTATTTAGTAATAGTATTTTAATAACATCACATGTGTTGTTTGTAGCATGTGGTATGAAAGCATAGTTGATAGCATAATTGAATATTTTTCGTACTTAAGTTTTACATCTACTAGAATTGAGATGATTTGAAGACCCGGGTTTGTGACGAATTAGGCTACGAGACGGAATTGAAAACCTAGTATCTAATTTGTGTTGACAAGACATTAACCAAACCAAACAAGATAAAATACTAATGTTGATCATTACCAATGATAAAATAACATTCTTATTTTCATGGCCACTACTGTTATTCTTGTTATAAGTGTATTTAAATCCTTGAGATTGTCTGAGACGGGAATTATCACAAGCAAGAAGACAAGCAATAAACGTCGCTCAACCTTGTTAGTTAGTTAGTCGACAGTATATGACTTGATTTATTGTTGCGTAAAGTATCATTTATTGGAGACAGTAACATAAACAAGCGTCTGGTAAATGACTTATTATTGTTAAATTGATAGCGCATACGATCGTTTACTGAGAGTTACTTGTCTCATTAGCATTCTTGAACTCGGCTATAACTAAGACGTCGACGAGCCGCAGATTTTCATTAATTTCATGTGATGAATACAACGTGACAGTAACATTATTACAACTTTATTTGTCAAAACATAATCTTAACCAGAATACCAAAACCGTTGACTACCAATGGTAACATTGACCGTACTTCACAGATATTTATTTTGTCTATCTGTGTTTCAACTTTAAAAGCATCAAAAATGCAATATCTTTATTGAAAAAAAATGATTATCTTTCATATGAGTTGTTATATTGCAAAAGTTATAGAGACTAGAGAAAGAACGGTGCATCATAACCATTAAAAGATAATAAACTGAAATCATCCAAACACAGTAAGGCATTGAGCAATTGAGCAATGTTATTTTCATGCTTATGAATAAAAAGCCGGAATCATTATAAATTACAATTTTAATGCATTTTAAGACGTTGGCATTATTCTCAACCAGGTTGATAACATGTTGCACGTAGTTCTTGTAGGCATTGTTAACTCGTTTATCACACATGTTTTGTACGAATTATCAATAGAAATTGAATAAATATATTTATTTGTTTACAATATTTGATAAATAAAGTTTTTAAACTCAAGTAAATATTCCACTGTCAGACAGCCTTTGCGGATACTGGTCTAGGATTATATTCTATGGTCATTCTCTCGCCTATCTTTGTACCAAGAGTGGCTGATGTTGTTAGCTACTTTCGATGGAATGCACTCAGTACTAACTGAAAAGACGTAGTCCATAGATTACAGACTAGCCTAGAGACAGTGAGTAGGTCGATTATAGGTCTTGATGATAGAAAAATGTAAATGTGGCGTATATCTCAATACATCCTACATGTATTATATTGTGTTTTAGAATAAGCAATTAATGACTAACATACTATTTCATTATTAACTTCTAAATTGAAAGAATAATTTTACGATCATTCTGCATAAATGATAATAATACAAATTGGCCCACTCATTTTTTAAAACAAAAAAGTAAACCCTGTAGCTCTTATTGTAACAATTCATCGTTCAAAACATCAACTCAGTGTCATCCAAGTCGCTGTCTTCTTTATTTGCAGTACAATGCTTCATTGTGCTCTATAAATGTCACGGGTTCCTTAATAAAGCTATTAAACCTGTCGCATTCAATCACACAAAGCATCATGTTTACAAGAGCTAATTTCATTGTGAACTTTCTTTAGGCGGTTTGATTTTAAATGCAATTATGTATGATTTTTAAATGCAATAAGCCGTAACATAATAAACATGTAAATGATACCAGACTCAGTAGTTAGTATGCAGACATCTTAGGTTTTAATTTCCTTTAAATTTCTACTTTGGTAATTGTATTCTTTTGTTTCCGAAATTTAATATAGTTCAAACTTTAACTCTTATGGTTAGACAACAAAGACACAGAGTTTCTGAGAATAGTTCCTAAACAAACAGACAAAAAGATGACTAAAATTAAATTTATGTTGAAGACTTTTCCTAATTATAGTGTTTGTTTAAAAAGTATGAGTATAAAGTTACAATTTAAACAAATATCGCCATCTTAATACATAGAAGAAGTGGTCCATTATAAAAACATTTTTCTGAATCGATAAGTATTTAGTTCGAATCACCTCTAGTAAGTTGCTTTTCCTTCAAAGTATTCATACATGATTGTATCACCTCCCCTTTATAATCAAATAGTAAAATTTTACGACTGCTAGAGAGCATCATTAAACAAATACTTCGATCTCAATGAGTTATCACACTTACTTGAGTTACATTGTTGCTCATATATTTTAAACAAACCAAAAAGTAATCTAAACGTTTCAGTGAATCAATCCTTCTTAATTAGTTTGGTACTTAGTCTGAAAACAAACTCAAGGGCGTTTGTTACAAGTTGAACGTTTATAATGCATTAACAAGTATATTCCAATAACTATAAATTAATGTATGCAATTACACAAATGTATATCTCTCACTCACTTTATTCCCAAAACAACAGTTTCGAAACAGTTACATTTATTTATGAGTTACTTTTTATGATTTATGGTGATATGATAATGCTTCAACGATGTTAAGAAATTTACAGATGATTCATTATAACTCTTAAATCTTGTAAATCGTTAAAACAGAACGCAATAAATATCTTTATATGTTTTTAAATATCATGTAAATATTTAAAACTATGTAAATTAAATTTAAGCTATTTAGAACTGCTTAAATGCAACAATGCAAACAGTTCTGTTCTGCGTGTTTTAGTAAAACACTAATGGGTGAGAGAAAAATATCATAATAATCTGTTTTCTTGACTTAATCAATATCCTTTTCATACTTGCATTAATTACAGATTAATTAATAATCACAAATTACTGCAATATTATAATAATTTATGCATGAAGCACTATATAATACCCAAAAACATAGGTATCCTCGAGAGCTCACCTAACTATATGGTCGACAGACCCACTCTTCCTAGACGTTTTGTGTTTATGTCATAAATGCTTAGTTTATGCAGATCTTTGGTAATGGTAATAAATAAAAAGTATTCTAAGAGAGCCAAGTGTTAGCAGTGTGTCTCATTTTATGAAGGTATATTTTTTTACTTGTTTGCCAGGCGTAAAACATGGGTGTTTTCGCGCTTAATTTAATTTTATTTTAATTCATTTATCGGCAGGTTTTAAGTCCCGAAGTCAGCTTTTAGCTTTTAAATGTCACCTTTCCCGTTAAATTCTGAATATCATTGGATATTTTATTCTGCAACTTCCTATTTTCTAACATAAAAAGCTTCTCAAACAGTTTGATGCACTCGACAGCTGAAGCATTAAATGGCTTTAATGTTAACAATCTAAGAACACTTCTAAGGATGATGTTTCGTCTTTTTAAACAAACGTAGATGTGCTGTCTGGAATGATGATCAAAGTCATGTCTTAGTGACATCGGTACAGCGCTAAAAATGATCGGATATTAAATGCAACTTAAAAGCTTTCTCAAATTTACGAATTATAGGTTTTCTTCCTAATCAATGATATATGAAAATGTCAACTTATTTAGATAGGGCCAAAAATGTGCATGATAGACAGACATGTCCTGTTTGTATTTAGAGAGAAAGTATTTCCTTTGTCTATTGTTTGATCTTCATATAGAATCAGTTCATTTTCTTATTTTTAGTCAGTCATTTATGGCGGTAGGCTTACAATCTAGATTTTCTCTGGACAAAGGGAAAAGGAGTACAATAGACGTTAATATTTGCATGCACATTTTAAAGAATCAAATGTATATTTACAATACCATCTGATTGTTCATAAGCTTGCAATGTCTTTACATATAATTGGTTTTCTTTAAATACTAAGTATTTCAATAAACGTTTCTGGTTTTCAATTCTTTCGCACATTACAGAAAGGACTAACCATAACATTAAAGAGCCTTTTTTACGGTGGAATTTCTTCAGACAAAATTACCGAATGAAGTGAATTATCTTGAGACATTGTGATCCTTTGAGCAATCAGACAAAAGGGTTAATTGGCCAGCAATAGATTTTTTTAATTCTCTTTAACTTAACATTTGTGAAGATTTTCTCAACGTTTCCTTAATTTACTGTTTTAAACACAGACTGATGTGACAGCTAAGTCGCAGATTTTAGTGTGAAATTCTTTGTTATACCAACAGTAAAAAGACTAAAATTGGAATTATGTTACAATACATCTCTTGTTTTCTGGTTCTAATGTCTGAATTGAAAATTAAATGTACGTAAAGGTACGCAATTAAACGAATATCCCTCGTCTTAAAAACGAATTAAATTACTCTTCCTTTTAAAAATGTAAACATCATTTCTTAATTTTTTACACGGGTTTTGATATAAATTGTTTTTACTATTAACACTTATCTATTCTCGGTATAATTGGAGTTACAACATCAATAAAGACTAATCAGGTTCTCTATAGTCAGATGCTGAAGCTGATGCTTTTTCAATTATTATTTAAACAAGAAGGACATGATGGCTCTAGGTCGTGTAATTCAGGTTCAAAAACATTTTCTCCAATTTCACCTAATTTGTAAGTTTTTGCACCCACAAAGCCCATTAACAAAATCATTCAAGACCTCTTTACTTTATTTCAAAGTGATTAAAGGCCACCGGCCCATACACATATATATACAATAAAATACATGTACATAGACTCATTAATATGGTACGAAATCTTGCTTCTATGTCATATCATAAACTGATTAAATATCTATATCCATTCGTACAGGAAACCATCAGTGGTTGACTAAGTTTAAAAGCAATAACAAAAGATTTACGCAGCATCTTTGAGTAAGTGGATAGATATACTATTATTATTAGTTATGCTATTATGTAAGATTTAAATTTCTTGTAAAACGGTTGAGGTTTTTTATAGAAATAATATGACACCAAATATTAGGTTGACCCCTTTATTATGCACAAACATTACAGATATTGAAATAGATTTGTGTTAGTTTTTGCTTCTTTGTATGACATTAACGCCATTACAAAGCGCAAACTAAAATGATATAGAAATATATATGTACAGTCATTAGTACAAATATAAGCATTACGCACCACTGTACTAAAACATTGAATTTCCCATATTTCTTGATAACTCAATTATTCGAATGTTCTGTTTTTGACAGCTGTAAAATGTACAAGTTTTTAAGAAATCAAAGTAAATAATAACTTTAAATAAGATATATATTTTTGTATAATCATCTTGTTTTTCGAGAATGACAAATTCTTCAGACAGATTAATGTCACGTATGTACAATGCCACTAATGGGAATATAAACTTAGTGAACCCTCAGTTAAGTACTTTATATTGTTCTGAAACATATTATTCTTCTATTTTTCCATTTACTATTTTGTAATTTTATCCACCCTATATAAGTTCATATACTTCTTCATTTCCGAAATGGTTTGTGCTTTTCTATTCACATGAATACAAATGAATTGATATTAGTATTTACGACTTAATAAAAAATATACAGTGTATACTATTTCATTTAAAATGCACGGGGTGTCATTAGACGCCTCAAAACTATAAAAAATAAATGATAATATGGCTTTAAAGACGAAGTAAAATTAGATATCAATAGATGAATGCTCGTGCATTTTTGTCAGATTTTTAATATGAAGAAAATTCAAGGCACATACAGGCAAATGACTGTGCAAAAAGTATAAAACCAAGTTTAGTCTTTAAAACAGTATTAGGAACGTAAGAAATCACTTTCTAAAAACATTAGTCACTTATAAAATTCAACGGGACGAATTAAAACATGTGACATACATATTGTTGAAAACGAAAGTAGGATACTGAGGGAATCACCAAGCTATTTATAGATTTGTTATATGTCGTACTTGCTGAAATTAAACAATTTCATTGGTCGCTTCTTGTCTTTTCAACATTCTTAGGCGGTTAGGATATTTTTTAATAGAATTATACTAATATTGCACAATAACAAGCTCTAGTATCTTTTCAACAGTAAATGCATATTTTAACACTAATCTATTTTAGCTAATCTGACCCACGCGGGTCTAGTTAGGAAACACCCCATATATTACGAGAAAATAAAGAAATATGTTTGTGATATGACAGTCTGTCAGTTGCATTCAGAGTTATAAAAATATAATTCAAAATCAGGAAATATGAAGTTGAACTGTTGCCTGTATATCCCTTTAAAGTAAAGAAATTGATTGAGTCAGGATAATAAATGATGTAGCTGTCTGACAAACATTTCTTAAAGTGTTGTCACAAATATAGATTAGTCGTTATGAATAATATTATTATAATGCTTTGTTTTATCCTTGAACATTGTTTGTCTGTTTATTACGTGATAGAATGAATAATATTCTCAGATATATATCTAAGGATAGGCAACCATAAAGATTATATAAGTTATCAACAAATGACATTAATTGTCATAAAATCAGGTTTTTTTATTTTAAATCATCTGCACTAGCACATAAATATGTCTGCAAGGAAATAATAATTACCGAACATGACTTTGGTGTCCTCATCTAAGATTGACACTGGATTTCTCTTTACAAATATACTTTATTGGATATGAATAATGGACTTAAGACAGGAATGAATCGTACGTGATACTGTATCACATAAACGCAATTGCAACAGTTACCCACTGTTACTTGATTTATTCTCCGCACTTATCACTAATCATGTGTTTTAAAGTTTATAAGCTTGTCAGATGTTTATACTTATTGTTGTATTATTGATGGATTGTCTATCTAGATCTGTTTAGTTTTAATGCGCACGAAAGTATACCTCAGTAAGTATAATTTAGTTGTCATGACCATCAAAAATCAAGACTGAGAAGTATTAAATATATAAGTTACGGTTGTCTTTACCATTGACTTTACAACGCGATCACCGTCAAAACAGCATACGCCATTATTTTGATTATAATAAAAGTGTCAATTCTTAAATTTTCTAATTAAACTAATAAGATACTAACACGGTCACCTACTTTCCGAAATAGAAGTGAATAAGGACAAATTAATTCATCCTAGAAAATGAAAATGGTTTGTAAGCAATGGATTTCATTATTATAGCATACGATTTATCAGGAAATGTAACTATATAATGTGATAAATTTCCTTGGCACTAGACATGTTTTCATTTCCTACGGAAACATGCATAACGAATTGTAACACTTCTAGTCAATCTCAATTAAGCATTTGGCTTTGAAATAGACTGTTAAATTTGGTAAAAGGATGTATTTGTTATATTGAACTTTAATCGTATAAGTGCCCTGAAGTATGTGAAGTGTGTGATTCAATTGGTATAGTTTCATAAACGCTTTTAGTTCATATTGCTGAATCGGATAATTTTAAAAACAACTAACGCTATCTGAGAGCGCTACTAAACACTTAAAAGACAACGTTGAACTTATGGGCAATTTGATAAGTTAGTTGAGTGTTTTAATAATAGTAATTCTATTGATATCCTTAAATCAGATCGACAGAATTTAAAGGGAAACATGTTAGTCTCTGTGATGCTTTTCCGCCATGAATGATTTTAATAAGTACATTTACCTAATACTTGAAGTAAAAGAGACTGATCGACAATCTTATATTGGCAAAACTTCTATACGACACTGAGATATATACCATAACGAAGATAAATAGGTTTATAGAGAATCAGCTTTAGATTCGTATATATTAAATTTAAACTCTGCAATGACCCATCGTCGGCCTACGATTACAAAGTATACGTCTTTAAAAAATATGAGAGCCAGACACTTTAGTTACAATTATCAGATTATAATGACATTAAAACTAGGAGGCGACTAAATTGCAGTTTAAAAGTTGAAGGTTTGTTTTTACTAAAAAAATAATGTTTTTGTATTTAGGAAATAGTGTAGACAACATATGGCACATTATGAATTATTCCAGGCGTATATGTAATGTAAACTACCATTTTGCTGCGCATTAACACACAAATATCCATCAACTATAGTGGTAGTCATCGTTGGAAACATACGACACATTATCTATCAGGAACAACCAATATCTCTAGACAAAAAAGAGTCTAAATGAACAAAAGTTTTGGTAAAACTGTCGCAGACCGTTTCCTAAATCAAGTCCTACCTGATTCTAGGTTAGAAACCTTTCAATTTTTGAAGAAAGAAATAAGTAGAAAAGATGTAACCTTTCACAGCCAGTAAATATTTTCAAACTCTGGTCGATACAAATATTGATTTTAGCTCACCTGACAAGGCTCAGGATAAACATTTAGGAACGTTGAATGGCCGGCGTCCGTCGACTGTCCGTCAACATTTTTGTGTACACCATAGTGGTCACTTTTTTCCTCAAATATCATCAAACTTTGTTAAGATGCTTGTCTAGATAATTGTTCGCATAAGTTCGAGCATAGGTTATTTTAAGATTAAAACTAAGTCACAGGCGCAAAAATATGAAAAAAATCTTGTTAATACTCATTTGGCTACTGCTTTGATCCAAATATGCTAAAAATTGTTCTGAAAGGTTGTTATGATTATTTCTATGTCAATTTTAAATATTGGGCACATTGGAAAAAACCTAGGTCACACAATCTTTAATGGTACTCAACCAAGCGATAGAGGGCTATCATGGCTCCATTGTTTATAAACATGTTCATCGACAAGATATTCGTACTTCAGGTTTAGTTGACTTAACGTTGGACATCAGGTACGACTTTATTGGTAATGATAGAATGTTCATTTTAATAACTATTTTATTGCATTCATGCAAAGATTCATTATACATGTAAATCGTTGTTCAAATGAGTTTAGATAATTATTCTATTTGTATGGCAAGCAACAGATTTCCATTCTGTTGTAACCCGCTATTGAAGCCGAAAGCATCTCACTTAAAAGATAATCAATGATGTACAATAATACTTATACATTCGTGATGTGTTTGTTAGCTGTTACGTAGATGGAAAAGAATCTCTATAAAGAATAATCAATGCATCAATGAAATGTTTTCATCACTTCGTTTGCAATATATCTCAGTAAATGTCGTTTCAATGATGTAAATCACATTGTTACTATTGACGTAATTCATTTCAAGACGACTATGCATTAAGGTCTGACTATTTTTTAATAAAGCGAAACGTAAAAGTATTGACGTCATTTTATGATTTGCCATTATATGATATTAATATAAAAAAATATGTAATAGACTAAAAGGCAGAAATGATTGAAGTGTTTATATCGTCCTCTACTGATCGTCATTCTCTTGAGAATACAGGCATCCACAAAAAGGTGTTTAAAAAATATCAGGAACATCAACTATTATAAAAAATACGAACCTCAAACACTAACGAAGCCAAAAAAATATGTTTTTATGCTTACGTTAGATTCATGTAAAGAAAAAAACAATAAGGCTACAAGAAAGAAATCCCCAATTTCATTGACTATGTTGCAATCCAAAAACACATTACATTCTTTCAAATCTCTGTGACGGCCGTACAATTAAAGAGAAAAGCAAAATGAACAACTGTAGAAGGGTCAATTACTAAGCTGTAACGCTGTAAAATATCTAGCTGGTCACATTTCATTTTGAACAAGCAGATGGTTCTCGAAACTAACATAGGAAATTACAACGTTTTTCTATCATTCATAAAAAATATCTATAAAACACTGGTTGAGAAATACCTTATTGCACAAGTAACTTTAAACAGCAGATGTATCTTTAACTTTATGAAAAGTATTGACAAAAGTACTTTTAAGTAATATTTCTAAGCTCCCATTCTTAAGGAAAAATCTAGAAAAATAAATTTTCGTGAAAAATTTCATTATTTTTTTACTTATTGTAAATTTCTTAGAACAATGTTTTTCTGATGAAAAATGATGATTAGTTTCACTATGACAGCCTTATATATTAAAATAAATAATATATAATTTATATAATACATTTTACATCGATCTTGTCTCTTACTATTGATGTGAAATGGAAACTGACATGATCATCAGCATTATAAAGACTAGATACAAATATATTTTCATGTACCATGACAAGGTATATATAGATTTCGTAAAGATGATTTTTTGTATATCTGAATAAATATATCATTACATTCACTATCGACTAAATATAGAATCTTGCGCGAATATCAGTAAATATTTTCAAACAAGTTTTTTCAGCAATTATACAATTTCTATCTATCTAGGTTGCTTTCAATTATGAGAGGTTGATAGTTGTGCCATTCGGGTTAATTAATTCACCGCTTTTATGCAAACTATAGTAAGTATTAATTTTCTAATATGGATGACGTTCTACCTTCGAAATCTTTATGAATGTTCCATTTTCATGAGTATAAATAACTAAGAATAAAAAATATCATGGTCGCTGAATCAAACGACTAGATCACGAGCGAAGTTGTCGGTTCCTATTTAGTAATAGTATTTTAATACCACCACATGTGTTGTTTGTAGCATGTGATATGAAAGCATATTTGATAGCATAATTGAATATTTTTCGTACTTCAGTTTTCATTTTCTAGAATTGAGATGATTTGAAGACCCGGGTTTATGGCGAAGTAGGCTACGAGACGGAATTTAAAACCTATTATTTAATTTGTGTATACAAGACATTAACCTAATGAAACTAGATAAAACATTATGTGTTAATCATTACCAATGCTATAATAACATTCTTATTTTCATTGGCACTACTGTTATTCTTGTAATAAGTGTATTTAAATCCTTGAGATTGTCTGAGACGGGAATTATCACTAGCAAGAAGACAAGCAATAAACGTCACACAACCTTGTTAGTTAGTTAGTCGACAGTATATGACTTGATTTATTGTTGCGTAAAGTATCATTTATCGGAGGCAGTAACATAAACAAGCGTCTGGTAAATGACTTATTATTGTTAAATTGATAGCGCATACGATCGTTTACTGAGAGTTACTTGTCTCATTAGCATTCTTGAGCTCGGCTATAACTAAGACGTCGATGAGCCTCAGATTTTCATGAATTTCATGTGATGAATACAACGTGACAGTAACATTATTACAACTTTATTTGTCAAAACATAATCTTAACCAGAATACCAAAACCGTTGACTACCAATGGTAACATTGACCGTACTTCACAGATATTTATTTTGTCTATCTGCGTTTCAACTTTAAAAGCATCAAAAATGCAATATCTTTATTGAAAAAAATGATTATCTTTCATATGAGTTGCAATTTTGCAAAAGTTATAGAGACTAGAGAAAGAACGGTGCATCATAACAATTGAAAGATAAAACTGAAATTATCTAAACACAGTAAGGCATTGGTTGAGCAATGTTATGAACCTTTGTTTACAATGGTTGATCTCTGTGGAATCATCTTCCAGTTTCATTAAAAAAATGTCACAACATTAAAACATTTAAATTATCTGTAAAGAATCATCTATTAGACTCCTGTGATATATAATACAGTATACTGTTTGTGATTTGTTAAACAATAATATTCATTACTAGCACCATGTGATATGTAGTAGTACTATTATAACTACTGTACAATCCTAGTCTTTCATATTCAAATTGTTTCTAAACGGTGAAACAAGTATCTGTGATAGTAATTAAATTTCTATCATTAACTAGTTTTGAATCATCATAAATATATTTTATTAACATTTCTTTAAATCATGCCTCTCTATGTCAGTCAGTACATCAACAACAAGGACCACAATGGAAATAAGAGTCCATTACTCTTTTTTGTGTTATCCTTGGTGTTAATGTACCCTGACATGGTTCATTGTATTCATCATGTAATGTTTGTTTTATGTTTTACCATGCTGATCGCAATGTTTTAAATGCCATGTTTTGTGTATATTGATACCAAATAATATCTATCTAAAACATCTATCTATGAATTAAATGCTGGAATCATTATAAATTACAATTTTAATACATTTTAAGACGTTGGCAATATTCTCAACCAGGTTGATAACATGTTGCACGTTGTTCTTCTAGGCAATGTTAGCTCGTTTATCACACATGTTTTGTTCGAATTATGAATGGAAATTGAATAAATATATTTTTTTGTTTACAATATTTGATAAATAAAGTTTTTAAACTCAAGTAAATATTCCACTGTCAGACAGACTTTGCGGATACTGGTCTTGGAATATATTCTATGGTCGTTCTCTCCCCTATCTTTGTACCAAGAGTGGCTGCTGTTGTTAGCTACTTTCGATGGAATGCACTCAGTACTAAATGAAAAGACGTAGTCCATAGATAACAGACTAGTTTAGAGACATTGAGTAAGCCGACTGGTTGTCTTGATTATAGAAAAAATGTAAAATGTGGCTTATAACTCAATACATCCTATTATATTGTGTTCTAGAATGAGCAATTAATAACTAACATACTATTTCATTATTAACATCTAAATTGAAAGAATAATGTTTACGATCATTCTGCATATATGATAATAATACAAATTGGCCCACTAATTTTTAACAAATAAAAAAGTCTAATGACTGATGAAAACAGTCACAGATTGGCAATCAAATGTCAATTTGTACTATTTAGTAATGAATATCGTAATTGGAATAAAGGAGGAAGATGAAATGGATATAACAAAGTATAAAGTAATGTGAATCTATTTTAAGTATAGAAATTTGAAAAGTGTACGTAAAAACTCCAAGAAGACATTATTTCTGAAGAAGACAAAATATTTATTTCGAAGGACAAATAAATAAAGTCATATTTCAATGGTTTGTGTTAGATCAACGGCAAAAGACAAATGTCATTTAATATGTAAGTAAACACGAGTCTTGCATATCTCTTGCAAGTTTTTATAAAACCATCGCTTGTCAAATAATAGTTTCTGACAACCATCGAGATATCAAACTTTACTCAAAAGTGATTTGTCATTAAGTACATTACAAATCGGAAGTATGTCTTCTTTTATGTGGTCATTTGTTAATGCAAAAGTTAAATATTCAGACATATTTTCTTCTTAACATAATATTTCGATATAATTTGCATGATATCCTTACAATATCTCTGAAACAACGAAAAAACAAAACTAATAAAAAGATTATACAAATAAGGGAAACAAATGCAGATACATTGTATATGTCATTGAACTAAATGTTCTAGACACATTGTGAGCTTGCGTGTTGGTCATTTTTTATTGGAAATCCTTTTACTTGCAGAGTGATTTTTTGACATTTTATACGATTTTATATAAAATGTCTATACATGAAATTACGTATGAATTTGTCTTTTTTCTTGTTCAGTTTGTTTGTTTGTTTGGGTTTTACGGCGCACCAACACAAAAAGGTCATATCGCGCCGAATTTTTCTTCTTCAAAAATTTAACTGAACTAAAGTCAACAAATAGGATCACGCACACACAAACAAATATATGAACTTATTTCGTTAGTAAGGGGAAGACTACCTTTAATACATAAACTTTAATTGGAGTTAAATGGCAATATCTTGACACGTATACCAGATCTTGGGTTACATAATTGACTAAAATTTCGAGTACAATAAGATTGGTCAGACAAATACAATGGTTACATACTTAAAATTTTAGTAAAAATGAACTTAAACTAAAAAACCAGCAGATTTTGACTTTTATTAACTATTTTATCTCCCATTTCTTCCTTTAATTCAGCATATTCCAAATGCTTGTTAAAAGAAAATCTGCACCAATATAACCAATAGAAAGTTCGCGTAGCTTAATAAAATTACTAAAGAATTTGACAAATAAGGATAGAAACTACCGCGACTGTTTTCGCTCGCTTTAACATTGCTTGTCCAGTTTAATACCTTTATATTTTGTTTGACTAAATTCATCAAGAGTATTGGTAAAAAAATTAACATAAACAAAAACATTTAATTTCCGTTTATCTTATCTTGCCTGCTTTTACATGATTTAACAATTATGAACCTTAGTTTCGTGTTGCCAAACATGATAATCATTTACTAATTTACTAAAATGAGACAAAATGGGACAATTTCGTGACGAAATTCCATTACACAATAATTTTGCTCATAATTCATCCAGAATGATGAACTTTTTTTGTTTGTGGCAAATTCTGATGAAAAATGCGTGAATAAATCTCCCCAAATCTGATGAAACACCTATTTAGATGCACACTTAGATGAATGAACATTTTAACAGCCACGTTTATCAAATTAAAAAGAAGTATTAATACTAAAAAAATCATAGAAAATTTTATAATTATATTCAAACTTTGTTCTAAACACGATGTTTGATATGAAGCGATTTATCATGAGTAAAATGGGTTTTTTTCAACTTAAATTTCAAAAGTATTGATAAAATTAAATGGAATAGTTCACACAAATGAGAAGTTTGGCTTTGAAATATGTTTATGTATTTTAACTTAATGTGGAGATAGACATTGATGTTATATATTAACAATATGCATATTGTAATGACCAAGAATTACTGTCCTTAATGCCGATTCAATTACCTCAGCAGAAACTGTGATACCCACCCTGAATGACCTATCTCATGCTTTTAAATAGTAGTAAACAAGACAATAAACAAGTGCAACAAAAGCATGACAATTATATGAAATGTGGAATTACGTATACACTCTTCTATTTCTGTGATGGATGTAGAAATGGATACGTTATATTTTTGAATAGGTTTTGTCTCAATTCAGACGATAAGATATTGATCCAGACAACTTTAATACCAATAGAAAGTTACAAATTTTTTTAATGGAATTTTGCTTAAGCCTAATTTTATGAGTCTTGTCTTGTGTTCTCTAAATATTCTCTAGGTGGAATACAAATCACTTCTTCCAAAAGTTCAATTATCATTTCATTTTTTCAGAAGAAAATTCTGTTCTTTAGAAACAAATAAATAGATCTAAGATAATGATGTGTGGTTCTCTCTTCCGCGGTACAATTAGCGTCAAGAAAGTTGTGTGGTAATACTAGACAAACAAAGGAAATGTGAAACCGTATACAGAAAGTAATTGCAAGCAACTCGTTCATCAAATTTATAAAATCTGGTTTTAACAGAATCAACAAAGACAAAGGACAACAAGGAATAGGACTAAAATGTTCTTTCATTTCCTTAAATATCTGTTTGCAATTCACCCAAGAATACACAATAATTTATTATGCATGTGTACAAGGCCTACAGACAATAATATCTGATTATAAATAAAAATGAATACAAACATTATCTACCGACAATGTTCTAAAATCAGCCATCTAACACCAGCAAAATTGACCATCTCTTAAACAGCCATATGTCATTACAAGCTTTAACCTGTAATTTTTATTACTTCATGTTGTAAAAAAGATTTTTTCTGTCATACAATCAAGTTCAACGACTAGAACTATCAAAATCAATGCTCTGAAAATGACTAGCCTTTATATTGAAACATTTTTCTTTTCAAAGTAAGCAAATGGGACTAAAAATCTTAAAAGTTCGCATTATTTTGCAGTAAATATGGTTGTCATAATAGTGGAACATAAATGTATATCTATGTGAATTATTTTTTTCATCGTTTCAAGTTTATTGCTTACCAAATTCTTCTCGAATGCATCTTTATTTGACATTGTCGTGCTGACGACTATCTAAATATTATAGAGTACATGTAAAAAGTGACAATGATGATTTGTTAAATGGGTTTCTTACATATATTTTTGCGTGCAAAAACATCTATATATTGTCTACAAGAAAAGAAAATAAGCGTAGAGAGAAAACTTCAGAAAATTGTGTCATAGAAAGTACAAACATGAAGAAGTTAAAAAATTGTTTTATGCAATGAAATAGCAACAGTTATGAAAATGATACATCAGTCCTCACCATTCAGGGTATAAAGGTCTGATGTGTATGTAGAAGATCTGACCTAGGGATACTTTTATAAGAGCTTGGCTTCACTTATTGGTAGGGCCATTGAATTGAGCTTAGCAATGACTTGACATAGAATCAACTGCTTGAAATTTGTGAAACTCATCAACTTGCACCATCCGACTTTTTGCGATGTCTAAGTATGCCATGATCATTATGTGCGATGATAAAATGTGCTACCATATCACCCTGACTTAACGTATCGTTTCAGGTATAAATTCAACTAACTGAAGTTGATAATCAGGCTATAATATCAATTCCAGAGTTCTTTATGTATTAAAAAAAACACACAAAACTCAGTGAAAATATATGAATAAATTTTATACAGCTCTTAACACGATTAATATATTTTGAATATATTTTCTGTTAAAAGGGTTTTAAACGTATGGATGATTAAATTCAAAGCTTTTGAATATGTTAAAAATCATCGTAAACTACACACGCAACATATAATCATAAATAATGAACAACCAATAAATAAACATTTCTGTTATTCAGGAATTTGAAACATGTAAAAGATGGAGCGTTTGCCTCTTCAGTTGATTTAACATTACACTCCCCTCGCAGCTCAGTGAATATATTACATTCACCCGCTGTCCAACATCTTTGCATTTCGACATTTTGAAATTACAGGCGTGAGATTTTTTGCATCTATTTTAAAAACCACGTGACAGTCATGTGATTTAAATGTGTATGGGTCTCTGTCTAATCAGTTTGCACGTAGTATTTTAGCAGATGTAGAAAGTGAACGAGTGAATCTTTCGAACCGATGCATTAGAGAGTAATTTAACATTTACATTTTCAATAATTGCAGATTCAGAAGTCCTATTAGTCAAGAGTTCCGATTTTACAAATTTTACAGTGCATCGCTAATGTTTAAAAACGTTTACTTACCTCTTCCGAATGGTATATAAAAATAAAGTTGCTTAATTTGAGAAAAAAATGTGACGATTATAAAACCATTCCGCTGATTGGGTCAATTAATTTGATGGTCCTAGTAGCAGAACTTAACTGTAGGCTACAATTAAATATATATCTTAAATATTCATGTAGTCCCAGAATTATCGTATTCGTGCGTGTTACTGAATCCCTCGAGCAAAAACCTACGTAAGTGTGCCGATATCTTTCTTTAAAAACCTAAATGTTTAATAACCCATAATTATTATCCCGACAAAAAGATTCAATTAACTAAGAACCTGTATTTATTTTTTATTCTAACAGTTGCCAAATAAACTCTCATCATTCATATTTTATGAAAACGTAAATACTGAGCCCGTCGAGTTGTTATTAGTTTCAGAAACTTAAACTAATATCTTTCTTTGATAACCATCACAATTAAATAGTAAAATATATGATTATGAAACGATGAAAAGCCTTGCGGCAAGATAGTAAATTTTGTGAATTAAACGTATAATAAATCTAAGTAGGTGGCATCCTACATGAGCTAGATATAACAGGTTGGTTAATAGATGAGAAAGTACATGTAGAGAAAATAGACTCTTAATGACCTATATAGATGTAATTAGTTATTCCCGTTCAAATAGAAGATTGGGGGGCTGTAAACATGCAATTATACAAAGCTTGCTACATATTACTTTAATTATCAAGTGCAATCGTTTACTTTTATTTAACTTCAAAGTGAGGTAAGCCGCCCGGCTAGCTCAGTTGGTAGCACGCAAGTCTACTGATCGAGGGGTCGTGGGTTAGATTCCTGGGCGGTGCATACTTTCGTGGAGTTTGATCATGAAATTATTTCTACGGCCATTCTTCCTCCTACCAATGATTTTTAATTACGTAGGGGAGTTGTCAGTCACTGACTGCTTAGTACTTGGTTAACAGCTAAATCCAGAAATTTAGCCTTTCCGTGAGGAGTGAGTAGGTTGACTGACCGCCGTTATATGACCTATAATTGTGTTGCTACGGCGTTAAACCAAACAAACAAACAAGTCTAAGTGTGGTATATGTACGAGCAAACGAGAAGTATGTCTTAAAGTTTTATTTTATCCATTATATTTACTCCAGTGTGAAGAAATCCCATTTCTAGATAGTCTTCGTGGTTAATTACGTGTAAGTGAACAAATTTAAACTATAAACACAATATGTGTGGCGTAATGTAACATTTTTTACAATTTTAGTCAATCTATTGTCGATGTATAAAAGAATTAGAATCTGACATGTGCGACTTTGTTTTTACATCCGTCTGGGTTTACAACGGCAATAAAGTTAAACAATTTGATGATAGCTGTAACAAAGGTTCATTTAAAATGAATTACAAAATCTATTGTCGGCATATTAGAAATTATGTCTGATTGTTCACAATTTACGTCTTTCTTAATACTGTTGATGCATGTAATGGAAGTAAATCATAGTTATAGTGAAGATTTATATCTCTATGGAGCAAACTTATTGCATTAGGTAATCACACCGTCTGAAGTAATTTCGCAAATAAGGTGTAAATTATTACTAAATGATGAGCTATTACCATGATGTTGAAAGGAGGTTGACATCTTAGGTTCTCATTCACAGATTTCAACTTTAATATATTTTTTTCTAAAATTATCAAAATTGTATGGAAACGTTTTTGGAGGCAGGAAAGTAGTGTTCTGATAATGATAATTTTAGTTCAAATACAACTACAAATGATGGTGTTTCATGCGGTATATTTCACCCCGTTAGTCACGGTATAAACACTTTTCGTGCATTTTTGTGATTTTTATGGAATATTTCTTGCAACATATAGGTCAGTTTGTCGTAAAATAATTATTTTTTTACTCAATTGTAAACAGACACTGAACGGTATTTTTAGATTAAAGAAAAGTAAACCAAATCAAGGAACGAGTACCTTTAAGCGTTCATCAGAGATTTGTATACTCAAAGAAAGCCTTATGGCTTGCAGAAATTGTCGAATTTATTCTTAGCTCATACTCTTTAAAAATTTGGAAAACCAGTTGATCAGTCGTATCACAGACGTAATTCCCTTAGCTTTTTTTCAGAAATTTGTGAGATACGCCCTACCCATTCTGAACCCACCGTTGCACTAAGTCTAAAGTAATTTAAATCTTATCTTTACATGCATGTTGGAGAAGACTGATCTATATCAAAGAATCGAATGTTAAGTTTTACTAATACTATGGATAAACGTGATCCAATTGCTGTAAATAAGCTAATACAGATTTTATCAAGCCATTTCGATTTATTTTAGGTGGGAAATTATTATTTTTCAGGTTCACTTGGTAAGTTGATTTAATTGAAAGAAACTTGACATTCTATACCGTACTTTCAAACGTAGGCCTTTACCTCCATCTTATATTCATTAACAAGACAATGAGGGATATTTTCCAGAGTACCTTATAGTGGGCGAGTGGAATAGTGCAGAATGTGATAACATTGTATATTGAAATAGACAACACTTTACATGAATGAGGTATTTAACAGGGATGAGAATTACATTCACTGAACAAATCTAAAAACCCTACACCCCTTGAAAAACACCAGATTTGAACACTTAAGACTTTTTCTGCCAAATTTTATAAACTAAAATATAAGACAAAAAAATCTAAAATCAGCTGAATAGCTGAAGATTCTCATCCCTGATCCTAAATAAACCACCTGCCTTTGAGTCCGATTTGGGTATTGGGATATTTATCATAGTCCTGATTTAAAACCACAACTCCTATGCCCTGTAAGAACTGATTTATTTTATCATTCATTGTCTTGTTTTCTTTTTATTTTATGCTTGTTTGTTTGTTTTGTTGGATTTAACACCGTAGCAACACATTTTATAGGTCATATAATGGCGGTCAGTCAACCTACTCACTCCTCCAGGAAAGGCTAAATCTCTGGATTTAGCTGTTAACCAACTACTAAGCACATACTTTCGTCAGTGACTGACAACTGCCCTACATAATTAAAAATCATTGGTAGGAGGGAGAATGGTCGTAGAAATAATTTCATGACCAAACTCCACGAAAGTATGCCCGGCCCGGGAATCGAACTCACGACCCCTCGATCAGTAGACTTGTGTGCTACCAACTGAGCTAGCCGGGCGGCTTTTATTTTATACAATATAACCAACAATTTCAATTTCATCAAGGAAGCTATTGTATCCAATCACCTTTTACACACTAAATCTCGTCGAGCTTGTACTAGCCTTACCTTTCGTTGAATTACAAAATTCAATGTATGACCTGCTGCGACCAGAAATTAAACCCGTATGATTGGTCTCGGATGCCCAATGTACAAACTACAAGATTACTCTTGTTCGAAGACTAACCATCTGTCACTACATGTAGTCAAATACCTTCACAAAAGCTATTGTTTCTATACTAGAGAGTATTTGGTCACGTAATCTTCAGAATCTGAACAACCACTTTCTGTAATGTAATATTCTTGCAGCATCCAATTTATAAATGGCATTCTCTTACAAGAGGTTATCTAGATTCTCAATCTAACTAGTATCGAAAATCTTGATAGCCTCTAGGTACGAGAATGGTAAATAGATTATTAAAATAATGCATGGAATAATAATAATATTTATTTGGCATAGTGTACACATAGCATAATTACAATAACATATATCACAGCATGTTACAAGTAATAAGCTATGACAAGCACACCAACACCAGGGATAGCACAAAAAGGACAAGCCCTTATTTCCATTGTGATCCCTAAATAATAACTATATATTTTTGTAAGAGAAATGCTCATATAAGCCTATTAGTGGTAATTGCTTACTCTGAATTCTCTGAAGAAATTATTCAAACATATGATCTATTTTACCGCATAATTCAGTTCTTGTACAGTGAATTTGGAGCAAACAATCAACACTTTAGATCAATCAAGATGTTTTTAGGGGAAAAAAGGTAGCAGTTACCACAGGGAATTGTCAAGTTACCTCCCTTGGATTTTTCAAACATACCTTTTATATACGTATATAAGTAATACTATATGAAAGGTATGTTTGAAAAATCTAAGGGAGGTAACTTGACAATTCCCTGTGGCAGTTACTATCGATACTCTGCCCTCCAAGATCCTTCACACATTCACAATTTATATTGCACTAAATTGAGTTCTTTGTTTATTGTAATTTTTTTTTTTTTTTTGCTCTTTGAAATCCGTACTTTTTCTTTTGAATATGAAATAACAAAAATATCTCAAACTGGTTTATTGAGATACATTGACCATAGCTATGGAAGCTGAGAGATAACTTATTTATGCTGCTACTCATTAAGTGTTATGTACTAATACAATTTTGTTTTCATTCCATAAATAATGAATGAAATAAACAATGACATAACGGTTCTTTAAACTTGAACATTCAATTTGTAGCAATTTAATCAATTGTAATGTGAAGAAACTTTTGGAGGGCAGTGTATGTGCTATTTGATGCCGTTTCCACTTTCATCTATTGCAAATCAAATGGTGTCATGGAAATTGAACAATATGTTGTTGTTTTTAGCAGAATGAAAAGTTGCCAATTACGTAATGAGAGGTGACAGGCATACTTGTAAAAGCATTCCAGGATAACTTATAAGCTGAAAATATTTGCAAACACTATTTATTAAAAATCAACAACTCCAAATTAACCCAAAAATATTACTTTATTATTGATAACCTTTAACAAAGAACAATAAACACATAACTTTGAAAAACATGTACATCTACATACAAATAGTATATAATAACAGTAATTGACTAAAGGGTTTATAAGGTTGAACTAAGCATTTCATATACATGTAGTTCCATTTTCTCAACCTTCAAAACATGAATAACTTCACAGTGACTTTATGTGTTACAATGTTAGTAGTCTAACCATAGGCGGATCCAGCTAGGGGGTCAGGGGGGTCCGGAACCCCCCCCCCCCCCCTAGAATTTGGAAAATGTACCTGTCCATTAGTGTATTTCTTGCCTGCAAGTAATTTTTAAGTAGCATGAAGCAATTTTTCTCGGTGCTTAACATAGATATAATGGTTATGTAGTTTTTATTATCAATATGTTGCATTTGTTCTGCAAAATGTGTATAATGTGGTTGTGGTTCGAGGTTTGGACTCCCCCCCCTAGAAAGTTCGATCCCCCCTCTATAAAAGTTCGAACCCCTCCCCCCATAGAAAAAATCCTTGATCCGCCCCTGCTAACAATCGTGCTTTTTCCAATAAAGATTGAGTGAAACAGACAATAACAGCTTAGTTGTTTAATGTGTGTTTGCTGAATCAGCTAGTCTCCATATTTATATAAAAGAACTGAAGAATTCAGTCACCATGGAATTATTCAAACCTTGACAGTTGAAAAAAAGAACTATACTCAACAATGCCTTAAAATGTTCCTTTTTTTCAAAATATTCCAATCTAAAGTTATCAAACATTATGGTACTATATAGCCATTAATAATACTGTAAGTAAGCCATCTGACACAATTTTATGACATTTTTTTATTTTTAAACAAACAAAAAAACACTTAATATCCATAATAAATGCCATTAGATAAAATAAAAAAAAGAGTTTCAGATATTTTGTAAAGATATTAAAATTTATGTTTGAAAGTAATTTCTTATTGACAAACATTTGAACTTTTAACATAGATAGGCGGAAAATTATAAGTGCACTTTAAAAAACGATTATACTTATAATGAAAAAAAGCTTATACATTGTAACTAAAATTTGAAAGCTGAAAGTAATATTAAAAAGGGCTTTTAGTTCTCACGCAAACCAGTTACCATCCCTGAGAAATACATTTTTATCTGGGCTTCTTTACATTTTATAACAATGTAAATTACATGCACATAATATGTTTTTAGATTTGCATACATCATTTTGTTATCTCTAAAACAGTTTAGCAATAGATTACTTTGCTTGCATAGATATTAGTTTCCATCAATCTTCCATTTAGTCTCCTATTAACCTCTAATGTGAACCATTATATTTACAAATAAAAGATAAGATGTATCAGTATGAAATCTATCTGAGATACCTATCATCAGACAGATCTACAAATGTACTCATTGTCTAAATGACTGGTCTGCGTGTGCAAGGCCAGTTCTATCAGAATCTACGTATCTCCATATTCATACATTTCATGAAGTATATTGTGTAATATATCTAAATATTTGGTACCATTGGACTTAAAAAAATACTGAATACAGCAATAATCCTAAAAATCAGTACCTGGGGGGGGGTTATTCAATAAATAGACAGTCAACAATGAATCCAGCAAAGAGGTTCTAAATCATGTAAATGATACATGTATTTCATCATATCTTGCCCCTGGATAAATTTTCAACCCCTAGCCCATTTTCTTTAAATCACATGATGACACCTTAATTCTAACAGCTAGCTCGGCCCTTTTAAGATTAACTACCAATATTATAACATTTAGTTTTAATGTTGCATACATACTTTCTCTTTATCTTGAATGACCATCAAATGATACAAAAAACAATGTATTGGTTTGAAAATGGACCCCTAAACACATTAAACATCTCAAAAACTATCTAATGGTATTAACTAAAAATTTGCTTCAGAACATACCTAGTATTATCCTTCTCAAATTAAAACGTCAGAAATATCCCACTGTTATAAATCATACTTTACATAGCCACGCAATGCAATATAAAAATGGCAACTATCCAAACCATTAACCTAACATGATATAAATAAAATTAAGGTAGATATGCATCAACTTTTTAATAGACAATCAGCCAGATACCATCTTAAATATTTATACAAAATACTACATACATAAGAGCTTTGTTACAAGACATAACAATCAATGAACTGATTGACTATTTTGATGCATGTTAACATGCACAAGCATTTTTAGATGTAACAAAATAACAGACATAGTAACTCTATGATGTACTGGTAAAATCAAAAGATCGGACATTTCCCATTAGATGACATAGACAAGATAATGCTCTTGTGGTATTCCTTGATATGCTGACAAGATAATGTCTGGTAAGAATTGCATTCATATTCAGCTGATTAATTCAACAAAAGTAATACTTAACACATATGTACCATTACAAGAGCATTTAGAGAAGTTGATAATTGAAAAGTCTGTGAAAAGGCAACTTTTAAAACAGTACCCACCATAAGTTTGGAGACAGTTTCTCTTTGTAGGCCTAAAGAATGGCTTTTGTCAACATTTTGATAACCATTTATTTTAAAATGCTTTTTGGTTTATGCTTTATTTTCGGTTATCATTGTAAATAAGACTAAGGCTACAAGAGTAATATAAAAGCTATGTCATGGAAAATAATTACAATAAACATGAATTTGGAGGCTTCAGGGTGTCAGATGCTGATTTTCATAAATGCGTTGCAATTGTAAAATTTGTTTAAATTTTGTAACAAATCATACTTTAATATATTAGAAATACCGATTCCGCAAAAATAACAATCAAAGTCAAAAACAGTATTAGATTTCTTTAGTCTTCAAATTTAGTGGATACTGTGAGCTATTTTACTGACGTGTAGGCAATCTCAATCTTCCTTAAGTTTTGAGAATTTGAACCCCTGTTCAGTAGCACTAGTTAAATTGCAGTCATTAGAAGCATAAATCAGAATTAATGTTTTGTCCAATCCCATGATTTGATTCAGAGCTGACAACACGCTAATGCTTAGATCCAAGATGATATGCTAGAGCAGATTTAGATGCAAATGGCTTATTACAAGTTTTACAAAGCCATTTTGGTCCAGTTTCTAAATGCATTGAATCATTATGTCGACGTAACATTCTCTTAGTATGGAATGCCATACCACATATTTGACATATCTCATTCTTCTCTCCACCATGTGCAGACTTTATGTGTTCTGCAACGTTATATTTCCTTTTGAAAAATGATCCACATACTTCACATATGTATCTCTCTGGTACCACGTTGGAGACATTCTCTAAAGTGTGTCTCTCCAAGTGCGTCTTCAATGACTTTTTCTTCATAAATGACATACCACAGATATCACAAATGTGATCGCCCCCATTTGGCTCCGCCTTTTCTACTTCGATTTTTTTAATGTCCGAGTGTTCCAAACCTTTGTGCCTTAGTAAATCAATGTTATTCCTGAAAGTTTTGTTACATATAGAACATGGTATTTCATTATTTGAGTGGACACGACTCCAATGTAATTTCATTTGAGACTGAGTATTAAATGCACGACTGCACACACTACAATGGTAAGGCTTCTTTCCTGTATGCAGACGAATGTGTTCTGTTAAATGACCTGGTTGAATAAATCTCTTCCCACAAAATTTACATTCATAATTTCTTTCACCTGTGTGAGTCCAATTATGTCTTTTCCATTCAGACTTGGTAAGAAACCTTTTTTCACAGTACGAGCATTTGTGAATTCTGGAACTTTCAGGGGCATGTCGACGAATGTGCCTTTTCAAATTTTTGAATGAACTCATCTTTTGTCCACAATGGAGACATATAAACTTCCTTTCAGCTTGACTATAAGTGTATATATTATCAGTGACCAACATAACATCAGTTCCGCCAGCTTCTTTACCCCTTTCATTGACTTCACGACCTCTAGTGAAGGCAGAATCTAATAATTCTTCCTTTATTAATCGAGCTTCGTCCATTTCAAATTCGACCACAGATTGAGACATTTCACGGTCGCCGACAATTTGAACATGAAGTTCATTGGGTTGTGTCACAAGTTCATTTGATGGAGGTTCAATGTCACCTGAATGAATTGCATCTGGTTTATCTACATCTTGAACCTTAGAAGCTGCTGAGGCTAAGTTTATCATACTTTGTGAGACATTCTCTGTTGATAGAGCCACAGTTGTATCAAATACATTACTCAAACTACTAGTGACTGGTTGTAACCCTTCTCCTGTAAATATCATATGTGTGGAACCTGTTGACCGTATAGTACTAGATAATGGTATATTACCGATTAAATGGTGTGCTAAATGACTATGACGTATCAAAGCTTCTTGACTTTCTTCAACATGATCAGCCATTGATTCTCCCATATCATCAAACTGTTTATTGATCTGTTCTGTTGCTGTATACAAATCTTGATTGACAATGCCAGTGTTTTCAAACTGACCAGGTATCTCAGCAGGTAGTCTCTTAATTACAGTATTATGATCAGTAACATCATTAATTTCAGGATTGGAAGAGACTTCTCTTGTCACTTCAATTTCATCTCTATTCCTGGCTGTTATTGTATTACTTTCATTAGCAGTTAAATCATATTGAAGTATATTTATCTGACTTGTAGCTGTATCATTTGATGCAGAATCTTCTATTCTGACATGAACATATTCTACATTGTTAGAATCAACTCCCTGATCCTCCACAACAACAGCACCTTCATTTTCAACATTAGCTACATGTTCGTCCATATCTTCAACTGATTTAGCTTGGTAGCCTTCCTCCATGTCACAACCTTCATTATCATTGTCAACTTCTGCCTCAATATTGTCTCCTTCATACCCATTATTGATTTCACCTGAGACATTTTGCATTACGACGTTCACTTCTTCCGTGACAAACTCTTCCCCCTCAACATTTTGTTCAAGAATCAAATCTTTAGAATTGGTAGAATCATCATTTTCAGGAAGGCATACATAAATCAATGAACCATCTTCACTTTGGTAAGCCGTTACATGTTGCCCATTCTGATCATTGATTGGAACATTCTTGGTTACTATGGAAACAAGTTCTTCCATTGTTGCCGGTAGATTGTGATTACCGTGAGAGACATTTGGTTCTTCCGTTTGAACGTCCTGTCCAATATCATCAAGTATTTTCTCAGCGTATGAGTCTTTATAAGAGATCACGTTGTTCTCATCAACCTGTAAAGCGTTCACAGATCTCTTACGATCAGCCACATTGTGATGAGGTTTAACTTTATTTAAACTAGCAAGAACATCTTCGTCAGCGTCTAACATATATTTAATAATCTCATTTTCCTCGTGATGAAGAGTCTTCTTTGTTGTCCGTACTTCAGTCTCAGTAAAGCCTGATAATTCAGTCAACTGTTTAGCAATTGATAATAACTCTTCTTGACCAGGTCCGTTTTCCTGTACATGTATGACACGCTCTTTACCAAAATTCTCAACAATAATCTCCCCTGGATGTGTACTTGAGTCACCATGCAAAGTGCCATCTTGATTAATGTAAATTATGTCTTCATGGATATCATTGACATCAGCGCTTTTTCCATAATCGTCTGCAATCAAATCTGACTTCCTTACACGGAATTTTCTAGCGCGATCATTTAAATCATTAAATCCCTTTTCAAGTTCCTCTTGAAGAAAATGACCATGCTCTACCTTATGAAAATACATTGTTACGTAACTTGAAAACAAAGCTTTGCACATTTGACATTCAAATGGCATCTCTGGACTGTGTAGCTCAATATGTTTCATTAATAAGGGATAGTGAGGGAAGCTCTCTTCACAGAGGTGACATTGGTAGCTTTTAGTGAGGTCGTCTGCATCTTGGTTATATTTCTGCATATGACGTGACAAGTCACCACGTGTAGTATACCCTTTATTACAATACATGCATTTATATGGTTTCAGCGTATCATGAAAAATGACATGTGATGTGAGTCCACCTCTCTGTTTGAACATTGACTTACATATAAAGCATTGATAACTCTTGGTATTAGTGTGAGTACGATAATGATCCGTTAAATTAGCTTGTTGCTTAAATGCCTTGTCACAGTAATTACATTTATATGGTCTAAAGTCAGAATGAGATCTTGTATGCTTTCTGAACTCGGTCAGTCTAACAAATCCTGATCCACACACCTTACACCTGTATGGCTGATCTTCATCCCTTACGTGAGCACGACGTATATGTAACTTTATATACTTCAATTTAGAGAAGCTCCTACCACAAAGCAAGCATTTATGGGGATTTTTGGCCCCTCTTTCAAATACAATCAATTCTTTTAATACTGCATTCATACTGGTTTCGCTGAGCTTTGGTAGGAATTGCTTACCCTCGTCTTGCCCAATGTGTATTACATGTGTAGTGTGATCATCCCCGGAAACATTTCTGGGGCTTATTTGTGGTTTAATGGTCTGCCTGAACGCCCGTTTATGATATTTATGGCAATGGGCATCATGCAGATGTTTGGAGACAAATGTTTTATCAGGGCATAACTTACACTGAAACAACTTGGACGAAAGGCTTTCAGAGTGGTTGTATCTCTTATGAACATAAAGTGTAGCTGGATGACAAGTATTCTTTAAGCATATTTCGCAAGTATAGCTTCCTTCTGGTTGTGTATTTGTATCTGACGTACAAATTTCACAAGTACAACTATCCAGGTCACTATGGAAATTTATTATATGACGATTATATGATTTCTCCAGCAAAGATTTTTTACAGAATGGGCAGCTAACAACTTGATGAGGATCAGTATGAGTCTTTAAATGGGCAGGTAGGTTTCTTTTTGTAAATCTGAAACGATAGTTTATCAATATTTATAATTCATGGTAATTGATTTGGGTTTTTTTTCACGCTGCTTTTTCCAGCAGTCAATCATATAAAAGCATAAAAGCAAGCTATTTACAAAACCATCATTTCTGTAAGTGTATTACGATCACTGGTCATTTTTTACAAATACATATTGTATACACTCCAACCAGTGGCACGTTTGTCTAACAGTGCTAGATAATAGCTGGTCACTGGGTATGAAGTCACATTATATGCACATCAAATTGACATGTGTAGACATGTTCACATGAATTTCACCATGTAAAACTGTATTCACTAGGCTCATGAGTGGGAGAGTTCATGCACAGAGCCCATCGCTCTGTTGACTCACGCAATGTATGGTAAATGTATAAAATAAACGTTAATAGCAGATAACAAGATTTGGGTTTTATTACAGTAGGTCTATAGGAGTGTAACTACACTCAGTTTTGCAATAAAAATCCCCCTTGGTTATTGCAAAATTGTGCCATGTTTGACATGGTTCAGATTTATGCTGAAGCAACACATGGTATAGGTCATAACACAGCGGTCAGTCAACCTGTGAGCCATTCCTGTAAAGGCTAAATCTCTAGACTTTGGTGGATCATTTACCACTCACATTCTATAAGTAACAGGACTGACAACCAATTTGGTAGACTTGGTTCACTGACTTTGTTCAAAGAATGTTTTGTACTTACATTTCTCCACAGACTTCACATATTTCAGTCATATTAGGATGTTTATGTTCTATATGTACATCTAAGTCTGCACGACTTTTAAATAAATTGTGACAAGCTGAACATTTTATCAATGGTTTCTTTACTCTACGATGCATCACTAAATGTTGACGTAGAAAATGACTGGACGAGAACACTTTAGAACACATTTCACATTGATGTACACCATAATCTGAAATAAAAAATTCACTCTAAACAGTCACTACTGAGTCAGCAGGGTAATTAAGATATTCACTCAAACTTCAAGCACTTTTAAGGGCTTTTCATGGTTAAAACTTCATTTTCAAGAACACATTTTAAAATTAGTTTAATCAAAATGATCAAAATATAATGATTACTACTCATGAACTCAGTTTCATAAATGACAAAACAATAACAAATATTGACAATACATGACTTACACATAGCTGAATACTATCTTTGATATTTAGTACCCATTTAATTTGCAATCAAAACAGCAAACCTTGTTAAAATTTTCTAAAAACAAACATCCATCATTGAATTTTTCTCCAACTAAATGTATGCATTTTTAAGGTTTTTGATTAAAATCTAATGACTTTTAAGTAATTCAATGACTTTTTTATCAGTGTATGTTTTGGATGGGATTTGAACCAACATGCACCTGTGCTTCCAATGCTTACCAGTCTAACGTCATAACCACTCGGCCATGCCTGCTCCCTAATTATATCTTTGATATACTTTAACCATTATGGTTAATTACTACCACGCTGGTAAAGTCATATCAGTCAAGTTGAATATTTCAGTAAAAACAATATATATAAAGTTACCTATAGGAAAGATGTGTTTCTGGGCATGTTCTCTCATAAAATGACTTAGTAACAATGACCAGTATTTATACCTGCAAAATATACAATGTTTACATAATTATAGTACACTCAAATTTATACTTACACATTTACTACAATATGCCCTTTACTTGAGAGTATTCAAGAAAATGTCACTTAAATTAGCATTTTGTAGCATCGGAAAATCATAGTTAACAATCGAAGTTCATTAGGTCCAATATCATTACATAAGGAATATACAAGGATTATAATACGAGGGGTGTCCCAGTTAATCATGGACTCCGTTTGTTACGAAAACAATTTTGCGCAACTTTAGCTCCAACTTTTAACTGCCATTAAATTCATGTGTTGTGAGTAAGTATGCTTAATTCTAAGAGTGTTTAAAAAAAATTTGCTTCAATTTATAAGACACTACTGACTAGGTATGAAAATGCGGCGCAAGGCAATGTCATATTAAGACGTCAGGTCTATGAAATAATTTTCACTCATTCTCCAAGTTCGCATTGTTTACAACAATGACATATACAGGCAATGTATTTACTTCATATTTACTTAACCAAATTTGTTTTTGTCTAACTTGTGTTTCAAAATTGTTACATTAGTCTCAAAATATTAGTATGGTCAATGATATAATGGTTCACGTGTAAAGTATCCAACTTAATTTTGAATAACACTTTCAGTAGTTTTTGGTACGATAAATTCAGTGGATATATTACACAATGAATAACTACTCTACCATATGTAGTATGCACAAGGTAAACTAAATGATAACTTTCGTCTCTCTATATGTTTGAATTCAAATTTATACCCATCTATGTTGTGCCAGACTGATTATGAAACTGAGTTGCAATTACATAGACTCAATTTAGTCCTGACGTCACCTTATCTCGTTAATGTCAAAATTTTGTGTTTCAGTGCAAACACGTATTGCACTCTTGTGTACATATTTTATGATCTGATGAGATTTTGCGTGGTAATATATTGATAATTTCTGCGAATGTCTATGTAAAAATCAAAAGTTTGAATTTAAATTTTGCTGTTCACTTGAACTCGGTATGAACAAATATACAAGTGTAAAAGTGGTTGCGCCGCATGCACATACCTAGTATTAGTTAAACATTAAAATGACGCCTTTAATGCAAATATTTTAGCTAAAATGCCTAATTTGTATAAAAATATGACTAACAAACAGTCTCGTAAATTATGATCATCATGTGACGTAAGGAAAGAAAATTATGGACAAAGTACACGATTTACTGGAACATCCCTCATAGCTTTCTTTTCATACATAAAGCTTAGTTTATTCATGTGCAATTTAAATATTCGAACATGTTTCATTTACAGCAAATGGGCCTTCAAGTAAATCAATTGAGTCCATTCCTTGCATAAGAAAGATTGTTAGTCTGTATGATGGAAATAATTCCAAACACTACACATACAAATTTTAATTCTTCAACACTGTACTCAAAATTACCGGTATTACACAAGTTCTGTATGAATAGTCAAGGTAAAAAGAGCAGGGTTTGATACTAACAGTATCCCGGAATTCTGATGATTTAATTGCCCTATTTTTACATGAATTTGAGTTCCCATTAATTGTTTACAAGTATCACAATTTGTGCTTTTTCTATTGCCAGTAAAATTCCATAGGTCTGAACTGAGATTCGACCCCACAACCTCTCCAGTCTTAAGCTGACACTCTTACCATGACGCCATAAAAGCTACCTTGAGGGCAAGGGAGTACAAGTGCCGTATTATACCCCCTGCTACATTATTGTAGGTGGAATATTTAGGAGAAAACTGAATAAGATTCCCTCTGGATCCCTGGATAATACAGTAATAGTGGAACGCTTAGAAAGGGTATGGAGAAGAGAAAAATTGCAGGATGCAGATCTCTGCTTCTCTATTTGACTTACTATTAGACATGTATACTCATGTGTAAGCCAATACAATGGAAAATTAATATACATACTTGATATTACAACCGGAACATTTCCATGATCCACATTTATTATATTTATGTACCATAATTCTATGTATATGTAGTTTGATTGTAGATGGAAATGATAGACAACATTGTTTACATGAATACCTGTAATAATGATAATATAGATAGTATCGATGCATAGCATTGCTACATACAATTTTCAGTTACAGTAATACAGTATAACCCCTGCAGAGATGTCCTCTCCAGATCAAATCCTTCGCTCAATAACAGCTCTTTATATTTCCCATAGTAGGACTAATTTCATTTGAATTTAACCTCTGCAGAGCAAAACCCTCTCAACAGCAGCACACTTTAATACCTCACATTGGGTGTAGTTCATAGAGGTTGCACTGTATATTTGATTTTTTAACTTTCATGCATATTGTTAAATTTATTCAACTACCAGTGACACATACGTTAACACACTTGATTTTAACACTCACTATTGTACTTCTATAACCAGAATCGATAAAAGAAGTCTAGATATGAATGTTATATTTATGGCATTAATGTAAGGGGTTTATCATACAAAACTTGAGCATTTACAATGTAGATGATTGGGATTATTGTATGCACTATTCACAGTAAAATAAAATCTAACAATACCATGATTAAAATGAAATTAACTATAGCCTGATGAAGTTAATCTAATGAATGTAAATCATCAGCTTGAAAAATTATTTTGCAAGAGATATATATGTGAAAAGTACAATACATGTATAAAAACCTGTATTTAGTACAGTACAGAACAGTAAATAACACTGTTTAAAATGGTTAGTGAATGTATTCTTAGTAATTGGGTTAAGCAGGTTTCTTAAATAATGTACAGACATGTTCTTACACATTATAACTTAGTTTACAATATACTAATTTGATTTAGCTCATTGCAACCTATTTTAGTGGTCCTACAGTCAGTTTTCTAGCCTTCCAGTACAACATATTTGCTGTATGACATTGTAGTCTTCCAGTACTTAGAAGTGCATAGGATAAAGTTTCATGTAAAAGAAGGTGGGTTTATGATGAGATTCAAGATTCAATAGTAAAAATATACCAATTAGTAATCACAACAAGCTGTATTTGTAAGTGACAGTTTAAATCAATCCATTCAGGCTTAATAGAGTCAGCATATAGTTCAATTCACTTAATGCTTCCTGATGTACCAATAATGTCAAAATTTATTCTGATGATAAAATCATCCACATATTTAAATTAGTAAGTTTCCAAATATATACTAATAATACTAATATTTACCTATAAAACCTAGTTGTTTTATGATGTAATTTCATATGAATATGTTCTGATATTGAAGACTTTAATCTTTTCTGACAATGTACACATCGCTTTTCTTTCTTTTCTGAAAATTTTGACAAAAGTTGTACAAGAATCATTACTGCTTTTCGACTATTTGAAACAAATATACAGCTAAGTGATAAAACATATTTTAAAATAGCCAACAGGTCATGTGATCACTTCAGATAAACTTAGCTTGTAGATTCACTAACAATTTTTCAGGTCACATTTTACTTTGATACAGTAAATAGCAAAAATAATGAGTTAAATTTTTAATTTCAATTTGATGCTTCAAGGTTACAAGGGATTGTAAGAACTTTTCATGTTCAAGCTTAAAAGATTTGTATAATAATAAAAGGAGGTTAGATCATTGGTGTATCTTTTCAACAAGCTTATTTATAATAATAACTTTTTAGTCGGCGAGGTAAATATACAATCTTTATTAGTAAGATTTGAAAGTTGCTGTCTACTTTAACTTCTTAGTTTGCAAGCTGTGGTGTTTGTGTTCTGCTAACTGGTCAGTCTCTTATTTAAAAAATATATAAATACTGGAACTTTAGTGAGTTTGGAATACAATACATCTATACTTACTTAGAGCATGAGTTGAGAGTGGATTATTTACAATCTTAGAGGTAGATTTGATAATGTTTGGGGTAGATAGTTGTATCTTTGGGGTAGATTCATCAATGTTTGGTGTAGATTCTACATTTGAGGTAGATTCAACATTTTCAATAATATTTTCAGTAGGAATTTTCATCATCATGTCTAAAAATATAAATAAACATCTTTTTTTGACCATCCAAGTAAACACATGAGCAAAAACTAGTTTCACAATCAAGCAAAAATGGAATATATATCCACTTGAGTTGCTAGAAAAGTATTTTAAATTTAGGAATCAGATTTAAGTATAACAAAAACAAGTAGTAAGTTCTATATTGAACTAAAAACAACTTTCAATACAGGATCAAGCTGGTGACTTATTACACATATTGTGAGCTAACATTAACTTAGTCAGTTATTTCCCCTTGTATACTTTTCAAACAGGTAGGTCCAATTAGTTGGATTACTCAGATTTTACCCTTACTTTTCAAAATCAATTTGCCAAAATTAATCTACAATAAATTTTTCATAATTTATCTAATTTGTTGGAAAATCAAGCTAAGTATTTTTAGGGTAAAGAACTATCAAAATTTCATAATTCCTGTAAATATCTTCTTTAATAAGAACAATATTAACTGAAATATTTTGTTATCCATACATAGGAATTCAATGATAAAATCTAAGAATTCCAACTGTAAGGACCTACTTACCAATTGGATTGCTACATATTTTAATAGGAAAAGATAACTGACAAAAGTCTCTAATTGATATATCAATTCTTACCTTCAGTAGCTTGGCATACAATATCTAAAACTTGTTCCATGGTTTGATAAACTTCATACATGTCCTTATGTTGATGTTTTATATGTACCAGTAGACTTTTCTTCCAAACATATTTAGCACCACACAGCACACAGGAGTTGTCTAATCTTTTACCATCATTTGTTGTAGAAGTTACATTAACAGGGTCAATAATTGCATCTCCCGTAGTGGACATCTCATTGGAAGTTGATACCTCATTGGTGTATACAAATTTCGTATATTCCTTGTTCAATAAGTTTTTTATATGTTTTCGGTGTTTTTCATGAAAATGTTTCCTCATGAGTTTTATACTTCTTCTAGTTGTTCCACAAAGTAAACATTTGATCATCTTAGAACTTCTTCTAGCGTTGTAGCCACTAACAACTATGTCAACGTTAGGTTCAAACTCAATATCAACATCATACGGTTTGCCGTAATGAAGCGTTCGAATATGGCGGACAATACTTTTTCTCCATCTATTTACAACATCACAATATGGACATTTGTACCCTCCTGCGTCGGAAGCATATTTTTCACGTACTTGTACAATGTTACCCTTTCTTATTTTTCTCAAATTGGGATGAGAAATTTTTCCATGACTGACTACAGATTGCTTATCGTTAGCTTGAAAGTCACAATGTGGACAACAGTACAGTTCCACCTGTGTATCACCATTTTGTGAAGATTGAACACTATATGATACAACTTTACCATGCATTGACAAAGAATGTTGAAACACACCACGACGGGTATTAAATACCCAATTGCACGCATCACATCTATAACCTAAGTTTACTTCATTATAGGTGATCAAATCAGCTGAACACATTTCTATTAGATATTCATCCAAGTCTTCATGAGATAATTTCATGTGTCTAACAACAGCGATTAGCCATCTACTACTCTGTGAACAGATTGGACATTGGTATACCATATCTTCATCTAGGCAGTCTTCAAGACTGACCTTCTCAAATGAAACATCAGTAACTTCTTCATGTTTATCACGTATATGAGATACCATGGTCTCAGTGGATTGAAAAACTGAACAACAAACTGTACATTTAAAGTAGTCAGTGTTGTCGTCTTCATGTTGCAACAGGTAATCAAGATTACTAGAACCGTTTGAGCACATATGAACGCTGCCTTGTTCATAAGGATGCATCTTAGACAAATGATGATGCACAATTTTTCTACTGCTACAGTGATACAGACAGAGTGAACATTTATACCTTGCCTTATTTTTAAAATTTGGGCTTCCAGTAATGATAACATCTTTCTCATTGAAATAATCTGCCTTATGAACATTCCTAGCATGTCTTATGATGCATTGTTTATATTGACTTTTTAATTCACAATACGGACACTGAAAGCCATCAAGGAATTTACTCTGTGGCTCAACTAGTATAGTAACTTGATGTTTATCACTATGGAATTGATAAACATGTTTAACTGCAGTCTCAGCTTTAGAATATTGTAAACTGCAGTATGAGCATACATATACATGTTTACTACCTTTAGTCATCACCGCTTCAGCAATGTCCCACTTTTTATCAGAACTGTTTGATTTTTGTCCAATCGTAGAAAACTTCACCATTACTCTTGTCTCTTGTTTTACAGTCACTGGATTCTCAGTCTTGACATTTGTTTGAAGATTACAATTTTCAGAGTCTACATCAACTCTAGTCTTAACATCTGCAATATCAAATCTTTCAACCATTTCTGGATGCTCGTTACTAATATGTTCTCTCACACAAGCTAGTGTCGGGAAAAATTCATTCTCACAATAAGGACAACCAAGCTTCACAGAGAAACTGATCGTTTTTCCTTCATTATCAACCATTGGTGCATAGTCATCATCTGAATCACCAAATTCAATATCTTCAACATAATCATCATCATCATTGTCAACAGTATCATCATAACCATTTCCATGGTTATCCTCAGTAAAAGTTACATCTCGGTGTACATTTACTGCATTTGTGGTGCTGGCTGTTTCTATTACTTGACTATTTGAAGTTTTGTGACAATCCATCTTCCCACTTACAACTTCTCTATTCTCTGTCACCTGATTGGTCCAATCTTTATCATCACTTTCTCTTACGCCACCATAATCATCTTCATCATCAATTGGCTCCTCTTTGATCTTTGTATGATTGAAATTAATATGGAACGTTAAAGCAGATGAACGTTTAGCAGTAAAATTACAATGTGGACATTTGTGCATAGAAGGTAAAGTGTCAGTCAAAATTACTTCAGGAACCTGTTTCACTTTGGGTGCTCTCTTTTTTGGAGGTTTAGGTTTCTTAAGCAACTCACTCATCTTTTCCAATTCTACTGAACTTACAGCTGAATCTGATTCCTTTTCTATAGTAGCTTTCGTCACATTGTTCTCTCCATTTTGGACTGTACTCACAATGGGCACAACTTCTTCTTCATTAGTATGTGTAACATTAATTTCATTGCTTGTATCAACAGTGGTATTGTCAACACTTGTTTTGGTTTTCTTATTCACCATAGACTTTTTGGGACTGTATTTTTTCTAGCGGACACATTCGGAACTTTCCATTCATGGTCATTATCATCACCACCATCATCATTGTACTCATCCTCATTATTATCATCAAGCTGAAGGTCCACAGAGTTTCGAGATTTTTTCGCTGTCGGTGTGAATTCAATCTCATCTTCAAGCCATCTTGGAACTTTTCTTTTTCTCCCTGACTTTCGTACACTGGAGTCTCTGCTAGCAACCTTAACATTACCAGCATGCATTAAACCCATATGTTTAACAATATCAGTTATTTTATGGTATGAGCATTCACAAAATTGACATCTGTATGCTGTTATAACGATTTGTTTATGACTTGGGTTAACATGACCTTTTTCTGACTTTATCTTAGAAGAGTCAATACAGTCTGAGTGATCATACACAATATGTTTATAGAGAGGTCCGGATTGTGAGAATAAAACATCACAGTATGGGCAGTCATAGGTAACTAAGGGTTTCTCATCGTGATCCACTATCGCCATGGCAACATAGTTAAGTTTAATTTCCCTAGATTTTACAGCATGTTTCCTTCTTAAATGGTTTTGAATATCATTCATAAGCAGGAATGTTTCTTTACATTCTGAACAATTAAAGTTTACTTTCAAATTTACATGAAGATGTAAATGTTTTTTGAATAATTCATACTCTTTGAACACTTTATCACACTCAATACATTTAACAGTCAATTTCTTGGGTTCTTGTTTAGCTTTTGAAGTTTCTAATACATCATGTTTGGCATTATCTCTTAATTCTGTCAGTTTATCACTGTCAGAATTTTTACAAACATTTTCTTTCCCATTATCTTTGCTAGTAGTAATATCATTATCAGCATCCCCTTCAACGTTTTTACTTAAGTCATCACTATCATCATTATCAATGTCACCATTTTTGCTTCTTTCACTATCAACATCATCATTATTCATGTTATTGTCACCAGTTTCAACTACATCAATGAAATCATCATCGTTATCGCCATCATCATCAAAGTCATCTTCATAATCATCATCAGATGCAAGTGTGATATTTCCAATATCAAGTTCACAGTTATCAGTTGCCTGAACTTCTTTAGTATTTTCTTTATCAGCATTATTTCTCTGTTTTAATAATTCAAATTTCTTCTTGACAACATCTAAGGCCCGTTTTTTCATTTTCAACTTTGGTAAAGTTGATTTACCAGTTTCGTCAACTTCATCTTCTTCATTATCAATATTATTTGACTTATTAAACACTCTGAATGTTCTAATACCTATTGATTTGAGCTCATCTTTAGTAAATATATGACCATGAGTCCTAGAGGTTAAATGTCTGTGAAGATTTGACGGTTGCTTGGTAGCATAGTTACAAAATGGACATCGATAAATGATGTGACACATGTTTAACCGAATCTCAACCAGACGTTGATCAACTTTCTTCACTTCGACACCAGCAGCTAACACTTTTGGTATTTTCATTTTGTTGAGGTCGATGTTTTTTACAAGACTTTTGTGTTTGCGTACAAGATGTTTTTTAACAGAACAGGCATATTTTGAGACCTGAGGGCAATGGGGACATTTATACACTTCCGATGCTGAACCTTTCAGCTCACTTTCACCAAACTCCTCTTTATGAGCAGATGCCATGTGACGCTTTATACTTTTCTCCCAAAGGAACGTTTTTGGACAAATTGGACATTTAAGAATGACAATTTCTTCACTGTTTATGTCTTTTATGGAGCGTCTCACACGTCTGGTTGGGAACTGAACTTCTTGTAATCCTATCTCATCAAATATTGCATCCCCTTGAGCAGTAACCTCATCTGGATGATCATTTTTCATATGCCTGATTAAACTTTTCTTCCAGAAAATATTGGCACTACAAAATTTACACTGCACACTTTCATCTGGAGGCGAATCTTCCAATGGATGTTTGTCAGCATGAGCAGTAAGAATATGATTGATAAGGGCAATGTTAACTCCTCTATGAACATACATTTTATGACAATATGGACATTTTGTGAACATGTTAGAGTTGTTTCCCTCTAATAAAGTTTTACCAGGATGCATGCTTTCTATATGAGTCTTCAACTCTTCTCTTGATGCGAATTTATCGGTGCAGTGTCTGCATTTATATGTAACACTATCAGAGACATTGTCAATGTCATTATTCTCTCCTGTTGTATCATTTTGTTTCTTACCACACGATGAGTTTTTCAAATGTTCATTCAGTTCATTATCATCCAGAAATGTCTTAGAGCAAGCAGAACAACTCGGAAGCAAAGCAACAGTATCGTCAGCATCAGTATTTTCTTCCATTTCCAAAACACCATGTACATCATATAAATGTTGTTTCCAATCACCCAAGTTCTTACAAGTCACACCACATTCCTGGCAATAAAAAGAAAAGTTAACATTTTCATAAACACTTGAATCAACTTGTTCAGGTACATCAATACTAGAAGGTTCAAGTGCTCCCCCTTCTGTGACTGCAACCATTTGATTAACATCATCAATTGTCATTATTTGAGTATTATCGTACCCAGAGACGACAACTCTAGATGATCCCTCAATAGCACTCAGGTCTTGTCCGTCTGACAATCCAGATCGAGGTGTAACAGCAGCATTTGGAAGATCTGTATATTGTATAACATTTTCACCAGATTCAAGTGTTTGAAGAGTTATGGTCTGTCGATCAGAGCTATCATTACCTAACACAGTAAACTGCATACCTTCCAAGTTAGTACCCTGAAATTGTAATACAATGATATAAGAACAAGTTACAGAGAGTAAAAAAGAACAGAACAGAACATATATTCTATTTACTCACAGTTTACTGAGTAAATACATGTGAACAAATAAAATAACAATACAACATACATGGACATTGGAGTGGAAGGATAGGTGGTTTATAGTCAGAGTTGAGTTGTCACTTGATAGACAGTAAAAGTTAGTTTAAAACTCAACCAGGGCCCAAATTAACACTTGCTCAATTGCTTATAGCTGCAAAAATTTCATGTGAGCAAACACAAGTTTTGAAAGGATGGCCTGGCAGGTGAAGAAAATTGAGACAGTTGTGTATATGTATAGATATCAATGTTTGTTTATTATTTGCTTTCAGATTTAGATACCCTTGTCATATATTCTAGACATAATAAGTGAGTAGAACATAAAAATTGCAAGTAATACTTTTTTTAACTCGCAAATTTTCGTGGTTTTAAATCGCAGCAAAAATACTACAGTCTAAACTAAAGAGATCAATATTATTAATTAAATACATGTATTCACATTTGTTTGATATTATTTGTCTAACGCACAGTAACGCCCTTGTTCTATTTACTCGTATAGTTAAATACATTTAATTGGTTTTTTATTGCATATGAATAGTTACTATGTATGTTATTAAAATTTGGAGAAAAAATATGAGTGCTTTTTTTTCATTTTGCGAGTTGAAGAAATCAACTCGCAAAAATTTGCAAGTCCAATTTTTTGTTAAATTCAAGCCACAACAAATACAAGGCACAATAGGTTCCACGATGAATTTCAATGACACATGAAGTCATGATTATTAAAAAGCTGTCCAACTTTGGACAATTTAAGGTGTTCATTTATGCATGACACAATGCCTAGCTGATGAAATCACAGGGACAAATGAAGACTTGATCTTCATAGATAATAATCATTGAACATCATCGATGTGAATTACACAAATAAATCATTTACCTCTTGATTAACAATGTATACAACTTTATCTGTCTCATTGTTGATAACATCATTATTTTCATCAGCAACCATTGGTATAGACATATCTTCTTGTACTGAAAATATATACATAATTATATGTGCAGTAATTTATATAAATACAAGAGGGCTGTGAGTTGATGAGTGTCACCTGATGACAAATCAAAGGGAAATAACTCTAAAATGACACTAACATTTGGAGTTATGTTTCTTGTGAACTGCATCTCAAACCATACTTCAATTTTGATTCTCATCTTTTTTTATTCTGTAATACAATAAGTTTTAACCACTATTTTGAGAACTTGTTGCATGGCAGAGTTAAAATAAATAAGAATAAAATACATGTATGTACATAAAATAAATACAACTTACATTAATCAAGCTACATTTCACTTATTGGTCTTCCAGTGCTGAGGTAGAAGGATTAAGTTCCTTGCTCAAAGAAACAGCAAGGTACTCTTGATGTGATTCTAACCAACACCAAGCTGGCTATCTATCATCCAATGACAACTGGTCCATCATAGTAACTACTTCAGTACTTGGTCATAGTTGCTCCTCAAGCCATTACAATGAAAAGTATACTTTTGATACAGATTATTTAATTGAAACATCTATGGAGTACTGTACGATAATACACATTTTTCAAATGGTATACCCTTTAGTAAGTTGATTCTGTGATGGCTTGTAATGTCAGTGACAACTTCTATAGTAAAGGGAGATAATTGTAATATATAATAAGTTAGCTCCCTTTATTTCAATATTCATACCTTCATTGTGTGTGCCTGCTACATTTTCCACAGGTTCTTTTATTACAAAAGATGAACTTTGCCCATGTATATTTTGGAGCTGAACAATTTTCCCATTTTCCAGTCGTACAAAAACTTGTTCATCCATCTTTCTATGCTGAATAAGAAAATTATACAGGCACTAGAGTTAAGCCAAAAACCTATTTTAAAGAGAATGAGTAGATCTACAGTTTCATAAAAATATCACATGTGGAGAATTTCACTGGCATCGATAATGAATAAAAAATGCTGCAATGCTAAAAGATACAGACAGAAACATACCTGAAATGAAATGTTATTTCTACTATTCACCTAATGGCTATTCAGTTTAATACACTTTTATGGGTCTGGTTAACACCTTTAAAGTATAAATCCTAGTGGATGGCATACGAAAACTGTTATAAGTTAAATTGTAAACTTGTTGACCCTATGATAAATCTGACTGGGCCGACTTGATTTGCCCGGGCGGCTTACGAACGGGTGTAAGCCGATAGCGGAACGGCTAGCCTCGGTGTGACATATGAATCAAGTGATCTGGCTAACTAATGACTGTTGCAGACGGTCGCATTTCAAGCAGTGTGTGTAAATAAACACATATCAGTAGTTAAAATTTGAAATTCGTGTCTGGCGAGTAAAATGTGTACTTGCAATATAACTCTTACACAAATGACACTTATGAGAGGTTTATTGAACACATCAACTAGTATTTTGTCCATAATCGTAGTAAATTTTTATAATAATGGTTTCTCCTGTATCTATTTATAGCCATATTTGTCACACGCTCGCCGCTAGCCGCTCTAACCAAACCGGCGCATTTGGCGTGCGCCGGTTGTTGACCCGTCTCAATCTCGGAGCAAATAAAGCGAATCGCTGGTAGCCGTTTCTGAATCGGTGTACGCCGGTTTAAGGTTCTGGAACTGTAATGGTGACCTTCCACAATCCTTATAATGATGTTGTTTCTTGAATCTATACTATTAAAGACATTGAATGGTGAAGTTTTAGGGAAGTTTACCGTTCGTAACTTAAGTTATGTGCATTTCTATAACGTGAACCTAGATTTTCAAAAAGACCGTAAATTGTGCTGTGACAAGAAATGAAAAAACATTTTTTTTCCAATTCTGCAGTTTTATATTCAAATCTTAATTAATTTTCCTATTACACAATCATGTCATAATAAACCAGAACAATCAGATTACACTTTGGACAAATACTTACAAAATTACAGAGCTTTGCATACATGTACCCCCAAGCAAAAATCCGAGTTTTTGAGAGTGTTAAAAATTTACTCTATCTTTAAAAGCAAATTACTCAAGTTTAAAGTTAGTCAGACACATGCAACTAGCTTTAAAATTTTCTGCAGTATTAACTGCCCACAATATGAAATATTTAAGAAATTTTACCGTTTCTAATTTTTTTATTAGAATTTGTATGAGATTACTATATACTGAAACTGCAAAAGGTTTTATAGAGAAAAATAATGTCAAAATAGTCGATTACAGATAATACTACTTTATACAAATATATCATCTAAAATTGGTATGGGAGATGGACAAATGTATGTTAGGCTCTGCATCATCATATAAAAACCTTTCTTGGCTAGCTTGAGGGAACTATTTTGGCATTCAACCTGTACCAGCTATGTTTTCTGCTGCTGTTGTTTTTTGCACTAACAGTTTTACACCAGAGTTAGTAATGTTTGCATATTATGTACCTTAGCTTTCAAATAATGCTGATTATTGTATTTATATTTTATAATCCGATAATGATGATATTAAAAACAGAAAATGTAAAACGATTTTGTCTTCATATGCTGACTTTGGTACGATAATTTGTAGGAATTGGGCAATAAATCAATCTAAATTAAACATTTTTTTAATGTTTATCGATATTTGTGTAGTATATTATACATATGTTCATTTTCAGTGAACAAAATAAATACTATCATTGGAGAAAAAAGAGTTATTAAACAATTAAAAATCCATTGGCCCCAAATTCTCCACTTCGTCCATTTCGCCTCAAAATCTCCATTGCGTGTTTTAGTCATACCCAATTTATATCGCAAAAACAAGATGAAAACCGTGCATTTTACACCTGTACACACAGAATCAACAAAGTAGGGATGATCCAATACGAGTCTGCATTGTTTTTATGTCGATTAACCATTTTTACGATAACATCTCATTTGTGAACTTAGTCGTCTCTGTGAGTGGTTACGAAAAGGCAAGGGGACGAATCGCCATATTCTAAGGTCAAGGACAAAGAAACACATGAACATAAAAATGTATATATGCGAGAATGTGAATAGTATAAAAATATTTAAATCTTCAAATAAATGAAATCTTAATGTTTATATACTGAAACAATTCTTTGGTTTGGGTAGATCTACATGAGGAACAAAGTTTTATACACAAATCTACCAAACAAGTCCACCATTTTGAACTGTTCGATTAAGAAAACGAACATGTAACGAGTGCATACCTTTCATTTAGAGTTTCTTTACAAATAGCTGAGCTTGTTGTTTCCTTTAATTAGACAGAAATATTTTCTCATATTTACAGCACATAGTTTTACCGCAACAATACAAACGTCGCGCAGTAAAAATGCCCAAGTCACGGTTCATTAGATAAACCCAAGGTTTTAAAATAGAACGAAAGATACATTTATAGGGTCTCCCTAATTACCGACAAGAAACGTCAAGAACCGCCAAGAAGAGAAATTTATTAAAATAGCACAATAAAATCATTAATATGAACTTAGGTGCTACCTATGGCGCGGAAAACAGACTTACATGTATTACTTAAAAATAATAAAATAAGATTGTTACTTTGGCAAAATAAAATAAAGGAAAGATATTCGGCGCTGTGAAGGATTTATTTTGTTTGAGGGCCTATTAATTAGATAAGCTAGGGGAGATAACTGCGTAATTTATTGCATTCAGAAAAATCAGACAACATTTCATTCTTTTATGTCGGAATCATATTTCAATTCTGAAAGAAATGTATTGTACATATTTATTTATCTTATGAATAGAGATGAAGATAAAAAAGCCTCGATAAAACATTCATTTATGAAGATAGAAATGTTTTCCTCTTTCCGTAACGTTAAGTTACGGAAACGTGCCGGTTTTATCATGAACGTCTCTTAGCGACGTCACGAACGGTGCGTTGGTAAGTATTTCCAATGTAAAAAGTCATAAAAAATACTTTAATAAGGAAACGAACGAATAAAACGACCAAATATATTTTGGATTGTTATCTTGGAATAAGCATCGTAAAAAAGCACATTTGAAATTATTTTGTAAGCGAAAAAGGCCACGAGTAAGCTGCCAATATTTTTATCCAATGAAAAGCCGCCAGTTGCTTCATTTATTGATTCGAATCGTTTAACGCTTGTTGTGCAATTTTCTATAGAGCGTCTTTAATCTTGATTAGCAGATGTTTGATTAAGCGTCTAATAAAATTGATGAAAATGGCGGCCCCCATACTGGAGACGTTTTTCAAACTCATTGGACTATATATTTTTCATTAATTTTATCGTTTTTTTTTCAATTTTAAAGAATTAACGTACGTCATATACGTTGTCTAAAAGCGCTCAAAGCCCTCGCGGGCCATCGGCCCCGCTCGGGTTTTCCGCGTATAATGTTATTATTTTTATAATATTTGTCAAAAGCAATGTAATATGAATGACTTAGATGTTATTTTCATGAGGAAAAAATGAATTTATGACCACCGTCCGACAATAAATTTATATCGACCGCCGAATACGCGAGAAAACCGTCAAGAGAATTTACATACTAGATACAGTACTGTATAGTACTATAAGATAAGTCAATATTGCTTATAAGATAATTCTTTGTAATTATTACTTTGTAATAGGTTAAGATACCGAAATTATACTTCATTTTTACTAAATATACTTTAATCATTGTAAATACTTAATGATAGAAGCTATAAAGCGTTGATTGTGATTTGCCGTCAAGAAGTCATAAATTAGGAATTAACGACAAGAAACTATCGAGTGGTTAAAATGATATAATGTGTACAGTGCGTCAAGATATCATGCTTTCAAGAATCAGTCTATGGAGATTGTTTAGATAATTAATGATTTTAAGAAAATTAAACCTATTTCGACTCCTCATTGAGTCATCAGGTGGTAGCCCATGTTGTCTTGTTTTCTCTAAATTTTATGCAATATAATCAACAATTTCAATTTCATTAAGGAAGCTATTGTATCCAGCCACCTTTCACACACTGTAGTCGTCGAGCTAGTACTAGTCTGCCTAATGTACCAACTACAAGATTACTGTTGTTCGAAGACTAACCATCTGTCACTACATGTAGTCAAATACCTTCACAAAAGCTATTGTTTCTATACTACAGAATATTTGGTCACGTAATCTTTAGAATCAGAACAACCACTTGCTGTAATGTAATATTCTTGCAGCATCCAATAAATGGCATTATCATACCAAGAGGTTATCTATAGATTCTCAATCTAACTAGTATCAAAAATCTTGATAGCCTCTTAGTACGAGAATGGTAAATAGATTATTAAAATAATGCATGGAGTAATAACTATATATTTTTGTAATGCTACACGCAGCTACAGTCCCATAAACATAAAAATAGCCGCGAGGGCACCGTGCGGGCGCCGTGCGATCAACCTCCACAAGGACTCGTACGAACTCTTGCGTATCCGTATGGACTGTTACGTTTTTATCAGGGTCCGTGAGATGAGCCCAGGATACACGTATCAGTTTCAAAGTCAAATCATGAACAAAATCGTGACCAAGTATGGATTAAACATGCTTATCATCCAGCTACGGCTCCGTACGGGTGTTGTTTTGTACCATGTGCGTACCGTCACCTTAATACGCAAGGCTTCCCAAATCCTACGACTGACTGTACGGGTCCGTAACAAGCCACGATTTTATGGGACAGAGGCATAAGAAAAATGCTCATATAAGCCTATTGGTAATTGTTTACTCTGAATTCTCTGAACAAATTATTCAAACATATGATCTAGTTTACCGCATACTTCAGTTCTTGTCCAGTGAATCTGGAGCTAACAATCAACACTTTAGATCAATCAAGATAATTTAGGGGAAGAAAGGTAGCAGTTACTATAGATACTCTGCCTTCCAAAAGTTCCTTCACACATTCACAATTTATATTGCACTAAATTGAGTTCTTTGTTTATTGTAAAATTATTTTTATTTTGATCTTTGAAATTCGTACTTTTTCTTTTGAATATGAAATAACAATAATATCCCAAACTGGTTTATTGAGATACATTGCCCATAGCTATGGAAGCTGATTAATTATGCTGCAACTCATTAAGTGATATGTACTAATACAATTTTGTTTTCATTCCATAAAAAAAGAATGAAATAAATAATGACATAACGGTTCTTTAAACTTGAACATTTAATTTGTAGCAATTTAATTAATTGTAATGTGAAGAAACTTTTGGAGGGCAGTGTATGCGCTATTTGATGTCGTTAAATTATCTACATGTACCAACTAAGGCTAGAACTGTAAGTATACTACGCTTTAAATCCGGTAACCTTGGTTCCACTTTCATCTATTGCAAATCAAATGGTGTCATGGAAATTTAACAATATGTTGTTGTTTTTAGCAGAATGAAAAGTTGCCAACTACGTAATATGAGGCGACAGGCATACTTGTAAAAGCATTCCAGGATAACTTATAAAGCTGAAAATGTTTGCCAACAATATACATTAAAAAATCAACAAATCCAAGTTAACCCAAAAATATTACTTTATTAATGCCAACCTTTAACAAAGAACAATAAATACATAACTTTGAAAAACATGTACATATATATACAAATAGTATATAATAATGGTAATTGACTAAAGGGTTTATAAGGTTGAACTAATGATTTCATATAGATCCATTTTCTCAAGCTTCAAAACATGAATAACTTCACAGTGACTTTATGTGTTATAGTGCGTAAAAATTGACCCCAATCTGACCTTTCACATTCACATCTAATAATTATCTGCACATATCCCGACGAAAGTCACTACCAAGCCTATTCTACACTTCGGCAGCGATCGTAAAATTATAGAAGTATGTTTGTGTGTAAAGTTTTAACTCATAATCCTCACATTCTAAGTGTAATCAGACATTAATACTACATTCGTATTCAATGTAATGAATATTCTTGCATAAAGGTTAGGTGGGGGGTCAATATTTACGCACAATACAATGTTGGTAGTCTAACGATCGTGCTATTCCGATAAAGATTAAGTGAAACAGACAATAACAGCTTAGTTGTTTAATGTGTGTTTGCTGAATCAGCTAGTCACCATATTTATTTAAAAGAACTGAAGAATTCAGTCACCATGAAATTATTCAAACCTTGACAGTTGAAAAAAAGAACTATACTCAACAATGCCTCAAAATGTTCCTTATTTTCAAAATATTCCAATTTAAAGTTAACAAACAGTATGGTACTATATTGCCATTAATATTACTATAAGTAAGCCATCTGGCAGAAGTTTATGACAATTTTTCAAACAAACAAAAACACTTAATATCCATAATAAGTGCCATTAGATAAAATACGAGTTAAAAAGAAGAGTTTCAGATTTTTTGTAAAGATATTATAATTCATGTTTGAAAGTAATTCCTAATTGACAAATATTTGAACTTTTAACATAGATAGGTGGAAAATTATAAGAGCACTTTAAAAACGATTATACTCATAATGAAAAAAGCTTATACATTGTCACTAAAATTTGAAAGCAGAAAGTAATATTAAACAAAAGCACCACTGGGTGGAGCATTATATGCCCGAAAGTTTTTTTTTAATTAAGATGAAGCATTAGTAAGATATGAGAATATTTCAGATGAATAACATATTATGAATAATTGTGGAAAACAAAGTAGAGAAAAAAGTTTTAAGGTAATAACGACCGTGACCTTTGACCTTGTGACCCCAAAATCAATAGGGATCTTCTACCCGATATGGACAATCCTCGCATGAAGTTTGAATATTGTTGACCAAATGGAACTTAAGTTATGCTCCGGAAACAGTTTTCAGTTTAAAGGAAATAGTGACATTGGCCTTGTGACCCCAAAATCAATAGGGGTCTTCTACCCGATATGGACAATCATCGTATGAAGTTTAAATATTGTTGACCAAATGGAACTGAAGTTATGCTCCGGAAACTGTTTTCAGTTTAAAGGAAATAGTGACCTTGACTTGTGACCCCAAAATCAATAGGGGTCTTCTACCCGATATGGACAATCATCGTATGAAGTTTGAATATTGTTGACCAAATGGAACTTAAGTTATGCTCCAGAAACTGTTTTCAGTTTAAAGGTAATAGTGACCTTGACCTTTGACCCCAAAATCAATAGGGGTCTACTACCCAATATGGACAATCATTGTATGAAGTTTGAATATTGTGGACCAAATGGAACATAAGTTATGCTCCGGAAACTGTTTTCAGTTTTAAGGTAATAGTGACCTTGACCTTTGACCTTGTAACCCCAAAATCAATAGGGGTCTACTACCCGATATGGACAATCATCGTATGAAGTTTGAATAATGTGGACCAGATGGAACTTCAGTTATGCTCCGGAAACTGTTTTCAGTTTTAAGGTAATAATGACCTTGACCTTTGACTTTGTGACCCCAAAATCAATAGGGGTCTTCTACCCGATATGGGCAATCATCATATGAAGTTTGAATAGTGTGGGCCAAATGGAACTTAAGTTATGCTCCGGAAACCAAATTGCTAACGGACGGACGGACGGACAGACGGGCAGACGGACGCCAGGGGGTATAACATAATATGTCCGAAATTCTTTCGGGCATATAAAAAGGGATTTTAGTTCTCACGCAAACCAGTTAACATCCCTGAGAAATACATTTTTATCTGGAATTCTTTACATTTTATAACAATGTAAATTACATGCACATAATATGTTTTTAGAATTGCATACATCATTTTGTTATCTCTAAAACAGTTTAGCAATAGATTACTTTGCTTGCATAAATATCTGTTTCGATCAATCTTCTATTTCGTCTCCTATTAACCTCTAATGTAAACCATTATAGTAATACACATGTAAATAAAAGATAAGATGTATAAATATGAAATCCATCTGAGATACCTATCATCAGACAGATCTACAAATGTACTCATTGTCTAAATGACTGGTCTGCGTGTGCAAGGCCAGTTCTATCAGAATCTACGTATCTCAATATTCATACATTTCATGAAGTATATTGTGTAATATATCTAAATATTAGGTATTCAGTGATTACAGCAATAATCCTGAAAATCAGTACCTGGGGGTTATTCAATAAATAGACAGTCAACATTGAATCCAACAAAGAGGTTCTAAATCATGTAAATGATACATGTAAATGATACATGTATTTCATCATATCTCCCCCCCCCCCCGCCACATTAAACATATTTTGAGTTGGACCCCTGGATTATGTTCAATTCCTAGCCCATTTTCTTAAAATCACATTATGACACCTTAATTCTAACAGCTAGCTCGGTCCTTTTAAGATTAACTACAAATATTATAACCCTTAGTTTTAATGTTGCATATATACTTTCTCTATTTCTTGAATGACCATCAAATTATACAAAAAACAATATACAGGTTTGAACCTGGACCCCTTAACACATAAAACATCACAAAAACTATCTAATGGAATTAACTAAAATATTTTTCTGCAGAACATAACTAGAGCTAGTATTTTCCTACTCAAATTAAAAAAGTCAGAAATACTCTACTGTTATAAATCATACTTTACATAGCCACGCAATGAAAAATAAAAATGGCAAATATCCAAACCATTTACCTAACATGCCATAAATAAAACCCAGCTAGATATGCATCAACTTTTTAATAGACAATCAGCCAGATACCATCTAAAATATTTATACAACATACTACAAACACAGAGCTTTGTTACAAAAACATAACAATCAAAGAACTGATTGACTATTTTGATGCATGTTAACATGCACAAGCATTTTTAGAAGTAACAAAAAACAGACATTGTAACTCAATGATATACAAGTAAAATCACTAGATAGGACATTTCCCATTAGCTGACATAGACTAGATAATGCTCTTGTGGCAGTCCTAGATATACTGACAAGATAATGTCTAGAAAGAATTGCATTTATTTTGAGCTGATTAATTCAACAAAAGTAACACTTAACACATCTGTATCATTACAAGTTTGAACCACCATCTTTCTCAGCTGAATGTCAATTTGCACTAAATTGTCAATATCAGAGCACTTTCCAAAATGTTAACATACTATTTTTAGAGTTTTTAGAGAAGTTGATATTTTAAAGAGTCTGAGAATAAGCAGCTTTTAATAAGACATTCAATTAAAGTGTTAGCAATCATTCAATCTTACTAAAGTTTAGAGAATTTGAATACCCAATCTGTAGCACTTGTTTCTATTTCTATCATTTGAAACAAAAATTAGAATTAATGTAATGTCCAATCCCATGATTTAATTCAGTGCTGACAACACGCTAATGCTTAGATCCAACGTGATAGGCTAGAGCAGTTTTAGATGCAAATGGCTTATTGCAAGTTTTACAAAGCCATTTTGGTCCAGTTTCTAAATGCATTGAATCATTATGTCGACGTAACATTGTCTTAGTATAGAATGCCATACCACATATTTGACATATCTCATTCTTCTCTTCACCATGTGCAGACTTCATGTGTTCTGCAGCATAATATTTACTCTTGAACAATGATCCACACACTTCACATTTATATCTCTCTTGTACCTGGTTCGAGTCATTCTCTAAGTTGTGTCTCTCCAAGTGCATCTTCAATGCATTTTTCTTCATAAATGACATACCACAGATATCACAAATGTGATCGCCCCCAGTTGGCTCCACCTTTTCTACTTTGATTTCTTTAATGTCTGAGTGTTCCATGCCTTTGTGTCTTAGTAGGTCAATTTTATTCCTGAAAGTTTTGTTACATATAGAACATGGTATTTCATTACTTGAGTGGATACGACTCCAATGTAATTTCAATTGAGACTGAGTATTAAATGCACGACTGCAGACATTACAATGGTAAGGCTTCTTACCTGTATGCAGACGAATGTGTTCTGTTAAATGACCTGGTTGAATAAATTTCTTCCCACAAAATTTACATTCATAATTTCTTTCACCTGTGTGAGTCCAAATATGTCTTTTCCATTCAGACTTGGTAAAAAACCTTTTTTCACAGTATGAGCATTTGTGAATTCTGGAACTTTCTGGAGCATGTCGACGAATGTGGCTTTTCAAATTTTTGAATGAACTCGTCTTTTGTCCACAATGGAGACATATAAACTTCTTTTCAGCTTGACTATAAGTGTATATATTATCAGTGACCAACATTACATCAGTTCCGGCAGCTTCTTTACCACTTTCACCAACTTCACGACCTCTAGTGAAGGTAGAATCTAATAATTCTTCCTTTATAAATCGAGCTTCGTCCATTTCAAATTCGACCACAGATTGAGACATATCACGGTCGCCGACAATTTGAACATGAAGTTCATTGGGTTGAGTCACAAGTTCATTTGATGGAGGTTCAAGGTCACCTGAATGACTTGCATCTGATTTATCTACATTTCCAACCTTAGTAGCTGCTGAGGCTAAGTCTATCATACTTTGTGATATATTATCTGTTGATTGACTCACAGTTGTATCAAATACATTACTCACACTACTAGTGACTGGTTGTAACCCTTCTCCTGTAAATATCATATGTGTGGAACCTGTTGACCCTATAGTACTAGATAATGGTATATTACCAATTAAATGTTGTGCTAAATGACTACGACGTAACAAAGCTTCTTGACTTTCTTCAACATTATCAGCTATTGATTCACCCATATCATCAAACTGTTTATTGATTTCTCCTGTTGCTGAATATAAATCTTGATTGACAATGCCAGTGTTTTCAAACTGACCAGATATCTCAGCAGGTAGACTTTTCATTACAGTATTATTATCAGTAACATCATTATTTTCAAGATTAGCAGAGACTTCTCTTGTCACATCAACTTCGTCTCTATTCATGATTGTATTATTTCCATTAGCAGAAAAATCATTTTGAAGTATATTAATCTGATTTGTAGCTGTATCATTTGATGCAGAATCTTCTACACTGACATGAACATACTCTACATTGTTAGAATCAACTTCCTGATCCTCCACAGCAACAGCACCTTCATTTTCAAGATTAGCTACATGTTCACCTATATCTTCATCTGCTTTGGCTTGGTACCCTTCCTCCATGTCACAACCTTCATTATCATTGTCAACTTCTGTCTCAATATTGTCTCCTACATACCCATTATTAATTGCAGCTGAGGCATTTTGCATTACGACGTTGACTTCTTCCGTGACAAACTCTTCCCCTACAACATTTTGTTCAAGAATCAAATCTTTAGGATTGTTAGGATCATCAGATTCAGGAAGGCAGACATAAATCAATGAACCATCTTCACTTTGGTAAGCCATTACATGTTGACCATTCTGATCATTGATTGGAACATTCTGGGTTACTATGGAAACAAGCTCTTCCATTGTTGCCGGTAGATTGTGATTACCATATGAAACATTTGGATCTTCCGTCTGAATGTCCTGTCCAATATCATCAAGTATTTTCTCATTATATGAGTCTTTATAAGAGATCACATTTTTCTCATTCAACTGTAAAGCGTTTACAGATCTCCTATGATCAGCCACATTGTGATGAGATTTAACTTTATTCAAACTAGCAAGAACATCTTCGTCAGCATCTAACATATGTTTAATAATCTCATTTTCCTCGTGATGAAGAGTCTTCTTAGTTGTTGTTCGTACTTCAGTCTCAGTGAAGCCTGATAATTCAGTCAACTGTTTCGCAATGGATAATAACTCCTCCTGACCAGGTCCGTTTTCCTGTACATGTATGACACGCTCTTTACCAAAATTCTCAACAATAATCTCCCCTGGATGTGTACTTGAGTCACCATGTAAAGTGCCATCTTGATTAATGTAAATTATGTCTTCATGGATATCATCAACATCAACGCTTTTCCCATAATCATCTGCAATCAAATCTGACTTCCTTCCACGGAATTTTCTTGCGCGATCATTTAAGTCGTTAATTCCTTTTTCAAGTTCTTCTTGAAGAAAATGACCATGCTCGACCTTATGAAAATACATTGTCACGTAACTAGAAAACAAAGCTTTGCACATTTGACATTGAAATGGCAATTCTGGACTGTGTAGCTCAATATGTTTCATCAATAAGGGATAGTGAGGGAAGCTCTCTTCACAGAGGTGACATTGGTAGCTTTTAGTGAGGTCGTCTGCATCTTGGTTATATTTCTGCATATGACGTGACAAGTCACCACGCGTAGTGTATCCTTTATTACAATACATGCATTTATATGGTTTCAACGTATCATGAAAAATGACATGTGACGTAAGTCCACCTCTCTGTTTGAACATTGACTTACATATAAAGCATTGATAACTCTTGGTATTAGTGTGAGTACGATAATGATCCGTTAGATTAGCTTGTTGCTTAAATGCCTTGTCACAGTAATTACATTTATATGGTCTAAAGTCTGAATGAGATCGTGTATGCTTTCTGAACTCAGTCAGTCTAACAAATCCTGATCCACATACCTTACACCTGTATGACTGATCTTCATCCCTTACGTGAGCACGACGTACATGTAACTTTATATACTTCAATTTAGAGAAGCTCCTACCACATAGCAAGCATTTATGGGGATTCTTGGCCCCTCTTTCAAAAACAATCAGTTCTTTTAATACTGCATTCATACTGGTTTCGCTGAGCTTTGGTAAGAATTGCTTACCCTCGTCTTGCCCAATGTGAATTACATGTGTAGTGTGATCATCCCCGGAAACATTTCTGGGGCTTATGTGTGCTTTAAGGGTCGGCCTGAACTCCCGTTTATGATATTTATGGCAATGTGCATCATGTAGATGTTTGGAGGCAAATGTTTTATCAGGGCATAACTCACACTGGAACAACTTGGATGAAAGGTTTTCTGAGTGGTTGTATCTCTTATGAACATAAAGTGTCGCTGGATGACAAGTATTCTTCAAGCATATTTCACAAGTATAGCTTCCCTCTGGTTGTGTATTCGTATCAGACGTACAAATTTCACATGAACAACTATCTAGGTCACTGTGGAAGTTTATTATATGACGATTATATGATTTCTCCAACAAAGATTTTTTACAGAATGGGCAGCTAACAACTTGATGAGGATCTGTATGAGTCTTTAAATGGGCATGTAGATTTCTTTTTGTAAATCTGAAACGATAGTTTATCAATATTTATTATTCATGGTAATTGATATTTTTTCATGCTGCTTTTTCCAGCAGTCAGACATATAAAGCAGACTATTTACCAAACCATCTTTTCTGTCGGTGTAATATAATCACTGGTCATTTGGCGCAAATAAATATTGTATGCACTCCAACCAGTGGCACTCTTGTCTGGTTGCACAAGATAATTGCTGGTCACTGGGTATGAAGTCATATTATATGTAGGGTAGTCACGATACGCCAGAAGCGTATCACGATATACTGCAATACACTGGCATCGTATCGCAATACATACCACGATATTCGTTTTGCCTCATCTGAATTAAACAGAAACAAATCTTACATGTATGCAACAACTGACAGAATCTCGTCTCTTTAAGTATATACGGTCATATAGAAATGTGATGTGCCAAAATCGGTTAAATTATTGTAACTTAAGGGTAGATGGAATGTACTATGGAATAACTGACGTTTTGCTACTTTTATTTCAAGAAGGGAAGAATTTTCCAATGAAATAAAAATATCGCCAAATACCGGATCGTTAAAGTCATACCGTGGTACGTATTGCGGCAGCTGAGTATTGCAATATACCGGTATATCGTGACAGCCCTAATTATATGCACATCAAATTGACATGTTTAGACATGTTTACATGTACATTTGTTTTTTATTTCAGAATGTAAACCTGAAGTAGCTTGGCAATAATATAAGAGACAGCTTCTAACAGTAACTGAGCAGAAGAGGGAGGACTCAGGAGTAGGAGCGAATTCATTCACAGAGCCCAACGCTGTGTTGACTCATGCAATGCATGGTAAATGTACATGTATGCTATAAACGTTAATAGCAGATAAAAAGATTTGAGTTATATTACAGTAGGTCTATATGCTAGGAGTGTAACAACAGTCAAGTTTTGAAATAAAAACTTTTTGGTTATAGCAACATTGTGCCAAAGTTGGGTTTAATACTGTAGCATTACACTATATAGGTCATATATTACATAGACTGTCAGTCAACCTACTCCCTGTTCCTGCAAAGCTAAATCTCTGGATGAAGCTGTTAATCAGTTACTTGGCCCATACTTCCTTCAGTAACTAAACCTAGGACCTCTCACTCACTAGACTTGTACCCAACAGACTGAGCTATCTGGGCGGCTCTAACTATATCTAATATTAAGATTACATGAAATAAAATAATCAATGCAGAAAAATATACTTAAAGTCAACAGTTCTTAACAAATTTCATCTGTGAATTTTTTTTAACTAAACATGTGATTATTCTTAAATAAGCAAACTGGTGTCTGTAAAAAGGTGGTGGATCATTGAACCACTCACAATCTATAAGTCACAGGACAGACAATCACCCGGCTAGCTCAGTTGGTAGCACTCAAGTCTACTTCTACTGATCGAGGGGTTGTGGGTTCGATTCCCGGGCGGGGCATACTTTCGTGTAGCTTGGTCATGAAATTATGTCTATGGCCATTCTCCCTCCTACCAATGATTTTTAATTATGTAGGGCAGTTGTCAGTCACTGACCAAAGTATGCGCTTAGTAGTCGGTTAACAGCTAAATCCAGAAACTAACCTTTCCAGGAGTGAGTAGGTTAACTGACCGCCGTTAAATGACCTTACATGTGTTGCTACGGCATTAAACCCAACAAAAACAAACAAAACATTTTGGCAGACTCAGTCAACTGACTTAGTTCAAATATTGTATTGTACTTACATGTCTCCACAGACTTCACATATTTCAGTCATATTAGGATGTTTATGTTCTATATGTATATCTAGATCTACACGACTTTTAAATAAATTGTGACAAGCTGAACATTTTATCAATGATTTCTTTACTCTACGATGCATCACTAAATGTTGACGTAGAAAATGACCAGACGAAAATATTTTAGAACACATTTCGCATTGATGTACACCATAATCTGAAAAAAAAACCACTCTAAACAGTCACAGGGTTCGTAAAGATATATTTACTCACAAAAGTCAAGGACTTTTCAAGGTTAAAACTTCATTTTCAAGAACACATTTTGAAATTAGTTTAAGTCAAAATGATCAAAATATAATGATTACTACAACATGAACTCAGTTTCTTAAATGACAAAACAATAACAAATATGGACACTTTGTGATTTACACATAGCAACATACTAACTTTGATACTTTGTACCCATTTACTTTGCAATCAAATCAGCAAATCTTGCTAAAATTTTCTAAAGCAAACAATGGTTTGTGAATTTTACAACAACTAAATGTATGTATTTTAAAGGTTTTGATTAAAATTTAATGATTTTTGAGAAATTCAATGACCTTTTTTCATCAGTGTAGGTTTTACATGAAATTCAAACCAATGTGCACATGGCTATTTAATGATTACCAGTCAAACGTCTTAACAGCTCGGCCATACCTGCTCCCAAGTTATATCTTTGATATAACACTAAACCATAATTGTTAATTACCATCTAGCTGGTAAAGTCATACAAGTCAAGATGAATACAAGTATATTTCAGCAGGGCTCGAATTTAACAAATACTTGGACTTGCAAGTTTTTGTGAGTTGATTTTATTTCAACACGCAAAATGAAAAAATCTCCCTCATTTATTCTCCGAACTTTAATAGCATACATAATAACTAAAGCAACTTAGTACTATACTTAACAAGTAAAAAATTGCTGCTAAATGCAGCAAAGGGATTGTCACGGCAAACAAAAAAGAATGATTAAGTATAATCTAAAGGTAACTCAAAAGAGCATTATATTGAATTGTCATGTTAAGGTTTTTCAGTAATTAAAAGGTAACTTGTCATAAAACGTTTTTCTGTTCAAATGTAACAATCTCGTTCCAAAAGCCTAGTAAGATTCTCGATACTAGTTAGATTGAGAATCTTGACAAATTTGGAGTACGCGAATGGTCTGGATCTAGACACCATCTTTATGCCGACAGGATGTTTGGTTTTAGTTGTATTTATTTCCAGTAATTCATATTTGCATGACGCTTAAAAAGATCGGCAGAAGGGAAAACATAGTTCTTCAGAACAGAAGCTATTTACATGACTTATCGCTTCTGTTTAGTCAAGTGCTGAGGACATTGCGGATCTGTTCTTACCAATCCGTGTAACCAATCATCTAACTAATGCATAACTGTCCAGCATCTTTGAATTTCGACATTTTGATTTTACAGGCGTGAACATTTGTTGCATTTATTGCATTTATTTTTTAATCACGAGACAGTCATGCAATCTAAATGTGTGTGTCTTTGCCTTGAAATAGAAATATCAGTTTGCGCATAGTATTTAAGCAGAGGTAGAGAGTCAGCGAGTGAATCTTTCAAACCAGTGTATTAGAGAGTAGTCATACCTTTACTTGTTACGGAAGAATTTTGTTGCCGGATACACGAAAGGATTTAACATGTATTTTAATTCCGAAAAGATGCACTTAAATACAAAAGGCAAGCTATTTCGAATAGAAATCATTTTTCTTAATAATGAATTCACTCGGACTCGAGAAAACATACTCCATTCGAACAAATTAAAAACTGGCGAGCTTTTCACCTAGGTGTAAATGTCCGTCATTTTAACTCTCTTAAAATTACCTGGTCCGTCTGGTCAATAGTCCGTCAATATAGTACCAAACTTTTCATAATTAAAAAAAGTCTGCAAAAATAATCTTACATCTGCTCGATCTATAACCAGAAGCAAGTTCAATTACACAAAACGCTACAGTACGTTACATAACGATGCATTCTGAACTCCTCGGTCATACATTTGTTTACTTTAACGCCGGACATTTCAAAATAGCGTCCAAATATGTCCGAGATTATTCGCAGCAAATGGACGAGGACTTCCGAATGTATCGTTGCGGAACGTTCTATAACGTTCGCAGTTACTGAACTCAACCCTGGTCCGTAACTCTTATGCTCTTAAAATTAACTGGTCCGCTGCACTTAATCATAGTTAGAAAAGATCGCCAATAGAGCTCAGTAAGAGTAAGAATTAAGAGTCAATGTTACACGATTACGCTTCTTTATTTATACAGTCGGCTAATAAGAAAAAAAGGTATATTATTAAAATATATGAATCATATCAAATTAGTTTTCAAATGATAAATGCTCTAACAGTTGAAATATATAATATTTACAACAATTTGTGATGAAGCAATCGACGATTCTTTTAATAGTTAAAATCTGCAAAGTTATTTCTTAAAATATAATTTCGATATTGGTGTCTTATCTTTTCAAATAAAATATTGGCAAATATCAATAATATATGTACTATACACACATTATGATACGCATATTTGTTAAACTGTATCCGTATACTAAACTGGTCTCCTGGTCCGGTTGGTTCGCGATTTATACCTACCCCTTTTCGTGTGATTCGAAAGGATTTGCGGAAATGTGTTGATATAAAACGCTGATTTTTCGTGTGTTGCATTGTTGCAAGAAAAATTGTTTATATGGATTCCCCAAAAAATGATTTTTCTATTTAACTTTTAACGGAAATGGGCTGTACTATGACTGCATTAAAAACAATAAATTTGTCGGCAGTGGAAATCGAAAGGATTTTTATCATTTTTTATCACGTGACTTTTGCCCATTGCTATCAAAATCTACCCACCACAATATCACGGCGTTGAGACGCCGTGAAATTAAAGATATTATTGTGGGATTATATGCAAAGAATACCAAACATGTTTTTACTGCGAATCTTTGATTATATTATACCATCAATCTATCTGGCCGTTTCAATGTTGATTTGAGCCTCATTATTTCAGAATTTGCAATTTTCAAAATCCACTCGCAATTTGCGAGTATGCGAGCTTAAATTCGAGCCCTGATTTCAGTAAAAACAATATATATAAAGTTACCTATGGGAAAGATATGTTTCTTGGCGTGTTCTCTCATAAAGTGACTTTGTAACAGTGACCAGTATTTATACCTGTAAAGTATACAATGTATCATCTAAAATAAGCATTTTGTAGGACCAAATGACCATGGTTAACAAATCAAAGTTCATTTGGTCCAATATTATTCCATAAGGAATATACATGTATTTACGGTGACATAGAGGTGACATGGAGAAATATTTAAAATACGGCTACTATAACGTGGCCACGCAATAGCTTTTACGTGCGCATTCAATAACGTTTACGTGGCGCACGCAATAACGTTTACGTGGCCACGCAATAGCTTTACGTGGCCACGCAGTAGCTTTTACATGCGCACGCAATAATTTTACGTGGCCACGCAAAAGCTTTACTTGCGCACGTTATAATTGACCAATGAGAGTTGTCAAAATTGGCGTCCATTTTTCATTGGACAATTATTACGTGCGCACGTAAAAGCTTCTGTGTGGCCACGTAATAGTAGCAGTATTTTAAATATTTCTCCATGTCACCTTTATGCCACCGTAAGTATTATATAGGGTTTTTTTATATATAAATCTTAGTTCATTAATGTGCAATTGTATTATTCAAACATATTTCATTTATAGCAAATGGGCCTTTTAAGCAAATATATTGAGCCAATTCTAAGAATAAGAAAGATTGTGAGATAGTCAATACAATGGAATAATTCCAAGAACTGCAGATAAAAATTTAAATTCTTCAACACTGTACTCCAAGTTGTTACACAAATTCTATCAATAGTCAAACTAAATAGAGCAGGGTACAATACTAACAGTCTTGCAGGATTCTGAGGATTTAATTGCCCTGTTTTAACATGAATTTAAGTTTCCATAAATTGTTTACATGTGTCAGAATTTGTGCTAAACTTTTTTGTTTTTCTTAAAGGTTTAAGGTTAAAATCCATTGGTCCCAACTGAGATTCAAACCCACGACCTCTTGAGTCGTAAGCGGACACTCTACCATGTCGCCATAAAAGCTAGCTTGAAGGCAAGGGAGTACAAGTGTCGTATTATACCTCTGCTACACTATTGTAGGTAGAATCCCTATTATTAAGGAGAAATCTCTGAAAAACTGACTAGGGTTCCCTCTGGATTCCTAAGGCCATGCCGTACCGGAATTTTGTTAAGCGTTCGCGTAGAGTCCTCAATCCTAAAAAACAACAAAATTGTTGGTGAAATTCGATGAAATTCCGGGATTCGATGATTGATTTTTCTCAGGAAATACAGATAGTTCCTTGTTTCTGTGTATTTGATTAATGAAAATGTACATGTGTATGTTGTATATACTTTTTATATAGAATTACTTTAATCTCACATTAATGTTATAAACATTCCTGTACTACCAAGTACTTATTTGTGTGAATACTAGCTAGAATGGACATGTGTTTTTGTTTTCAGTTTGTGTTTTTTGTGAATAGGTACCTACGTTTGTCAAACTTGAGTTGACGCTTAACAAAATTCCAATTTGGCATGGCCTAACCCTGAAAAAGGGTATGGAGCAGAGAAAAGTTGTGGGATGCCAATATCTGCTTCTTTACATGACTTACTATTAGACAAGATACATGTACATGTATACTCATGTATAAGCCAATATCTAAGAAAATTTATATACATACTTGATATTACAACCGGAACATTTCCATGATCCACATTTATTATATTTATGTACCATAATTCTATGTATATGTAGTTTGATTGTGGATGAAAATGATAGACAACATTGGCTACATGAATACCTGTAATAATAATAACATAGATACAGTCAGATCTTGAGACAACGACATCTGTTACAACGACATTCTCGTTACATTGACATATTTTATGGGAACCAATACCAACATGTACATGGTCGGAAGAATTCATTACACTGACATATGCATTATAACGACACATTTCTTGGAAACGAACGATGTCAATGTATCGAGATCAGACTGTAGAGCATTGTTACATTAATACAGTATAACCTCTGCAGAGCTGCCCTCTACAGAACAAATCCTCTGCACAACATCAGCTCTTAATATTTCCTTTAGTAGGCATAATTTCATTTGAATTTAACCTCTGCAGAGCAAAAACCTCTCAACAGCAACACACTTTAGTACCCAGGGGTAATACTGGTCATGAAAAAAAACCCTGAACTTTTTTACACCGGGGGTCAAGTGGGGCGCTGTCAGTCCAGGGCAACGCCTTGGTGGGGGTCACAGAGGGCAAAGCCTCACAGTGGGTGTAGTTCAAGAGAGGCTGTATTGTATTTTTTATTTTTTAATGTACACACATATTGTTATTTTTTTAACTGTCAGTAGAGCATACATTAACCCAGCTGATTTAAATACTCACTATTGTACTTCAGTACTCATGATTGATAAAAATAGATATGTGTTATATCAATGGTAATTATGTATGGGGATTATCAAACGAAAAAAATTGAGCATTTTGATGATTGGGGTTATTGTATGCACTATTCCCAGTAAAATAGAATCTAACAATAGCATGATTAAAATAAAATTAACATGATGAAGTTAAATTAAGGAATGTAAATCATTAGATTAAAAGATTTTTTGCACAAGTTATAAGTGAAAAGTAAAACATAAAAATCAGTATTTGGTACAGTACAGAACAGTAAATAACACTGTTAAAAATGGTTTGGGAATGTATTCCGAGTAATTGAGTTTGGCAGGTTTCCTTAATTATGTACAGACATGTTCTTACACATTATATGTTAGTTTACAATATACTAATTTGATTTAGCTCGATTGTGAAACAGATTCTTTCAAGTTATTTAAGTGTGTCTACAGTCAGTTTTCTAGCCTTCCAGTACTACATGTTTGCCGTATGTAGTCTTCCAGTACTGAGAAGTACATAGGTAAAAGTTTCTTGTCAAAGAAGGTGGGTTTAGGATGAGATTCAAACCAACACAGAGCCAATTACATGTATGTGAAAACATACCACCATCAAATCGCAAAACCTCCTCCTAGAAGACCTAGACCTCATCTTGAGGGAAAGGAGACTTCAATGGTATGACCACATAGAAAGATCTAGTGGTGCAATCAAGGCAGCCAGTGCCATACAGGTCACAGGGACATGCAGACCTGGAAGGCCCAAGTTGACATGGAAGCAGATAACAGACGGATCGCAGAGAAAGGAACCTCTCTGCTATCGACCCTCAAGAGAGAGACTCCTGGAGATCAGGGGTGAGAAAGGCCAGGCGTGCAGCAAGCCAGCTACCTGGAAGGGGGCCCACTGATGTGGATAATGCCCCCAGACTTGCACGATAATCAAAAGTTTGATGATGATACCAATCAGTTGACAGAACTGGCTGTGTATATTAACAATAGTTAAAACAATCCATTGAAGGTGAATTTTGAGTCAGGTTGAATTTAATTCTGATGGTAAATTCATACACACATTTTACTTGGTAAGTTTCAAAATAACTAATACTTACCTGTAAAACCTTGTTGTTTTATGATATAATTTCATATGGATACGTTCTGTTATCGAAGATTTTAACCTCTTCTGACAATGTACACATCGCTTCTCTTTCTTTTCTGAAAATTTATGACAAAAATTGTACAATAATTATTACTGCTTTTTCCACTATTTGAAACAAATATATTGCTAAATTGTAGCAGAGGTATAATACGGCACTTGTACTCTTTTGATTTCAAGCTAGCTTTTATGGTGACACGGTAGAGTGTACCCTTACAGCTCGAGAGTTCATGGGTTCGAATCTCAGTTCGGACCATTTTTTTTTATTAGGTTACAAAATGATAAAATATATTTTAATACAACCAATAGGTCATGTGATCACTTCAGATAAACTTGGCTTGTTGATTTCACTTTGATACTGTAACTGGCAAAAAAAACTGAGTTAAATTGTTTATTTCAATTTGATGCTTAAAGGTGGCAAGTGATTGTAAGAACTTTTTATGTTCATAATATGTATAATAATTTGGAGGTTAGATCATTGGTATATCTTTTCAGCAAGCTAATTTATAATAATCTTTTCTTTAGTCCGGCAGGTAAATATACAATCTTTATTTGTAGGATTTGAACATTGCTGTCCACTTAAACTTCTTAGTTTGCAAGCCATGGTGGTAACTGGTCAGTCCCTAATTTAAAGAAATATACATACTGGAACTTAAGCAATTTTGGAAAACTATACATCTATACTTACTTAGAGCATGAGTTGAGAGTGGTTCATTTACAATCTTAGAGGTAGACTTGATAATGTTTTGGGTAGATAGCTGTATCTTTGGGGTAGATTCAACTATGTTTGGTGTAGATTCTATATTTGAGGTAGATTCAACATTTTCTACAATATTTTCTGTAGGAATATTCATCATCATGCCTAAAAATGTAAATAAATATCATATTGAACCATCAAAGTAAACACATGTGCAATGGTGCATTTTTTTATGAATTTTACCAACTGGTTTCACAATCAAGCAAAAAATGAATTTACATGAATATCCACTTGAGTTGCTAGAAAAGTACTTTAATTTTAGGAATGAGATTAAGTATAACAAATACAAGTTGTAACTTCTCAATTGAACTTACAACTTATTTATTACAGGACCAAGCTGATAATTTATTACACATCATAGTGAGCTAACATTAACTTTAGACATACATACTTCTTTACAGAAACATATTAATCCCATCTCTGATCAACTTGAGCAAGTAGTTAAATAAATTCATTAGATTCGAATACATTGTTTTTTTTCAAAGAAGACAAATAAATATTCAGGGCTAGACATTAATTTTTAAAGTAGGTCCACAACCAGCTAGCTGCTATACATGTAGATTTTACTTGCCCAAACCGAAAATTTACTAGCAGTAAAAAATTGCCTGAACCCAAATATATGGCAGGTCATCCTATAAGACAATAGGACAACCTTAAATGTCAAGTCCTGCAATTTAAATGGTAGGGGTGTAACAGTTAACCGATACATCGGTTAATATTGCAATACAAATTCTGACGTTTTTAACCGGTTCGTTTTTCTGTGAACCGTTTTTTTAGTTATGTTCCATTCTGATTGTTTATATCAGAATCTGAAATTTGAATGTTCGAATACAAGTAAATGTTAAATGAGTTGAAACCTTGAGTTATTGTTTGTAAAGTGAGAGAATAATTATCTTTGAAAGTCAATTCAAAACTTTTTTCTAAATTATTCAAAACTTTTTTCTGAATTATTCAAATATTTATTCATACATGTAGATCATTTGAAAATACAAATATCTATGTGTAATGTTGGTCAAATTAATACGATGCACGTGCATTATTTCATGCTTTGCATGTATGCGCGAAGAATAATATGTATTGCAATATATTGCAATACAGCTTTTGTGTATTGCAATACAGTTTTTATCGTATTGTTACACCCCTATTAAAATTAATATATATAATTCTCACCTTCAGTAGCTTGACATACAATATCTAAAACTTGTTCCATGGTTTGATAAACTTCATACATGTCCTTATGTTGATGTTTTATATGTACCAGTAGACTTTTCTTCCAAACATATTTAGCACCACACAGCACACAGGAGTAGTCTAATCTTTTACCATCATTTGTTGTAGAAGTTACATTAACAGAGTCAATAATTGTATCTCCCGTAGTAGACATCTCATTGGACGTTGATACCTCATTGGTATATACAAATTTCGTATATTCCTTGTTCAATAATTGCTTTACATGCTTTCGGTGTTTTTCATGAAAATGCTTCCTCATGAGTTTTATACTTCTTCTAGTTGTTCCACAAATTAAACATTCGATCATCTTAGAACTTCTTCTAGCGTTGTAGCCACTAACAACCGTATTGACATTAGGTTCATACTCAATGTCAACATCATACGGTTTGCCATTATGAAGCATTCGAATGTGGCGGACAATACTTTTTCTCCATCTGTTTACAACATCACAATACGGACATTTGTACCCTCCGGTGTCGGAAGCATATCTTTCACGTACTCGTACAACGTTACTCTTTCTTATTTTCTTCAAATTTGGATGAGAAATTTTTCCATGACTGACTACAGATTGTTTATTGTTAGCTTGATAATCACAATGTGGACAACAGTACAATTCCTCCTGTGTATCACCAGTTTGTGAAGATTCCACGCTATATGATACAACTTTACCATGCATCGACATAGAATGTTGAAACACCCCACGACGGGTATTAAATACCCTATTACACGTATCACATCTATAACTTAAGTTTTCTTCATTATAGGTGATCAAATCAGCTGAACACATTTCTATTGGATATTCATCCAAGTCTTCGTGAGAGAGTTTCATGTGTCTAACAACAGCGATTAACCATCGACTACTCTGTGAACAGACCGGACATTGGTATACCATTTCTTCATCTAGGCAGTCTTCAAGACTGACCTTCTCAAATGAAACATCAGTAACTTCTTCATGTTTATCTCTAATATGTGATACCATTGTCTCAGCGGATTGAAAAACTGAACAACAAACTGTACATTTAAAGTAGTCAGTGTTGTCGTCTTCATGTTGCAACAGGTAATCAAGATTACTAGAACCGTTTGAGCACATATGAACGCTGCCTTGTTCATAAGGATGCATCTTAGATAAATGATGATCAACACTTTTTCTACTGTTACTATGATACTGACAGAGAGAGCATTTATACCTTGTCTCATTTTTAAAACTTGGGCTTCCAATAATAATTACATCTTTCTCACTGAAGTAGTTCGCCTTATGAACATTTCTAGCGTGTCGTATAATGCATCGTTTGTATTGACTTCTTAATTCACAATATGGACACTGAAATCCGTCAAGGAATTTACTCTGAGGCTCAACTAGTATAGTAACTTGTTGTTTATCACTATGGAATTGATAAACATGTTTTACTGCACTCTCAGCTTTAGCATATTGTAGACTGCAGTAAGAGCATACATATACATGTTTATTATCTTTTGTGATCCCTGCCTCAGCACTGCTTGACTTTTCATCAGAACTGTTTGATTTTTGTCCAATCGTAGAAAACTTCACCATTACTCTTGTCTCTTGTTTTACAGTCACTGGATTCTCAGTCTTGACATTTGTTTGAAGATTACAATTTTCAGAGTCTACATCAACTCTAGTCTTAACATCTGCAATATCAAATCTCTCAACCATTTCTGGATGCTCGTTACTAATATGTTCTCTCACACAAGCTAGTGTCGGGAAAAATTCATTCTCACAATAAGGACAACCAAGCTTCACCGAGAAACTGATCCTTTTTCCTTCATCATCAACCATTGGTGCATAGTCATCATCTGAATCACCAAATTCAATATCTTCAACATAATCATCATCATCATTGTCAACATCATCATCATAACTATTTCCATCATTATCATCAGTAAAAGTTACACCTTGGTGTTCATTTACTGCATTCGTGATGCTGGCTGTCTCTTTTACTTGACTATTTGAAGTTTTGTTACAATCAAAACTCCCACTAACAGATTCTCTTTTCTCTGTCACCTGATTGGTCCAATTTTTATCATTACTTTCCCTTACGCTACCATAATCATCGTCATCATCATCAATGGGCTCTTCTTTGATCTTTGCATGATTGAAATTAATATGGAACGTTAAAGCAGATGAACGTTTAGCAGTGAACTTACAATGTGGACATTTATGCATAGAAGGTAAAATCTCAGTCAAAATTTCTTCAGGAATCTCTACTACTTTTGGTTTTCTCTTTTTTGGAGGTTTAGATTTCTTAGGCAACTCATTTTTCTTTTCCAATTCTACTGAACTTACAGTCCAGTGCGATTCCTTTTCTAAAGTAGCTTTAGTTACATTGTTCTCTTCATTTTGGACTGTACTGACAATGGGCACAACTTCTTCAACATCTGTAGGTGTAGCGTTAATGTCATTGTTTGTTTCAACAGTGGTATAGTCAACACTAGTTTTAGATTTCTTTTTTACTATAGACTTTCTGGGACTGTATTTTTTTCTAGCTGAAACATTTGGAACTTTCCATTCATCGTCATTATCGTAACCACCATCATCATTATATTCGTCATCATTATTATCATCAAGCTGAAGTTCCACAGAGTTTCGAGATTTTTTCGTAGCAGGAGTGAACTCAATCTCATCTTCGAGCCATTTTGGAACTTTTCTTTTCCTTCCTGACTTACGTACACTAGAGTCTCTGCTAGCAACTTTAACACTGTCAGCATGCATTAAATTATTATGTTTAACAATATCTGTAATTTTATGGTATGAGCATTCACAAAATTGACATCTGTATGCTGTTATAACGATTTGTTTATGACTTGGGTTACCATGACCTTTTTCTGACTTTATCTTAGAAGAGTCAATACAGTCTGAGTGATCATATACAATATGTTTATAGAGTGGTCCGGATTGTGAGAATAAAACATCACAGTATGGGCAGTCATAGGTAACTAAGGGTTTCTCATCGTGATCCACTTTCGCCATGGCAACATAGTTAAGTTTAATCTCCCCAGACTTTACTGCATGTTTTCTTCTTAAATGTTTTTGAATATCCTTAATGAGCAGGAATGTTTCTTTACATTCTGAACAATTAAAGTTTACTTTCAAATTTACATGAAGATGTAAATGTTTTTTAAATAGATCATACTCTTTGAACACTTTATCACACTCAATACATTTAACAGTAAATTTCTCGGATTCTTGTTTAGCTTTCGAAGTTTCTAATACATCATGATTGTCATTATCTCTAATTTCTGTCAGTTTATCATGGCCAGTTTTTTTACCAACATTTTCTTTTCCATTATCTTTGCTAGTAGAAACATCATTATCAGCATCACCTTCAACATTTTTACTTAAATCATCACTATTATCATAATCAATGTCACCATTTCTTCTTTCACCATCATCATTATTTAAATTATTGTCACCAATTTCAACTACATCAATGAAATCATCATCATTATCACCATCATCATCAAAGTCATCTTCATAATCATCATCAGATGCAAGTATGATATTTTCAATATCAAGTTCAAAGTCATCAGTTGCCTGAACTTCTTTTGTATTTTCTTTATCAGCATTATTTCTCTGTTTTAATAATTCAAATTTCTTCATGACAATATCTAAAGCCCGTTTTTTCATTTTCAACTTTGGTAAAGTTGAAATACCAGTTTCGTCAACTTCATCTTCTTCATTATTCAAATTATTTGACTTATTAAACACTCTGAATGTTCTAAGACCTAGTGATTTGAGCTCATCTGTTGTAAATATATGACCATGAGTCCTAGAGGTTAAATGTCTATTAAGATTTGATGGTTGCTTAGTAGCGTAGTTACAAAATGGACATCGATAAATGATGCGACACATGTTTAACCGAATCTCAACCGGACGTTGATCAATTTTTTTAACTTGTACACCAGCAGCTAATACTTTTGGTATTTTCATTTTGTTGAGGTCGATGTTTTTTACAAGACTTTTGTGTTTGCGTTCAAGATGTTTCCTAACAGAACAGGCATATTTTGAGACCTGAGGGCAATGGGGACATTTATACACTTCTGTTGCTGAACCTTTCAGCTCGCTTTCACCAAACTCCTCTTTATGAGCAGACGCCATGTGACGCTTTATACTTTTCTCCCAAAGGAATGTTTTCGGACAAATAGGACATTTAAGAATGACCATTTCTTCACTGTTTATGTCCTTTATGGAGCGTCTCACACGTCTGGTTGGGAACTGAACTTCTTGTAATCCTATCTCATCAAATATTGCATCCCCTTGAGCAGTAACCTCATCTGGATGAACATCTTTCATGTGCCGAATTAAACTTTTCTTCCAGAAAAAATTGGCACTACAAAACTTACACTGCACTTTTTCGTCCGGAGCAGAATCTTCCAATGGATGTTCGTCAGCATGGGCAGTAAGAATATGATTGATAAGGGCCTTGTTAACTCCTCTATGAACATACATTTTATGACAATATGGACATTTTGTGAACATGTTAGAGTTGTTTCCCTCTAATAAAGTTTTACCAGGATGCATGCTTTCTATATGAGTCTTCAACTCGTCTCTAGATGCGAATTTATCAGTGCAGTGTCTGCATTTATATGTAACACTATCAGAGGCGCTGTCATTGTCATGTTCATTGTTCTCTTCTACTGTTAAATTTTGTTCCTTACCACATGGTGAGTTTTTCAAATGTTCATTTAGTTCGTTATCATCTAAAAATGTCTTAGAGCATGCAGAACAGCTTGGAAGCAAAGCAACAGTACCATCATCATCAGGATTTTCTTCAATTTCCAAAACACCATGTACATCATATAAATGTTGTTTCCAATCACCCAAGTTCTTACAAGTCACACCACATTCCTGGCAATAAAAGGAAAAGTTAACATTTTCATAAATGCTTGAATCAACTTGTTCAGGTACAACAGTACTAGAAGCTTCAAGGGCTTCTCCTTCTGCAACCGCGACCATTTGATTAACATCACCAACTGTCATCATTTGAGTATTATCATACCCAGAGACAACAACTGTAGATGATCCCTCAATAGCACTCAGGTCTTGTCTGTCTGACAATCCAGGTTGATGTGTAACAGCAGCATTTGGAAGATCTGTATATTGTATAACATTATCACTAGATTCAAGTGTTTGTAGAGTTATGGTCTGTCCATCGGAGCTATCATTACCTAACACAGTAAACTGCATACCTTCCAAGTTTGTACCCTGAAATAGTCATACAATGATATTAGAACTAGTTACAGAGAGTAACTAGGCGGAGCATTATAAGCCCGAAAGTGTATTTTTTTTAGTTAAGATGAAGCATTTGTAAGACATTAGAATATCTCATATGAATATCATATTATGAATAATTGTGGATATCTAAGTAGAGAAAAGAGATACCATTGAGAATGCTTCTTTTTATTCGTGATGAGTATAACTAGTTATGCTCCAGAAACTGTTTTCAGTTTTAAGGTAATAGTGACCTTTGACCTTGTGACCCCAAAATCAATAGGTGTCTTCTACCTGATATGGAGTTCGAATATTGAGGGCCAAATGGAACTTAAATTATGCTCCGGAAACCAAATTGCTAACGGACGGACGGACACCACGGGGTATAACATAATATGTCCGAAATTCTAAATAAAAAAAATGAACAGAACAAAACAGAACATATCTTTTATTTAGTCACAGTTTACAGAGTAAATACATGTGAACAAATAAAATAGCAATACAACATACATTGACATTGGAGTGGTAGGGAAGGTGGTTAATAGTCAGAGTTGAGTTGTCACTTGATAGACAGTAAAAGTTAGTTTAAATTCAACCAGGGCCCCAAATAAACACTTGCTAAATTGCTTATAGCTGCATAAATTTCCTGTGGGCAAACACAAATTTCGAAAGGATGGCCTGGCAGGTGAAGAAAATTGAGACAGTTATGTACATGTATTAATATCAATGTTTGTTATTTGCTTTCAGATTTAGATACCCTTGTTATAATTTATATTCTAGACATAAAAAATACAAGGCACAATAAATTCCACATTGAATTTCAATGACACATGAAGTTATGATTGATTAAAAACGTTCCTACTTAGGACAATTTAAGGTGTTCATTTATGCATGACACAATGCCTAGCTGATGATATCACATTGACAAATGAAGACTGGATCTTCATAGAAAATAATCATTGAACATCATCGATGTAAATTACACAAATAAATCATTTACCTCTTGATTAACAATGTATACAACTTTATCTGTCTCATTGTTGACAACATCATTATTTTCATCAGCAACCATTGGTATAGACATATCTCCTTGTACTGAAAATATATGTGCAGTAATTTATATAAATACAAGACAGCTGAGAGTTGATGAGTGTCACCTGATAATAAATCAAAGGGAAATAACTCTAAAATAACATTTGGAGTTATGTTTCTTGTGCACTGTACCTCAAGTCATATTTGATTCTTATCTTTTTGAATTCTGTCGTAAAACAAGTTAAATAGTTAAAATATATATGCATATAATACATGTATATATAAAATATAAACAACTTGAATTAATCTCGCTATACATTTCACTTCTTGGTCCTGCAGTACTGAGCTAGCTGGATTAAGTTTCTTGCTCAAAGAAACAGCAAGGTAAGCTTGTGCAAACTCCCCACAGCAGTTATCTCCCTTTGTCAAATCAATAACCACTGCCACCACAAGTAAATTTGTCCCTCAGAGAGCTATTATATAGTTATACTATTCAGTATCATATATACATATTATGTTATCATAAATACTTAAGATTTCTCAACAAAAGCATCATACAAGTAGTGTGAGGTGGACCAAGGACCCTATTGGGTGGACAACGCAGCTCATTCTCGACTTTGCTCATTTTCCGGTATAATTTATTCATGAATTAAACAATATTGGTACATAATGATATATTTCTATTTAATCTATCTTATTTCTATTGCAGTACTTGTAAATTAAGTTATTAACCACATTTTTTGATAATTCAATGTTATTTTTCGCTACATTACGCCTAACATATTTTAGGCTAACTGTTACTGCTTGTTTAGATTTAAACATAAGTCATATCATATGGAACTACTTGCATCACGTGATTCATGTGAAGGCAGTGGTTAAAGTAACAACGCATGACGTAACCGCTGTGAGAAGTTTGAAGCTTGCAATGTGATTCAAACCAACACCAAGCTGGCTAGATCTATCATCCAATGACAACAGGCCCAACATTGCAACTATTTCAGTACTTAGTTAAAGTTGCTCCTCAAGCCATTGTAGTTGAGGTATAATATGGCACTTGTACTCCCTTGCCTTCAAGCTAGCTTTTATGGCGACATCCCTAGAGTGTCCGCTTACAACTCGAGAGGATGTGGGTTTGAATCTCAGTTCGGACCATGGATTTTTATTGGGTTACATTTGGCGCCCAACGTAAATAACCCACTAGGAATTGTGTGATTGCACCCTTAGATAGTCCCACAGACAATCAAGCTCCAAGAATTTGAGGACGAATTTTGTTAAGGAGGGTGTGTGTGTAGCAGAGGTATGATACGGCACTTATACTCCCTGGCCTTCAAGCTAGCTTTTATGGCGGCGTGGTAGAGTGTCCGCTTACGACTCGAGAGGACGTGGGTTCGAATCTCAGTTCAGACCATGGATTTTAATCGGGTTACACCATGAACACATGTTTACTTTTGATACAGATTTGAAGATTGTAATGTACAATAATTCACATTTTTCCAAATTTTATGACCTTTAGTAAGTCGATTCCATTATGGCTTATAATGTCAGTGACAACTTCTGTAGTAAAGGGAGACAATTGTATGATATCAAGCATTCAAAACTATCATACAATTACAATAAGTTAGCTCCCTTTATCTTAATATGCATACCTTCATTGTGTGTTCCTGCTACATTATCCACAGGTTCTTGTATAACAAAAGATGAACTTTGTCCATGTATGTTCTGGAGTTGAACAATTTTCCCATTCTCCAGTCGTACAAAAACTTGTTCATCCATCTTTCTATGCTGAAAAAGAACATGATACAGGCATTTTAGAATGAAGCCAAATAACTATTTTAAAGAGAAGGGGTAGATCTACAGATATAGCAATCATTTTATAAAAATACCACATGTGGAGAATTTCACTGGCATGGATAATGAATAATTAATTTTACGATAAACGTATCTTAGAAAATGACAACTGAACATGTAAATTAGTCAACATTTCTGTCTTGCAGAATACAAGACAACTCTGTTTGGCGATTGCTACTATGCATGTCTTTTTATAACTTCCACAGCTTTATGCAGTGGTAAAACTATTTTTAACTAACTTCAATAGAATTTTTCACTTGTTAAGTTGTTTACGGAAAACTCAAATTAAAAAAAAATAACCCAATGTACGACTCTGAGTCGGACAACCGTTGATTTCGCCACCCCTGCTGACATACAAACCTGCAAAACCAAAATCACGTGTACTAATTGTACATGGGTACTGCTTGCATACCAAAAAGGAAGTTAATCAATAATCAATACCGGTATTTTCAAAAATACCGCGATATTGTACCACAAAATAACAGGTAATATCGGGCACCTCTACAGTTTATGTCACTTTAATACACTTTTCCGGGCCTGGTTGACACCTAAATTGTGTTAATCCTAGTGGATGGCATACAAAGCTGTTTTTAGTGAAACTGTAAACTTGTTTAGTAGTTAAATGATGACGCATTAAATTATTACTAATGCAACCTATCTGATTTGATAAAGCACAGGAGCTGTCGTAACTAAGGCATAAATGATAGAAATTTAATCTAATATGACTACAGATTATATCAAAAATATTTTCTAGGATAATTTATCCTAAGTGATTTTGTCCTCTCGTTAGTGAACTTAGTCGTCTCTGTGAGTGTTACGAATAGGCATGGGGACGAATCGCCATATTCTAAGGTCAAGGACAAAGAAACGCAGGAACATATAAATGAACATGCGAGAATCTAAATAGTTTAACAAATATTTTTTTTAATAAATGAAACCTTAATGTTTATACACTGAAACAATTCTTTGGTTTGAAACTTTGGGTACATGAGGAACAAAGTTTTACACAAATCTACCAAACAAGTCCGCCATTTTGAACTGTTCGATTAAGAAAACGAACAAGTAACGAAAGCATACCTTTCATTTGAGAGTTTCTTCACAAATAGCTGAGCTTATTGATTCCTTTAATAAGACAGAAATATTGTTTCTCATATTTTCAGCACATAGTTTTACAGCAACAATATTAAAGACGTTCTTTAAACATGCCCAAGTCACGAGTCATAAGATGAACCCAAGTTTTTAAAATAGAACGAAAGATGTATAGTTACGGTTATCTCCCCTTAAAGGCTCTCCCGTTGTTTACATTATGGCGCCTGAAAATGAAAGTTCAGTCAAATAAATAAAGATTTCTGTATTGTAAGTTCGTCCTGTAGTGACATCGAATAGAATATTCAGCATTATGTTGTAGTTACAACGTAACTTAATTTATTAGGCCACAATGACACAGAAATTTGGCGCAGAGGAGGGTGATTACCGACTTTCAGTTTTGAGGGATTTGGGCAATCAGTTACAGATTAAAGCTGAGAGAATGCGTCTGTTGGCTCGAGCTGAGGAAGGACTTGGTGATGGAGATTATAATCCTTATTCAACCCAAGTAATATCACCAAATGTTGCAGCTTTACTGCAAGAAAAGTAAGTTTTCTCAAGATGATGTTTAGTCTAGACTTGTCTGCAATCAAGGGAGATAATTGATTTATCCTCTGTGTATTGAATGATTTTATTACATTTTGATTTTATTTTATAAGTTGTTCACTGAACCTTTACTGGGCATACAATAGTTCTTAATGAATTTTAAAATACTTCGATTAGCATATTGAACTTGGTGCTTAATTCTGAAACTTTTCAATAGCACAGACTATAGGTTACAGCATACAGCCTTACAGGTACATCTAACTACATGGTCATGGGTAGTTTAATCATACATAGGCCTACCATGATATCTGTACATTCATACAACATCAAAGGAAACATCATCAATTTGTAGTTTTCTTTTGTAGAGGATGAGGAAGGATCAACCACTTCAGAGGTGGGACCAAGTCCCCCATAAATTGTACAAGACACGGTCAAACCACTACCACAGGTGTTTTCAAAATCACTGATAATGTGTCACAGCACTTACCCGTTCACATTATGGGAAGAAGAATATGTCAGCGGCCGGATAGCTTAGTTGGGAGAGCACTCGCCCTGTAAGCGAGAGGTCCTGGGTTTGAATCCCGGTCAGGCTGCATATTTTTCTTACCCTGTGACATTTGGCGCCCAACGTGGGACCGTGACATTTACTTGGTCCGTTGAGAAACACTTGTTAAAAAAATATATGCTCCTAAAACGGCCTGGATTTCAGTTTGTAGGGGAGTATGTTGTGGCACTTACCTGTTCACATTATGGGTAAAAGGATATGTAAGCGGCCAGATAGTTCAGTCGGGAGAGCACTGGCCCTGTAAGCAAGAGGTCCTGGGTTTGAGTCCTGGTCAGGCTGCATATTTTTCTTACCCTGTGACATGGTCAGACAAATTCCAAGCCATGCTGTTGAAACAATTTGCATATAAACTGTATTCCGCTTATACTTTGTGTCTCATGGCTTCACTAGACCAAAGCATTGCCCAGATGATGGGAAGTCAGCAAATATTGTTCCTTTATTTAAAGGCATTAACAGCTAAAAAGAAATTTCAGACCTCTCTCCTTGACCCTAGTCACTTGCAAGACTTAGTTGATATTAAAAACTTGTGACTTCAAAACTTCAGGAAGCCAGAATCAAATCCCAGTCACTTGTCCTTGGAGTCTAAGATTCCCATGTCTACTGCTAGACAAAGAAGGAGACATAAGAAAGGTTCTGGTGGTACTCAAACAACTGTTGACATTAAACAATACAGACCTGGTTATACTTGGAATAGAGGTGGTAGAATGAAAGAATTAAGAATAAGGTTAGTAACTCAAGTACAATTTTTTGGGCTTTGAAAAGTGTCAAGTACATTTATTTTTTGAACAACCATGGTGGAATGTCATTTCATTGATCCAAATAGTTTCCCATTGACTGAAATTAACAAAGAGTATAATTGTGTTGACTTCTGAATTTCTTATTAATAACAAAATGCAAAATTTATATGATTATATGATTTCATGCTTCAACATTAATATCAAATATATGCACTGGTCAGCTTTTTATATATGTTACATGTATTACTGTTACATAATATTTCAAAATTCTACAAAATTTTGTGTTATATTTTAGACACCTTGCTAGAAAATTCTTGTACAAGTGGAAGAGGAAAGTGTTTGGAAGAGTCTTACCCTCTACAGCCAGGTATCTGCCATAAATATATCTTTTTATTGCATATGTTACTATAAATAGTAACAAAATCGACAAGAAAGTGCGCCAATATAGCCTCAATGTGGGCAATATATTCCAGTATTGAGCAAGTGTGCCAAAATATCGATATTTGGCTCACTTCCTAATGTGCCAAAAATTGATATTTGAGGCAACTTCCTGTCATTACGCACCTGCAGTTTAACAACGGCAGACTTTCCGCACGTGAAATTCGTACGTAATTAGCAACAAGAAGCTATTCAATTTTACGACGTGTGTTTTTTTTCATATGAAAAATTAATAAGATAATCAACAACCAGACTTACGTTTTATAAGCGTTCATTAGATTCCAACGTTTCGGCGTTGAAAACAAAACAATACATGTGACGTAACGTCAACATGCAAAATAGCGTGTTACGTCGGGAAAAAGTGTACTTATGTTGTAGAAAAATCATCATTACATGCATTGGTCCACATATGCAATAAAAAGGTTATGAAACATGGCAAGTGTGCCTTAAGTCGATATCGGCACACTTTCCCCGGCATTAGCCCTTGGGCTAAAGCCCTCGGGCCAATACCTAAGCAAGTGTGCCGATATCTTCCTTAAGGCACACTTGCCCTGTTTAATAACCTCTATTTAATTATACTTTTGTTCAGTTATTGTTTGATCATATCATAAATCATGTTCACACATTCAAAAGTCTAAGATTGGTGCTAACTCCTATTACAACTATTAATTGATGACAGCATTACATTGACAGCTCTAGTCCATTATCAATTTTTTGATCTTACTCAGAAAGGAATGAGCTACTGAAGATTCTATTCAAATGTTCTAGACAGTATGTGAGTTACTTAAATAAAAAAGTGATAATCCTGGACAGCTGCACAAATCACACAACTGCTTATTTCACAGACTGAATACTTCAGGTTATTATATTTCAGGGCACACTATCACAAAAGATTGTTACGTATTGCATTCAGAGGTTGGCATGATATGTGGTGGGAACTTAGGAAAGAATGGAGGCTTGTAGTTCGTGCTGAATGTCATCATAGGTAACATTTATAAATCTCAGAAAATTCAGGGTTTGACACTAACATTGCCCAGGGTTCGGGTTTTCATGAATTGTTGAATGCTATTGGTGACTGTAAATATTTATGTAAAATCTTTTTCTTTTATTTGAGAAATGTCATGGAAGAATCCCTGAATAACTGCCTAGGGATATTGTTTATATATATAATTACTAAAGCTTACAAGTTACATAATGTTGTTGGAATGGATTCTACAATGCACTTTGGTTGCTTTTTTTGTTGAATGAAAACTTTTAATGATTCTGACTTATTACTTCCATTTTCTATAAAAGAGTGATAATGAAATGTCCTTTAAAAGTCTGTTTGACATAATTTTAAAGTCAGACTAAGTCTTAAAGTGATCAGATTATAAGAGTGTTTCATGTACATCACCGTCAAATTCAGCCTGTAGACTTAGGAATTCAAATTGAAATATTTCCAATTAGTAACCCAATGTTTAAATTATCAATATTGCCATTTGAAATGAAATGAGCTTCAAGACTGTAATTACAAAATGTATTTTTGAATACAAGGTACAAGAGCTTATGGTATGGTCTCTCTCTCTCTCTCTCTCTTTTCATATTGATCTAATTTTTAACTTTTGCTCCTTATATGATATTTCAGGTACATTCTATGGTTAAAGACATTTCGTGCCTGGAAAGAATTCATTGTAATACAAAGAATTAAGAATTCTAAAATTGCTGTAGCTGAGCAATACGGTGAGTGTATAATGAAGCAGTTAATAAAAATCTGTATGTACTAACTCATGAGTGAAAGTTTTCAGTATCAATACTGATTTCAGCATTTTAAAATAAATTACTCTACAGTACCCACAAAAAGTTTGGAGACATTTTTGCTTTGTATGCCAACTGAATAGCTTTTAACTAGAATATGATAACTGATTATTATGAAATGCTTTCAACTTTTGCTTTATTTTTTTAGTTATCATTATAATTATAACTTAGACTTCAAAAATAGCATAAAAGTATTGTTATGGAAAATAATTACAATAAACATGGTTTTGGAGGCTTTCGGATACGGATGCTGAATCTTATGAAATGTGTTGCATTTACGCAATTTGTTTTCATTATACCAAAAAAAAAAAAAATACTTGAATATATTAAAAATAATGATTCTACAAAGATAACCATCACAATACAAGAATTATAGTAAATTTCTTTTGTTTCCAAACTTTTGGTGGGTACTGTAAGTAATTCATATGACATCTGTCTATTTAAATATTTTGGAAGTAGATTTTCAGTATTTTCAAAACTTTAACTTCCACCCAAAATTATTTTCTGTTCCTTTATTATATAAATTATGTTGATATATATCTTCAAATTCTATTGAAAATACATTTAATGATTTTTCATACTAAAACTTTCTACCGATAGTTATTTCAACTGACATTGTCATGTAGCCATCTCTGTTTTAAAGCTCACTGTGAGCTTGCTGCTATCTCTGTGTTGGTATGTGATTTCAACTGACATGTCTGATAGTAATATAGCCATCTCTGTTTTAAAGCTCACTGTGAGCTTGCTGCTATCTCTGTGTTGGTATGTGATTTCAACTGACATGTCTGATAGTAATATAGCCATCTCTGTTTTAAAGCTCACTGTGAGCTTGCTGCCATCTCTGTGTTGGTATGTGATTGGTGATACAACTTTAGAATGGTTAATACAACAACAACATGTCTATTTTGTATCAGGCCTCCAGCCCATAACAAGTAGAACAAGTAATAATGTGATCATAATGTACATGGTAAACAACATTGGCAATAGTTGAAACATAACACACTTTGTACAAAGATGTGAAATTTGTAGTTTTTTTTCAATTGTCTTTGGACAAATCAAATCTAAAAATAAACTTGCTCAGGTTTATTTTTGAATTTTAATAAAACATTGATGAATCTTAATTATCAAGTATTGTTGTGTAAGTAATTTAAGGCTAAAATATTTCTTGTCCATAGACAAGTAGGGTGCTAATTAGGGCTGTCACGATATGCCAGAAGTGTATCACTATATATTGCAATACGCTAGCACCGTATCGCCCTAGTGATAATGTTTACTTGTCCACCAACATAAATGTTCTAGTCAGACAAGTTAGCACCATGCAGCAGATAGAAGCCTGAATTACATGACATCAGTTAGTTATCGGACCAATGGCTTACTAGATATATTAATCATATTTTGATCAAAGTTGTTCTTCTATTACAGCTAGTGTCAAGCTTTCAAGAAAATGTTTTAATGGTTGGTTAAGATACACAGAACATAGACAAGGGAAAAGATCTGCTAATAAAAGAGCTGCTGACTTCCACAATAATAATTTAGTCAGGTATGACATTATATCATTGTGTTGAAGTTTCATGTTATAGTGTTTATAAACTGTCTTTCTGGAAATCAATCATACTTCAGTTATTAGAGGGCTAGTTAATTCACCTGACCCAATTTCAAGGACTGAATGAAACACTATTGTAACTCCATTTGAAAACAAAGGGTTAATAGAGTTACTTTAGTGTTTCTTTCAGTCCTCAATATATTGACCCTGAAGTCAAAACTTAACCTCTTGAATCTCCATAAGAATTTTTCAATCAAATTTTGAGCATAATATATCCACCAATTGCTCTTTATTTTTGTGATCTGTATCTGTATATATACGACGCCGTGACCACTGCTGGCGTGATGCGTCGGGGAGTGCGATGTGGTCAGTTGCGACCCTGGAGAGCTGTTTTAAAGCCCTCGATTGTCCTGACACACGCGATATCCTCTTCAAGAGCGTTCCAGTCGTGAATAGTTTTTACGAAAAAAGAATTTTTGTATTGCTGGGTTTTTGAAGTTTTGGTTTTGAAACAGTTAGAATGGTTTATGCAAAATTTTGTTACAATGTTATTATTTTCACTATTTGAATCAAGTTTTGGTTTAATTTTATGTTTATTTGTAATGGGTGTCAAATAACTTGTACTGTCAGTGATAATTCACACTAGTTAAGGAATATTTAATTTAAAACACAATCCTTAGTGAAAACCTATATACACTGGGGTCCAAAAGTTTCTTTACACATGTTAAGTTTTGATGTTTTAGAATATACTTAGACATACTTCACATGTTGTTGGTTTCACAACTAACATACATTTTATCATTAACCTTCATTCATGTTCTTATTTGGTGTCACCTCCTTTTTTGTCAAAATTTGGGTTTAATGAAAAATGAACTTTATTGAATACTCATTGCATTTTCCTCTAAAGTTCAAGTTTTCAGAAGAAAATATGAAAAATGAATGTGTAAAAAAACTTTTGGACCCCAGTGTATGTATTAAACCCAGCTAAGAGACCTGAAATTGACACAATATGTTATAAATGATGTAATTTCTCGGTCAAAATTGTCTTTTTAAGTGTTGTCTGTTTTTCACTGTTGTTTTTTTTTCATGCCTTTACTTGGCAAAATGATATCATTACCCAGTTCCTAGGTCTTCGATCAATTACAATAAAAACCAGATATCTTAATAAAATATTCAGTACAAAGTTTGCATTAATATAGACTATTGTATCGTAACTAAAATTATATCTAGCTATTAATAATATAAGTATTAATAATATGTCAGTTGGTAGGGCTCCAAGATTTCGATTCTAGTGTTTTGAAGGGGGTATGGGATCGAATCCCACCTGGAAGGTTATACCCTTCCATGAAAATTTATCAATTATGTCAATTTTCCTCCATTAATAAGGTATGGAGAAGCTTCTGGCCTTGTTGAAGGGTAGGTAAGTACTAGTTATAGACAAGGGTCCAGGAAAGCTAGGTTAGGTGCCCTGTTAGGTGACACTGTAAAATAACAAAAAATTTGTTGACAGCATTAAACCCTGTATAAAAAAAGATAATAATAAAACAGGATACATTCATGAATGAACTCATAAATTAAGTTAAAACTTACTCCATGTATAAGTGTTGTTGTAACACTATAGTTTTATATCTGTAGGTCATGTTGGTTATCCTGGATATCAAGTCATGAAGTCATACAACATAGACAACATATGCAATCTGTTGCCTTACAATTTTGGGCTTATAGAATTCAAGCTCAGGTATTTTCTTGATTTTTAGCTTGACTTTACGAAGTAAATGGAGAGCTCTCCTACTCGCCATAGCGTCTGCGTCCTCGTCCACATTTCTGATTAAAGTTTTTGTGCAGTAAAATATTTTTTACTATAACTTTTTTATTTCTTAAGGTATCAACTTGAATTTCAAATATATGTTCCTTATTATCAACAACATCTCATGTGATGATAACTCCAAATACATTTTTTTCAGATTTATCCCCCCTTGAACTTAGAGTTTTCTATAAAAAATGTTTGTTTTTACTGCAACTGTTTTATTTCTTTAGGTATCGACTTCAAACTTTAAATGTATGTTCCTTATTATCAACCTCATCTCATGTGACAAGGTTCATAACTCCAAATAAATTTTCTCCCATGAACTTAAAATTTCCTTTAATTTTTTATTTTATATATTTTTACTTTAAGTTTGTTAAGGTTATATTTTCAAATTTAAAAATATGTATGTTCCTTATCATCAACCACATCTCATGTGACAAATACTTACTTAGTCGAGCATGCTATCTCCTGTGACAGCTCTTGTTTAGTTATACAGTGTAACCTCTGCAGAGCGACTTTCGGCGGAGTTTGAAAAAACTGCCGTTCTGCAGAGGTGCCGCTCTGCAGAGGTAGACTTTTTCTACCAATCACAAAAAACGGTCGTTTCGGTACAGAAAACTGGCCGTTATCTGTTCCGTAATGTAAATACAGCTATTATCGGGCGCTGATCAACAAAAGTAAAAAGTTTTAATATGATTACATTTTTTATTAAATAAATCATTATCACCATTCGAAATTCCTAGCATGATGGTTAGTTTTACGCTCAAGAAAGCAATACACCAGCGAAATCATTCCTTTTACCGTCATAATTGTTTTTATACCTGTCTAATGGCGAATGATATTTAGCATGGGTTATCGTCGTCTTTTCGGGAGTAACTATCTGATTCGACTCTTAAACTTCAAATAACTTTAAAACTGAATTCATGCCATCGAAGCTTTTAATAATAAGTACAATAACAAATCGTTAACTAGCTGGACGTATGTACAACTGATACTTGATGACATTAGCCTACCAAACAAAACGCTCCTCATCTTAGATTCATTTGTTGGTGTCATGGAAACCATATGTCACTTGTATATTAACCCCTGTTAGTCAAATGATTTAACAACATGACACTTAAGAGTAGTATAATACGATTAAGGGTATTGCTTATTGTTTAAATCTTCCGGTCATAGATAATTATCGATAATTGATATTAACCTTGCTAGACTTAGTGTCGCTGTTCAGAGGTAAAGAATAACAATGGGAATTTATTTCAACTGCTGTTTACCGCTCTGCGGAGGTGTCGTTCATTAGAGGTAAATCATAGTGCAAAATCGACGGGGGGATTCTAATATGCCGCTCGTTGGAGGTTGCCGCTCTTTAGAGGTGCCGTTAGCAGAGGTTATACTGTATACTTCTAGATTTTTCAAGCTGAGTCAGAGTCTGAGGAAGACCAAGGTATATTAGAAAATTTTGGTTGATTCGCAATAACCAAGTACAAAGATTATTTGAATGTAGAAATTTATGGAATAAATAAATATATATATATATATCTATATATTTTTCTACTGTGCCCTTTTGTACTCAGCATGCATTAACTTTAAACATAAGGGGCTTCTTGTAAGGTTTTCTCTCAAAATATGTGAGTTTCAGGGAACTTATTTGCCATTGCTCAATATTTAAACAGACATATTAATATATTCTGTTTTTTTAGTTCATTTACATGCCTTCTTTATAAGGCAAAATGTAAGAAACACTACTTTAGTTTAATTTTCTTTATTACAGCTTTGCTATGTTTAACTTTACTGATAACCCAGGTCGATAGCGCAGTTGGTAGTGCGCCGCAATTTGGAATCTCGTGCCCAAGGGGGTGCGGGTTCGAATCCCACCCGGGGAGGTTATACCCTTCCATGAAAATTGGACAATAATGTCGATTTTCCTCTATTGATTAGATAATATGGAGAAGTTAGGTTAGGTGCGCTGGACGCCGTAAAATGACCTAAATTGTGTTGACACGGCATTAACTCCAATAAATAAATAAACTTCACTGGTTGATGCATTCTTATACATGTATAATTTTTACAGTATTGGTTGATATGGCAATCTAAACTAACAGAGAAAAGATCAGCTATAATGAACCATTATAAAGCTATAAGACATCATAATACTACATGTGTCAGAAAATGTTTTAAAGGTTTATATCAATATTGGTTGTATCGTCAGAGGAGAGACTTAGAGAAACGTATGTATCTTACAAAAGCTTCTTGCATGAAAGAGTTCACCCCCAAAAACATTTTTTTTATTATATACACACATATTAATAGTACTATATTTAAAGTAAACATATTTAAAAATTTTTAAAGGAGCTGCTACAAGCACCACACATCAAAAAAGAATTTTATTAGAAAACATTATCTAAATTGACCTTTACATTTTTAAGGTGGTCTGGTACTTCTGACTTTTTTTAGATTAGCATATAATTTTTGGTATTGTTTTAAACTTGAAGATATTTCCGATTCGGATCCACACTTTATATGATGTCATTATTGCTAATAACATTACCATGACGTCGTAAACATAACGACCGCATGCACTTCTTGCGTCAGTCGACAATGGAAAGAACACATCTATACCTTTACTGGAAAGAACTTGAAATTTGGTAAGCTTATCCCATGCAATGTCTTAAACTACAGTGCCAGGTACCAGAACTGTTATTCTATTTTGTATGTATTTAAATTTCTATCTCTTTAATTTGATTACAAGCTGACATATCTCTCTCAAAGTGTTCTAATATTACAGATAAATGTGACAAGATGTATACAGACAATCTAATACATAAGATGTACACGATATGGTTTGAGTCTTATCAGCATAGATTGCTGATTCATGAACGTCAAGATAGAATTACATCCCTTGCTGAACGATCACAGAAAAGACAAGTATTTTGTCATTGGAAACATTGTATCCTTGTTGTATAAGTTTGATTAGTTTAAAGTGTTTTTTAAAGGATTTGAATGGTTTTTTTTCATGCTTGACAGCGAAATGTGATATTGTTTAATTAACATTTATGGAGAAAAAATTTAATCTTATATTTTAATTGTACATGTAGTCAAAATGGCCTCATCTTATAAGATAATTGTCATCATCTTAAAATGAATTAATGATGCCACATTACTTTGTACAAAATATCTCTGACAAAACATAGAAAAAGAAATGCAAGAAACAAAACATTCGTCAATTTATGAATAAAATCTTTCTAAAAACAAAATCATTTTAAAGTGTGAGCTCAGAAAATGAAATTTTGACTTGTGACTATGGTGCTATGTTTACTGAGCTGACTAAGAAGGGGTTTGTTAGATCAGAACTTACTACCTTCCATAGTTTTTACATGGGGTTTCCCCATGTTTAATAGTGGACTGTGGCAAATCCTCATCAAAATTTGTCCCAGAGGATTACATTCAGCTGTGCGTGCGCATTACAAGGGATAATTACCACTCGTCGCCTCAATCTAACAATGTCCTATCTCCATTTTTGAAAAAAATGAGATAATCATCCCAAGCGACTTGTATGACCTTGTTCTATCTTCTAAAAACATTTCGAGACTCTAGCATGTCAAACGGCCCAATCCGCCAATCGTACATTATCCTATCTTCACACATTTTCTCTGCTCACAGCCCAAACATTGCTCTATGTCCAGGACATAGATCAATGTTTGGGCTGAAAATACTGTTATCCGATCAAAAAGAAGTTTTCGTCAATCGTTTTATGTCTTAATTGACTCTAACAATGCTCTAAGTCCATAGAAGCTTGTTCGAACGTTGCTCTATCTCCTTTCGTCGGGTCGGAGTACAGAACTTGATTATCCTGTTTTTGCTCTCCAGTGACATCATATTCTCAGTGTATACCAAAAGTAATATGTATGCTGCAACATAGGCAGTGTTTAAAACCCAAAACTATAGAAAATGTGCACACATATCATTAAGTTGTCTTCTTGAAGATAGCGCAATGTTAGAACGAGATACATCAACCAAAATAAGCGAATTTTGATCTATCTCCAAACACATTTTTGCAATTTTCAGCATTATTATTTATAATATTTCAATCATATTCCTCATGTATGTGTTGAATAACATTGTCTATGTGCCTACCAAGTACATGTGTCATGTCTATACAGACTGAAACAACGAAGATATAACCTTTCGATTTTTTGAAGTTGATTTCCTAAAAATAAAAATTTGGTAGTTAGACCATTGTTAGATTGAGGCGACGTACTGCAATTAATGTAGTCTGCATTACGCGTTAACAAGCAGACGATAAGAAGTACATGTATGGCATATGTAAGGTAAAGGTCCCTTGTATCGCTTCCGTTTGTTGTATACAGCCATATATTCCATCAAAACCCCATGTCTGACAGCACTATTGGCACTTTGATTATTTGAGTGTGTTGTTGGCTTGTTCTGGTTGAGGAGAGTTCAAGAAAGCTGGTATATTGAGATTGTTCATGTTGAAATATATAAAATGCTAAATGAATCATTCCTTGACCCAGTATACAGATGTTTTATTACAGAAACAGAAATATGAACAAATTGCTGAGGCTGAAAATCATTATAGGAATAAACTATTGGTAATATATCTTTGTATTTTATTAATTTCTTTTTCATGGAACAGGTTTTGTTAACTAATTTCAATTGTTTGATATTTGGTGACTGTGTGTCTTTTTATCTTATAGAGATATGCATTTATATTTGATTTAGAATTTGCAAAAAAATATACTGGATTTGATTTGAGGTATTAACTAGGGGTGTAACGGTTAACCGATATACTTGTTTATATTGCAATACGAATTCTGACAGTTTTTAACAGGTTCGCTTTTCCTTGAACTGGTTTTTGTAGTCATGTGCCCTACTGACTGATTTCATCAGATTCTGAAAGTTGATTCTAAAATGCATTGAAAACTTAAAATAATCTTTCTTTGTCTTGGAAGATTAAACATTTAGTCAAATGCGAGAAAAATTCTCTTCCCAAAGTTCGTTTCAAAATATGCATTAATGATTTTCTAACTTACATGTATAGTCCATTTTACACAAGTTTTCAAACATTTGGGTAAAAGATCTTTTGAAAATATGCATATGTGTGTAATGCTGATCCAATTATGACATAACACATGCATTAATTCATGCTTTTTATGTACAGTGTATATCTAAAAACCGGTCCGTATTACAATATATTGCAATATGGGTTTTGTGTATTGCAATATGTTGCAATACGGTTTTTACCGTATTGTTACACCCCTAGTATTAACTCTTTCTTAGAAGTCTATAAAGTTAAATATTTATTTATTGTGGGAACACAGACTTGGTTGAACTAGTAACTTAGAATACACTTACAAACTCAGGTGAGCCTTCTAGAGCCATCTTGACTTTTGTTATATTTCAGAAAATTGGGTTTGGAGGTTTCCGTCTTATTGTTGTACAGAAACATTTAAAGATTATCAGAAAACAAATGGCTGATCAGATGAGATATAGACAGGTAAATATTTTAAATATTTTTTATTATTCTTTTTTTTATTTTTTTTAATATTTAATTAAAATTTAAATGATATACTTGTATGTAATTTAAAAAGGCATTAAGTCAGTCAGTAGTTAAACAGCAAATAAGTTAACATGAGTTTTGAAGAATATAGGTAAAAGTGGTAGATGGAAAATTATGCCCGAGGTAAAAAATCCAGCCCTAAGTAGTCACTACTTGGAAATGACTGATAAAAAAAGTTTATAGTTTTTATATGAAATGTTGAACTAATATTGTTACACTTGTACAAAACTTAAAGTTAATAAATTTGTCATAAAAATGCACAAAACCCGGGTCGATAGCGCCGTTGGTAGCGTGCCGGGATTTGGATACTCGTGCCCGAGGGGGTGCAGGTTCGAATCCCACCTGGGGAGATTATACCCTTCCATTAAATTTGACAATAATGTCGATTTTCCTCCATTGATTAGATAATATGGAGAAGTTTCCGGCCTTGTGGAAGGGTAGGTGAGTACTGGTTATAGACAATGGTCCAGGAAAGCTAGGTTAGGTGTGCTGGACGCCGTAAAATGACCTACAATTGTGTTTACACGGCGTTAACTCCAATAAATAAATAAATAAAAATGCACAAGTTTTTATGTTATACTTTTCAAATGGTTCTATAAACTTCATAAATAAAAATATTTTTACAAAATCTGTCCAATTTTTTTAAAACAAAATCTGTACACATGACCTATTATTTTGGGCCTTAGTTATTATTTCACATAAATTTAGATATTGATATTATACTATATTGAACAGTTAATCAACAAAGCTTGGTGTACATGGATATTTAGATGTGAAAATAATGAAGAATTAAGTATTATAACACTGTCACATAAAGCATGGAAACATTACAGGTAATTGTGTATCTAAGTTTTGTTTTGAGCTTTGTTGAATTTCATAGAGGACTATACTGTGAAGTTCCACTTTTAAAACCTCCTTGGTTGTAGTGAAAGAAGGATTTTTTGTTGATTTTTTAAAGACCCAAATGCAAAGTTTGAGAAGCAAAAAGTTCTTATCTAAATACCATTTCATTTTATTTCTTAAACTTGAAGCAAAATGCTCATTATTAATACCATATCGCATTCAAACCTAGTCACATTTTTATTTTTAAATTTAGACCATGGAATTTTAAAAAAACAACTGAAAAATCCTCAATAAATTTAGAACATTGATGCATTCATCCAAAGATATTATAATTTTAAGCCGAAAACTTCCTGACCACCAATTTTAATGGTGAAGTGAAGCGTATACTAGGTAAATTTTCTCAAAGAAAGTAGCAGTGAAGGTGGTTTAGTTTGAATTCAGGACCTTCCCTATATGCATGTCCAACTGCTTGACATCTGGTCTTAATGTTTGTTTAATTGTGCAGTGATATTATATCAATAAATATAAATAAATTATATATACATGTATAGTGTAAGTAATAAGTAATTCTAATTGATAGAAATTATAGTGATAATATTTTTTTATTTCTTATAGAGGCATATTGTTGAGGAAATGTTTTAATCAACTATTAGCTTATACAGAGTGGAGACAACATAGACAGGTATGTAATGAGTTTGTTACTGACTTAGTTGGAAGTTCAACTAGATACAAATCTAGGAGGCCTGGGATTAATTTTCTAACTGGAACCTTTGCAGAGTTGTAAACTATCTTCTAGGGCTGTCACAATATACCGGTATATTGCAATACGCAGCTGCAGCAATATGTACCGAGGTACGATTTTAATGTACGGGTATTTGGCGATATTTTTTATTTCATTGTAACCTTTGCGAAATAAAAGTAGTGAAACGTCAGCTTTTCTATTGTACATTCCATCTAACCTGAAGTTGCAGAAATTGTACTGATTGGGGCACGTCTCAGTCCTAAATGACCGTAAATACTTAAAGAGGCTAGATTCTATCAGTAGCTGCATATAAGATTTGCAATTTTTCTGTTAAATACAGCGGAGGAACAACAAATCTAAACGCTCACAATATATTGTGGTATGTATCGCGATATGATGAGAGCGTATTGCAATATATCGCGGTACGCTTCTGGCATATCGTAACAGCCCTACTATCTTCTATGGTCATTATTAATCATCAGGAATCAATGAAGTTTAAATCTTAAATCAAATTGCAGCTCATTAGGAATAAAGTCCTTAAAAATCCTTTATAACTGAAGGATTGTGAAAGTGTAAATCATTCTTTACTAGTTTTCTCCATTTGTAGCCTCCATGCAGTTAAAGTTCACTTCCAAAGAATTTCAGCATTTAGACATTTTGACTCTAAGACTCACAAAAATATAAAGCGTATGTAATACATGTAACTGATAATGCTCATCTAGTAAACTACTCTTCATATCCTTATTACATTAACTATAATTTCAGGCCCAGTACGCTAGAGCTGATGCACACTACTACATGCAAGTAATGCCTCATTATATGTATAGATTGAAATTTTTTGTACAATTAATGAAGAATAACAGAACCAACATGGAAAATGCTGTTGAATTTAGAAGGTAAATCTATCCATTTATATCTCTTAACATATGATTATATAATGTGAATTGGATTTTATTTGAGGTTGGCTTGGCATAGGAGATTCTGATGACAATTACTGGCTGGTTTGAAAGAATAATGCCTGAGAGATTCAGTTCAGCCACCCGGCTAGATCAGTTGGTATCACGCAAGTCTACTGATCGAGAGATCGTGGGTTTGATTCCCAGGTGGGGCATACCTTTGTGGAGCTTGGTCATGAAATAATTTTATGGTAACGGCCATTCTCCCTCAAACCAATGATTCTTAATCATGTTGGTCAGTTGTCAGTCACTGACGAAAGTATGTGCCTAGCAGTTGTTTAACAGCTAAGCCAAGAGATTTAGCCTTTCCAGGAATGGTGAGTAGGTTGACTGACTGCTGTTGAATGACCTATACAATGTGTAGCTATGGAGTTAAACCCTACAACAACAAAAGAGCTTCAGCTCAAAATTTGTTTCTATATTTTGTTACAAGTGTGTTTAGTATCTAGAGTAAAGGAGATTCAAGTTCTATTCTTTCATAAGTTAATCCAAACTTAACTTTAAAGGGTATATGTCTATAGGCGTGTTGCCTAACGATTTCGCTACGTATTGCTATGAAAAAGTGCTTTCTTGTAGCTCTTCTCCTTAGGAAACGGATTGCTATTTGAGTCACAAACCAAGATGGCGGCCTGTGCCGAGTAACACTTTGGCGCTTATTGCAATTGCATGTTTTCGGGGCCATTTCCAACTTAATAAGTCTTTAACAAGTATAAAATCATTGCAAAAACATATGTTTATATGAACGATTACAAATATTTGTTAATTTCAATTCATCTATAGTCAGTCAAACATAAAAACCAAATTGTGGGCAAACAAGAAGTTACATTACTGCAGAGGCAGCTATTGTGATTTATTAAAGTGCTCTCGGGTAGCGAGAAGATTTTTTTCACTAGCTTTCACTACGTAGCGAAATAAAGCGATATCTTGTAGCAAGTCGTTGCCTATGATTTTGCTACGAAGCGATACCTAGCGAAATGCTTAGGCACTATATCTAATGCATGGGTGAAAGGATTCAGAACTGATCCTGAAGTTCAGGATTTTTGGAACAGAGAAAGGGTTCTTTTCATATGGTAATGAGGCTTTAAAAACATGAAATTTGGAAATTTCAGGATTTTGAAAATGATGAACTTTCACCCATGCTAATGGATTTAGTGACATAAATTTATGAATCGTTATTGGTGTTACATTCAAATGTATAATTCTAATCACTGTTTCAGAGAGAATGCATTAGCTAGATTTTTCTATTTATGGGTAAATCAATTTGAATCTAGTAAAGAAAACAGAATGAATGAAAGAATGGTAAGTTGATATTACAGTCTGATAAACCAGTAGTTAGGGCTGTGGATCGTTGAGCAAGTGGCGATCCAATCCGAACCACGATTCATGTGTAGCGATTATCGAATCGGACCACGAATCACTTGTTAATGGAGAAGCATACATTAATTCATGTTATAACAAAAACAGGTAAAGAATTACACAAGCTTTTACTATGGAAAACCATGTACTTTAAACATTTCTATTACCAGACGTTTCATGGGAAGTTTAGGTGATAACATTTTTATTATGTGTATCAATCGAAATTTTGACACAAGATAATTCAGTCCCTACATAAATTAAAATTTTCATAAGTAGTGCCGCTCGTTTTCAGTGTTAATTAAGCTAAAACTGTTCTTTCAGTTTTCTCCAGAAATAGATCCCGATCCGCCAATCTTGGACGTGACGAATATTCGTACTCGATTATCTAGTGGAGATCGCGAATATCCGAGTACTCAGATACTCGCAGCAGCCCTACCAGTAGTTGTAGGGTTATCTAGTTTTTATTAGACAACTTAAATTTCTGCTAGGACAACTAAAAGTAAAAGTGTTATGATTTGTAATTTTTTACCATATTATTGAATATTATAATTATAACCTGGAAGTTGGTTTTGTCAAGTGAATGAAAGATAAAATTTATATTGTAAATAAAGGATTAATTTGCTCATGTTTTGGACTTAATTAGTAAATTAATTCATATATGTACAGTACCCACCAAAAGTTTGGAGACAAAAGAAATTTACTACAATTCTTAAATTTTATAGAATCATGATTTTTAATATCTTTAAGTATAGTTTGTGATAAAATGAAACCTAATTCCATGAATGCAACATGACAATAAGACTCAGCATCTGATATCCTAAAGCCTCCAAAACCATGCTTATTGTAATTATTTTCCATAACATAGCTTTTATGCTATTTTTGTAGTCTCAGTTATAATTATAATAATAACCAAAAAAATAAAGCAAAACTAAAAAAGCCTTATAAAATAATCAGTTATCAAATTTTAGATTAAAGCTATTCAGTCGGCCTACAAAAATGTCTCCAAACTTTTGGTGGGTACTGTATATTGTAATCACATTGCTATATTAACTTGTTGTATTTGTAGGCAATATTACATTATGATGGAAAATTAGTGAAGAAATATTTCAAATCATGGAATTGTAAACTAGTAGAAAATATCAAAGAGGCAGAAAAAGAGGTAAATACTTTTTGTGTTACATTGTAGAAGCAATGGTCTAGTGGTAAGGTGTAGGAGAATTATGTAGGAGAGTGGTCCAGTGGTAGGGCACAGTGGTAGGACACACGCTTAGGGATCTTAAGATCCAGTGTTCGAACCCCACTAGGGACACTGTGAATTCCTTGAACAAGAAATTTACCTTAAGTGATTCTACTTCACCCAGGTGTAAATGGATACTGTGAGGGCCACTGGCATAAAGGGGCTCTCAATGTTGGTACTAAATTGTAAATAAGTCAGCTGAATATGTTTACTTGTAGTTGGTATGTTTACAGTCTAAAACCTTGACTATAAAATACCAATAATTATTTTACTTAACAAAATAATTAACTTTAATCAATACTTAATAATTTTGTTAAATAAACTTATCTATTTACAATACATATACAAAAATGATGCGGATATTTTGGCTATTTAGAGGATTTGTCAAAAATGTTTATAATTATATTTCAGGCACTGGCCATTGAACATGACAATGTGAACATATGTAGGAAATATTTACATACATGGCGTAAATATATTCAAGATTTAAAGAAAAGGTATGTTTCATTTCGAAATTCTATAATGTCATATTACTTTGGTATTAAATAGCCAAAGGCATATGTAAATGCTGCTATTTGCCAATAAAGATGTATGTATGTATGTATTAAATGAGATAGCACTCAGCGTGCATGTGCATCTGTGTACTTCCGGCATGTGGGTCAGTGAAACCTTTTTCAACTTAAATGTATTTATTTTCAAGTTTTTAGCATTTAATCGCAAAAACATGGATTATATTTTTGTGTTTTTATACTCAAATTTGAATTAACGCACCACCAAATATGTACTGTGTTATCTTGTGTTTCTTTGAAGATTTGTTCTGTAGAGGGCTGCTCTTTGTTTTGCTTATCAAATTGTTTTCATAGATTTGATGATATGTTATTTGATATTTAATTGATACAGTGAGAAACAAGATATAGAGGCTTCAAGATATTATTGTAGAAGAATAATGAAGAAATCTATACATGCTTGGATAAAGGTAACTTATCTTTTTGCCCTGAAATTGTGTCAAAATTTAGCCTTTTTCTAAGGAAAAAATTATTGATATTAGCAAAAGTTATACCTAAATTTCACAATCGGTAAGATTTTTTCTTCGAACAGTGTTACAGTTGACTATTCACTGTCACATTTAACTCAAATAGTGGGCATTGCTGAGTGGCTTTCATGTTGAACTGGTAATCATTGAATAGCCAGCACCGTGTTGTTTCAAGTCCCATCCTAAACTTACCCTGTTGTTTCCTTGAGCCAGAAAACTTGATCCTACTAGCTCAGTTCTGGGAGACCACGAATTGGACTAGAAAGTGATTACTATACGTTGTTAGACCTTATTTCTTAATCAAGCTAAAATAAATGAGTGCAAACTAATAAATAGAAATTCCATTTCAGTTCTGGAACAGCTGTGCCATAGTATCTGGTTTCAGAACTATTCCCCTTTGCTCAGTAAATTGTCCATTAACAGAACAGATTGTATACCTCAGTTTATCACACTCTTTTATTGATATTTCAGCACAAGGGCCTTTTTCAAACTATGAAAAATTGAAATATTTCAATTTTTCATATTTTGAAAAATTTCATATTTTGAAAAAGGCCTTTTGGGCTGAAATATCAATAAAAGAGTGTGATAAACCGAGATATTTCACTTTGATTATCTTGAACCGCTTTTAACTCATAAAGCTCTCATTGTTTGTCATGTTGTAAATTTGGTAGTAATTTTCTTATAGTATACAAGATTGAAACGTGAGAAGAAACGTAAGCTAGAAAAAGCTGGGAAGTTTTATAATAGACGTATATGTCAACGTATGATTGTAATGTGGTTACATTATGTAGATACTCAGAGATCTATTAAAGCCAGGGTAGAAGTCTTATATAGAAGAAAGTGTAGAATATTTATTGGGTAAGTCATATATGAGTTAAGCTACAGTCCCATAAACATAAAAATAGCCATGAGGGCACCGTACGGGCGCCATGCGATCAAGCTCTGCAAGGACCCGTACCAACTCTAGCGTACCCACGTTACAGTTACGTTTTTACCAGGGTCTGTGAGATGAGCCCAGGATACACGTATCAGTTTCAAAGTCAAATTGTGAACACAATCGTGGTCGAGTATGAATTAAACTTGCAAATCTTCCAGCTACGGCTCCTAATGGGTGTGTTGTTTTGTGCCATGTGCGTACCGTCACCTTAGCACACAAGGCTTCCCACGGCCTATGGCTGTCTGCAAGTACAGGTCCACAACAAGCCATGATTTTATGGGACTTAGGCATTACTGTGTTCATATATTTGTACCTGTAGATTAGTTATTGTTGAATTTTATTTAACTGTCAGTGAGGGTGTACATAAAATCTGCTGATTTAAGTACTTGATATTTGTGTGATAATCCTTGTACATAAACACAGATGTCTAATTTTATCGATTGTGAAAACTAAAGGGAAAAATGAGTATCTAAATCAGTGGGGTTAATATATGTTCGACTTACGGTTAAAATTAACAATGTCTTTATTATTCAGATTGAGATTAATGAAAAATGTCATTTTGATGTGTTTGAGGTTTTGTAGAGATGTTGACTGTATGTGTGTGCTTCTATAAAGTCTGCATCTTCTGAATACAGTACAACCTCTCTTGAACAACACCCACTGTAACAAACCAAGGTGTGTTGCTGTTCAGAGGTTGTTGCTCTGCAGAGGTAAATTTCAATTGAAATTACCCTTAAGGGAAATATTTCAAGCTGTTGTTGTGGGGGAGGATTTGTTCAGTAGAGGGTCGTTCTACAGAGATTATACTGTAACATTAAAACATCTACTTAGTACTCACCTATACTAGCACTTAAACTCTAAATGTTATTAAGTATAATCAGTTGTAAAACCTTATTTCAGTGAATGTTTTCAAACCTGGAGACATAATGTCACCTCTCAGAAGTTAGATAAAAGAAATGAACATTTAGCTGAAACTCATTTTACCTTGAAAATATTAGCTAAGGTGAGTAAAAATTGTTTTATATTTTATTTCATTGCTTCTAATATTGTATTATGTTTGAACTTAGGCATCATCTTCAGGGTATTTGTCAATATTCAAAATAAGATATTGAAGCTTAGGAAAAAGCTGCATACAATACAGGCGCGTAGGAGCTGGGGCTGCATGTGCAGTGGCCGAACCCCGGATATTCTATCGTCAATTTTATTTATTGTCAATTATCTATTAATACTTATAGTACATTTTTTATATAATAGTTCTGAATATTTTTTTTGGATCCTGGACAAGTTGATTTTAGATTTAACTTGTCTCTAGATGAATTGAAAAGACCTGGAATTTTACTCCCCTTGTAGTAAAAATCTAATTCATCTGCTATATTTTAATTTTTTGATTTGGTACTTGACCACATATTACAATAATACTTTTGCAGGTGTTCACAGCTTGGCATAGATTTTCTGCTATACATGCGTACAAGAAATCAGAGACAAGACAATGGGTTCAGTCAGCTAGAGAATATCTAGACTCCAGTATGTATTTCATTTCATTTGGCTCTAAACAGTAAACCATATTAAATATGACTTGTGCTCTAGAAAATTTGGACAATGGCTATAGTAGTTTGAATTAGGGACTTTAGTCAGTTATCTTTCCCAGATAAAATCTGAAGCAATCCAATTGGTAAGTAGGTCCTTACAGTTGGAAATCTCTGATTTTATCATTGAATTCTTATGTAAGTATAACACAATATTTCATCTGATATATTTCTTGTTAATGAAGATATTAACAGAAGTGATGAAATTTAGATCGTTCTTTACCCTAAGAATACTTGGCTTGAATTTCAAACAAATTAAATGATTTACAAAAAGTTATTTAAGATTAATTTTGGCAAATTGACATTGAAAAGTAAGGGTAAAATCTGAGTAATTTAAATAATAGGACCTACCTATTTGAAGAGTATACAAGGGCAAATAATTGACTTAGGTCCCTTATTGACTTAGCCTAGTTAAGTCAGGTACAATAGTCGGATCAGTTGGTAAAATGAATGTTGATCACAATGTCACTTGGTTGTGTATTATATATGTGTAAATGTTGTGTCTGTGATAGTGATCAGTCAAGCAAACATCTGACCTGAAAGGAAAAGGTTGCATGCTGAAGATCTGCATTAAAAGCTCAACTAAATGTCACAGTGAAAAATATGCAGTCTGACTGTGACTTTAACCCTAGACCCTCACTTACAGGCAAGTGCTCTTTTGCCTGAGCTATCTTGCTGCATACATATCCTTTTTCCTATAATGTGAACAGATATGTATTGTGACAGTTTTCTCCTACTAAAACATGAAAACTATTCTTTTTTCAGAGATGTTAGGTGTATATTTCTCTAAATGGAAGATATCGCATAGTAATGATGTCAATATGAGATTACGTAATGATAGAGCTATAGAACATCATAGTACCAAAGTATTACAGAAATCTATTACCATATGGAAACAGTATACTAAACATTCTCTCAAGAAAACTGTAAGTATCAATGTTTTGATATTGTGTTAAGAAACATTTCTTAGTCTCATCCTAGTTCTACTGGTTCTTTTAGGTTTGCCCATAACATAAAATATTGACAATTTTTACTAGGCTTGAGATCTTTTTTCGATTTTCATCAGATATTTTTACAATCCTGTCAGGGGAGATCATGAGAGTCACAGACCTGAGAAGAGATTTTGCAAAAGGGGAGTTAAGGATAATGTTCCTGATGTTGTGATAAGCAGCTAGTTATTTCCCTTGGAAGTCATTATACATACGTTATTTTCCTGCTGAAAAATGCTGCCTCTCTGGTTAAACCACATTCACACGTTTCATTTTCACTTGTTTGTAATAAAGCATTCATTGTTACATTGTTTACTGAAACTAGCACGGCCATAGGTAGGATTTGGGGCGTTTCAACTCTGAAGATTGTGTCCTACTTCTTGACCTCTGCTTTAATACTGATTATTGAAATATTTTCAGTTACTACAGAAACAATGTGATTGGTTTAATAAAGTAAGATTATCTGGTCATTGTTTGATGGTATGGAAACAAACATATACTGCTGCACAAGTTGAAAAACAGAAGACAAGTCTTGCTTTGTGGCATTGGAGTTTACAGTTGAATAGAAAGGTAATGTGTGTTTTGTAATAGAACGAATAGTACTATTTATTGCTATACCTATTGTATATTGGGTAGACAAGCAAGCAGTAATAGAATATATCTGGAATTCAAATATTTGGGTTTTCCCCTCCTTTACAAACGAACTTTCACTTTTACAATGAAAGCATGCGTACAAAGAACAATAGGATTTAATCCAAAGCTTGTGCTATTTAGCAATAATGTGTAACAAACTTTGTACCACCTGTGCACGGACCCATAAATTTGAATTCCGGATTAGGTCTATTAAAGCACATGAAATGTCTTAAATAAAACATGTGTATTTTCAAGTGATTTCAATGTGTATTTCCCAACTTAATTTGGAAGAGGATTATTTTTTCATTTGACAAATTTAAGACTCATAATTGTACTATAAGATCATGCAAGTTTCCAACTGGGAGCTACATTTATACAAACCTTGAAATTTCTAGTTATAAAAACCATCAGTATCTAGCACATAACTACAAAAACTGGTTTAGAGAAAAAACTGGTTAAAAAACTGTCAGAATTTGTATTGCAATATTAACTGATATATCTGTTATCTTTTACACCCCTGGAGAAGATGACTTGCCAAATTGAGAAATCAATCTGGGATGGCTCAGTTTGTGAACTAACTACTTGATCATTGTCATAGTTTTGATAATGTAGATTGCTGTAGCGACAATATTAACCTGAGCTTGAACTACCTAATTATGATAATTACACACTTCACATTCATTAAATCGTGAGTTTCAGTTTGTGTGTATACGATTTTACACATGCTTATAACAACCTGTGTGACTATAAATCAATTTTATAAACGCAGCATTGTCATTGTACTTTTAATTTTGGGCACATTAGTTTTGGGGAATACATTTAGGTCCACAATATTGTGGCACAGTTTCAAAGTATATATTCTTATGAAAACAACATTAATTGCTCAGTACGTGTATTTTGCTGAAAGCTTCTGATAAAGCACGATATACAAACAAAGACAAAAATAGACTTTAAATACTGAGTTTGATATTATATTCTTGCATAAAGGTCAAGCTCAGGTTAATTCTGTTGGACTATAACTTTTGATATAATGGTTGTAGGTATTGATGGCCTGGTACTCTTACTTGATACATAGAAAACATAAGAAAGAACGTGTTATGTTAGCCATGGAACGTAGGAGGTGTCGTTTATTGAAAGATGGTGTAACACAATGGTTGAGAGTTGCTGATGATATATCTTCAATGAGGAAGAAGTTTGCTGTCCAGCAACAAGCAAAGGTACATTGTTTAAAGGGTTTTAGGAGGGGGGCGTGGTCAAGTGGTTTCAATGCTGGACTTAGAATCATTGGATATTCAGATCCGCGTTGGTTCAAATCTCATCCAAAACCTACCTCATGATTATATTGAATTAGAAAATAGTCCTACCTACTCAGTTCTTGGAGACCAGGAAGCAGAATTCAGAGTAATTAGTATTGGCTGTAAGAACTTGTTTCACTATAGAGCTAAAATCAATAAAATAATAAAGGCAATGGCATAATGTTATACCCCTCAATCTTTGATGTTAAAAAACAGCTTCATGTTTAGATAATTTTGTTCATGATTCCATGGTTTTGATTATATGTACATGTATATATTATGTATATATTTGTTTATGTCATTTAATAAAAAATGACCATTTTCAATTCAAAACCATGTTTTTTTTTATTCTATTCCTTTTATTATCAAACTGAGAAAACGTCTTAACGAGAAAGGTATACATAAATACAATTTTAGGAATCATTTTTCACTAGTCCTAGGCTTTGGGCTAGTTGGTTATGCGATGACTCGGTGTGAATATTTTGTTCGAGGTGTTGAATTGCTGAGTGCATGAATTTAAGCCTTTTTGTGCATTTTATTGTTGTTATTTGTTGTTCAGTGGATATCTAAGTGAAATATTTCATTGTTTACTATTTTATTTTCAGACTGTATATGAGACTTATCAGGTTGTATTACGTTGTGGTTTACATTGGAAACATTGGGCTAACAATCAAAGTAAGAAAAGAGGTGGTCCTAAACCACGCAAGTCAGAGATGACAGCTAAACCTGATTACAGATCTTCCGAGGCCCCTTATTCCCTTGTTTCAACTCCTAGATTTCCTGTATCCCTATTTAATACTCCAAGAGATGTAGGGATTACAGGGGCTGTGGATTTTGGGGTAATTATTGATTACATTGATATTTTAATATTCTCAATGAATATGATTAAAGAAACAGTGTGATTTTTCATGAAAATAATCAATATACAGCACCCACCAAAAGTTTGGAGACAAAAGAAATCCACTACAATTCTTGAATTTTAATGATTATTTTTGTAGAATAATTACTTTTAATATATTCAAGTATGGTTTGTGATAAAATAAAAAAAACAAAGTTCATGAATGCAACACATAAGAAAATACAGCATCTCTGACATCCTTAAGCCACCAAAATCATGCTCATTGTCATTTTTTTCCATTACATAGCTTTTGTGCTATTATTGTAGTCTCAGTTATAATTATAATGATAACCAAAAACTAAAGCAAAACTAAAAAGCATTTCAAAATGAACAGTTTTCAAATTTTAGATGAACTCTATTCAGTTGGCCTAAAAAGTGAAAATGTCTCCAAACTTTTGGTGGGTACTGTATATTTATGATGTTCAATACTTGGAACACACAATTTGTCAAATGAAGCAAACATTACATATAAGATATGATAACTAATAAAATATTTATTTTTTTTTGAGTTGGTGAGTGAAAAACAAGAAACATTAGCCCTGATTGGGCTTTGTATTTATTTATTTACTGGAGTTAACGCCGTGTCAACACAATTTAGGTCATTTTACGGCATCCAGCTCACCTAACCTAGCTTTCCTGGACCATTGTCTATAACCAGTACTCACCTACCCTTCCACAAGGCCATATTATTTCATCAATGGAGGAAAATCGAAATTATTGTCAAATTTTCATGGAAGGGTATAACCTCCCCGGCTGGGATTCGAACCTGCACCCACTCGGGCACAAGATTCTAAATCCCGGCGCGCTATCAACCCGGGATCTGATTGGGCTTTGAACTGACTATAAATGTATACAAGTGAAATTTGTTGTCTCATGTCTGGATGGAAAAAGGACATAATTTTTGTAGATTTTTACAGGCAGGAATCCTTTAAATATATGTATGATGAGTATATTGTTGTTGACAATGAATATAATTTATTTTTTTAACAGGCTAAGAATGTCGGATATCAACAAATACCAGCTCCTGTTATAACTGGTTCACCTGCTAGAAACATAGTCTCTACCTCTAAAACAACACAATTAGGGTAAGTATATTTTAATGTGTTTATTATCAACCTGTTTTTTTCTGCATCTTTTGTTGCCCTTTCCTACTGTGTAATATCTACTTAAATGCATTTAGAATAAGACTTAAGCCACCCGGCTAGCTCAGTTGGTAGCATGCAAGTCTACTGATAGAGGGGTCGTGGGTTTGATTCCCAGGGGAGGCATACTTTCATGGAGCTTGGTCATGAAATTATTTCTACAGCCATTCTGCCTCCTACCCAATGATTCTTAATTATACATGGGCAATTGTCAGTCACTGACTAAAGTATGCGCTTAGTAGTTGGCTAAAAGCTAAATCCAGAGATGTAGCCTTTCCAGGAACAGTGAGTAGGTTGACTGACTGCTGTTATATGACCTATTCAAAGTGTTGCTACGGCATTGAACCCAACAAAAAAAAACAACAACGAAGTATAGGTGTTGTCACTGTGAACACTCATTGGGGTGCTGGTGTTACCAAATGTTGACCTTTCTGATATATTCAGTTTAAATTTAATTTTATTTAAGCTTCAAGCTGGTGCAAGGATTTTGTCATCTGGAAATTTTACCGAAGGCTTAACTGTTTGATGGGCCTTCTTTGACATTATAACAATCTTTGTAAAGATTCAAACTTAGGACATACCTTTAAAAATGATTAAATTTTATGAGATTTCAATTAATTATATTACAGATTATTATTAATCATATAACAGCTCTTATCAGGAAAAATGGTGTTCTGTATTTTTGTTGTTTCTTTTTTTTCTAGGGTAAGAGGTCAAACTAGAGCTCGGCCAAGGCAGCCCAGTTTCTTAATGGAGTCCTTAAAAAGGGCTGGTCTGTTTTCTGGAGATAGTCAAAGGTTAGTTCATAAATGGAAGTTTTCAGGACAAGTCCTGAATACCAGTATTTTTAAATCTAATAATAAATAGTTCCTTTCTGATGAATAAGTTGCTGCAATGACGAAAATCATAATTTAGGACTTTAATTTAATATAGCTTTCATCAAAGCGTTAAATTATGTAGATTCTAAGGGCTTTTATATTGATTTACCATTATACCTTCAAAACATATTTGGTACTTACTAGAATATTAATTATCTATAAAAACCTTTATTTTCATGCTTAATGTATATCACTCAAATACCATTGTTGATATTATTTTGCATATCTTTGAATTCCATGTAAAGCAATTTCCACAAATACTTTCCAAAACATTATGAACTGTAAACTGTTAACTTGATATTTTAATCTTTCAGTCACCAACAGTCTACAGGGCCTGATGAAGATGATCTCAACAGAAATATTGATAGATGTTCTCCTGCAGGGCCTCAGTATGAAGTAGAAAGACTTAACTTGTCTAATTTTACCACAAACACTTCAGATCTTCCATCAGACCGTACATTAACCCCCCATGTTATACAACCAAGCTGTGATATAGATTCTCCTAGGCCAGTACAACCAGTCCATGACCTTGATTCCCCAAGGTCAACATTAACTCAAGAGACTTTTGATGGTAGTTTACCATTCCAAACTGATTTTAGTTCTCATAAACATGCTTCAGGTACCATGGTAACAAATACCTCATCTCAAGTGAATAAAAGTGTAGGGAAGAATACAGTTGAAAGAAATGAGAGTTCTTATGTGAATACCACTCATGGTCCATCTATAGGGTTTAATACACTTAGAGAAAATGAGGCGTCTTCCACTCATGGATTACCTGTTAAATTTGTGCCTTATAGTTCCAAACTAACTTTAATGACACCAGCAGACTTCTTACAGAAACCAGTCTATAGTGCGAGTGCTTGTGTTAATAAATTAGCAGACGTACATGGGAATGACTCAATACCAGTTAGTGAGTGTACATCTGTAACAACCACTCCAAGATTCCTCTGTGATAATGTTAAACATGACCATCCCCTATCTGAGACTAGATCATTTCGTGTATCAGATTTTAAGGAGCAGATAACTCCAAGATCAACTTTAAGTATAACACCACGCTCAGAGATAACAGTTAGTTCTCGTAGTCATGGAGACCAACCTCATTCCAGAAAATCTATACAGAATGAAATCATCTCTATAAGAAATAGATTGAAAAGTTTTGATCAGAAGAAAAAGAAATTACGGTTTGTATATTTTTAACTAATATTTTTAGAATTCAGGAAAGGGCGAGGATGCAGAAAAAAGGGGCAAGATGCATCAGATGGTTGATGTTTCAAAGTAGCTATTTCTGCATAGGGAGAAGTAAATAAGGGCTGAGTGGGGAGAAAAAGGACTTGGTGCAGGGTTCACTATTCTTCTTAAGAAAATCACTATAACTGTTAATATTTGTTTTAATTTTACATCTCATGGCACACATTCTTTCTAGTTGAGTTATGTTTTAAGCTCACTAAAGTGGTTGCCCAAAAAGGTCATTTTAGCAGCTAGCACTATATCTTGTTAGTAGAATTTTGGTTGCCCAGAAGAAATTTTTGTTTGCCCAAACTAGAAATTGGTTGTCCCTGGCAACCAGACACCCAGACAACTGACACCAGACGCCATTAAAATTCGTAGGCTGCATATTCATCTGAGGTTTCTATTTTTCTATTACACATGTATTTTCAGTATGATGCAAAAACAATTAAATCAGTTATCTGATTGGTTAAGAGATATTGAAGGTCAAGGTCAGAATTCAGATGATGAAGTTATAGTTGATACAAAACAGGAAGTTAAAGAGGTATTGTTATATTTCATTCAACTGTCCGTGGTACATTAATTAATCCCTTTAATTTAAGTACCCAATATTTGTTTGATAAAAGTCTTATTAGGATTGATGGTCATGACATGCCATGGTACATCCTGTTACAATTTTTCATTTTACATTTTGTCTACAAAATTTACAATCTCTCATACAGAGTTGTCGATCCTTACAGTGATCTATATCTCTGTAAACGTCTCGGGTTTTACAAGATTCTTAAGTGTAATTCGTCTTTTATATATATTATCTTAAAGTTTTACGTGAAATAGAATTTTATTATAGGCGAAATCCAATTTTTAAAGAGTTATATTTACAAGAACTATTTTCTTGTGAAACGTCTTCCTATTCTGAGTAATTTGGCTTTTTTACTCATCCGCAAAAAATGTCAACAATAGATGATATTGCTAAAAATTATGACAAAAATTTAGTGCTAAGGGACTGTCAACGACAAGCCTTTGAACATCTACAAGACAAGGAAGGTGATCTGTTAGTTAGTTTGTCTGTTGTGTTTGGACAAAATTCAAAAATTGTCACATGATCGTTTTAAACGATCACGTGTTTGGGACTACTTTCGAGACGTTAACAGAGATAAAGATCACTGTAAGGATCGACAACTCTGTATGAGAGATTGCAAAATTTAGTCATTTTACAAAATGCCTAAAGTTTTCTAACTGTTTACAAATGCTTGAATTTACAAATTGTAATGTGTTGTTAAAAATATAATTTGACAGTAATACTATGTTTTATATTTCAGTTAACTGCAGATGTTGATGCTCTAAGGCAAACAGTGGAAGAAGAAAAACAACAATGTTCTGTACTTGTTGATCGTGTTAAAGTTCTTACTGCACAGTTAGCTACCTAGAGGGTTCATATGTTTGTACAGTAATGTCCCCTTACTAGGATTTCTAGCGTATTTATTATTTAGAGAAGATGGCATTATTGGCAGTATCTTTTAACCGATACCCTTTAGACCCCTACTTTAGAATCTCCTATCATCCCACAGGGGTCATGTTTAGATGACCTTTGTGTTGACAAATCAAAGCATAGCTTTCATCTAGAGGAAACACTATAATTAATATTGTAATTTTATTTCTTATCAGGGTTTCCAAGCTAGTTTAACCATGCATGGGCTGTGAATGCTGTGATTGGATAATTTGAGTCAATTGCAATCTGATTAAAACCCGATCTAAAATTTTCTGCTCGCCTACTCGCTAATTTAGATCTGGCCTTTTCCAAACGAAGGTCTCCTTCAGGTGACCTTTTCTCATCATAATATTCATGACGAAATTGTTCTGATATATAACTTGTTTACATCGTCTACGTCACGCAATTTGAAATGAGCAGACTGTGAATGATACTGCTGTTAAATTAGCTTGCAAACCTTGGTCTAAAAATAGAAATTATGAAATCAAAATGTTATTACCCAGTAGTAGTGTATCGTCTAGATGAAAGCTACACATTGATTAGTCAACACAAGTTCATATCAACATGACCTTCCATGGAGATAGTAGAGATCCTGTAGGACAATGCTCTACAAGATATCTGTTTACTGTCAATTGTTAAATATTAGCTTTAATAGTTAATTAGAATGTATATAGATTTGTATACAGCAGATATGTTATACTTTTTTAATTTATTTATTATGTTCTGAAAAATAAACTGATTTTTTAAACTCAGATTCACATTCTTTCATACTGGCATGATATTTTAATCATTACTATGAAATTATGTGTACAAAAGAACAATGCCATTTGATGTAGCATGCTTTTTAGTGTATAAAAACTTTGTTTGTATCATATGGCAAACCCCATACATTTGAGTTTCACAAAGTAAAAATGTACAAGGTTCATTTTAGAATGTAAATATTGTTATACAATAATTGATAGAGTTATTTATTTGTTTATATTTAGAACTATACAATAATAAAACTATGAAAGATGTCATGTGTTTATATTTTATTTCAATTGTTTAGTTTTTTATACGCCCGTTTTGAAAAAACGGTCGTATTATGTTATGCTGTTGTCCGTCTGTCCGTCTGTCCGTCTGTCCGTCCGTGGACAATTGCTTGTCCGGATGATAACTCAAGAAAGGATGAACCTAGGTTCCTCAAATTTTATGTGTTGATAGCCCTTGGGTGGAGGAGGTTCCCTATTGATTTTGAGACCCCAGGGTTAAAGGTCAAGGTCACTGGGACTTAAAATAGGTAAAACTTGTCCGGACAATATCTGAACCACCAATGTACCTAAAATCACCAAATTTAATGTAAGAGTAGCCCATGTGTCAAAGATGTTCCCTATTGGTTTTGGGGCCCCTGCGTCAAAGGTCAAGGTCACAGTGGCATCATATGGGAAAAAAACTTGTCCTGACAATAACTTAACAACCAATCTACCTAGGATCACCAAATTTTATGTGAGAGAAGCCCATGTGTCAAGGATGTTCCCAATCGGTTTTGGGGCCCCTGGGTCAAAGGTCAAGGTCACAGGGACATCAAATTGAAATACCTTGTCCGGACCATAACTCAACAACGCCTGTACCTAGGTTCACCAAATTTTATGTAAGAGTAGCCCATGTGTCAAAGATGCGCCCTAAAGGTTTATGGGGCCCCAGGTTCAAAGGTCAAGGTCACAGGGGCATTATATGGAAAAACTTTGTCCGGACAATAAATGAAACACCAATGTACCTAGGTTCACCAAATTTCATGTGAGAGTAGCCCATGTGTCAAGGATATGCACTATTGATTTTGGGGCCCCTGGGTCAAAGGTCAAGGTCACAGTGGCATCAAATTGAAAAACATTGTCCGGGTAATAACTCACTAATGACTGTACCTAGGTTCACCAAATTTCATGTGAGAGTAGCCCATGTGTCAAGGATGTACCTTATCAGTTTTGGGAAAACAGGGTTAAGTTTAAATCTTAAACCAGAAGATATCAAATTACCAAGCTGTGACTTCAAATGTTCTATCAATATGTTTATAAAGTCAAAACGGCAAACAATGAAACACTTGTCCAGACAATAACTGAACCACCAATGTACCTTGGTTCTCCAAATTTTATGTGAGGGTAGCCCTTGGGTAAAGGTTATGCCCTATTGGTTTTGGGGCTCCTGGGTCAAAGGTCAAGGTCACAGGGGCATCATATTGAAAATCCTTGTTTGGGCAATAACTCATCAACTACTGTACCTAGATTCACAAAATTTTATGTGAAGGTAGCCCTTTTGTCAAGGATGTTCCCAAGAGGTTTTTGGGCCCCAGACCCAAAGGTCAAGGTCACGGAGGCATCATATGGAAAAACCTTGTCCAGACAATAACTGAACAACCAATGTACCTAGGTTCACTAAATTTTATATGAAAGTAGCCCATGTGTCAAGGTTATGCCCTATTGGTTTTGGGGCGCCTTTGTCAAAGGTCAAGGTCACAGGGGCATCACATTGAAAAACATTGTCTGGGTAATTACTCAACAATGACTGTACCTAAGTTCACCTAATTTCATGTGACAGTAGACCATGTGTCAAGGATGTGCCTTATCAGTTTTGGGGAAACAGGGTCAAGTATAAACCTTCAACCAGAAGATATCAAATTACCAAGCAGTGACTTCATATGTTCTATCAATATGTTTATAAAGTCAAAATGGCAAACAATGAAACTTTTGTCCAGGCAATAACTGAACCACCAATTTACCTAGGTTCATTAAAGTCTATGTGAGGGTAGCCCTTGTGTCAAGGATATGCCCTTTTGGTTTTGGGGTTCCTGGGTCAAAGGTCAAGGTCACAGAGGCATCATATTGAAAAACCTTGTTTGGACAATAACTCAACAAGGACTGTACCTAGGTTCATAAAATTTTATGTGAATGTAGCCCTTGTGTTAAGGATGTTCCCAATAGGTTTTGGGGCCCCAGACCCAAAGGTCAAGGTCACAGAGGCATCATATGGAAAAACCTTGTCCAGACAATAACTGAACAACCAATGTACCTAGGTTCACTAAATTTTTTTAGGAGAGTAGCCCATGTGTCATGGTTATGTCCTATTGGTTTTAGGGCCCCTGGGTCAAAGGTCAAGGTCACAGGGGCATCATATTGAAAAACATTGTATGTGTAGTAAATCAACAATGACTGCACTTAAGTTCACCAAATTTCATGTGAGAGTAGCCCATGTGTCAAGGATGTTCCCTATTGATTTTGGGGCCCCTGGGTCAAGTTTAAACCATCATCCAGAAGATATCAAATTACCAAGCAGAGACTTCAAATGTTCAATCAATATGTTAACAAAGTCAAAATGGCAGACCATGGAAATAATGCTATATTTAATAAGTAAAATGAATTTAGTTCACCAAATTTTATGTGAGGGTAGCCCATGTGTTAAGGATGTTCCCAATTGGTTTTGGGTCAAAACTGGGTCAAAGATCTAGGTCACAGGGGCATCATATGGACAATCCTTGTTCGGACAATAACTAAACAATGATTGTACCTAGGTTAACCAAATTTTATGTGGATCAGCCCATTTGTCAAGATGTAATGTGTTGATAGCTCTTTGGTATTTGATGTTCTCTTTTGATTTGGAAACCCCAGGGACAAAAGTCAAGGTCACAGGGACTTAATTCATATTGAAACATTTTCCGGACAGTAACTCAATAATAATTGTACCTACATTGTAGGTTTTCCAAATCTTATTTAAGGGTAGCCTTAATGTCTAGCATATGCCCCTTTGGTTTTAGGTCCCTGTGTTAAAGGTTAAAGTCAAAAGAAAAATCATGATGAAAAACCTTGTCCAACAACCAACTTTACCTAAGATCACCAAATTTTATGTATCAATACTCTTTGGGTCAAGGGCGAGAACTTTTGGTTCTGAGGCCCCAGGGTCAAAGTCACTGGAAGTTTGTATGGGAAAACTTTGTGTCGGTGATAAATCAACCATGGCTGTACCTAGGTTCTCAAAATCTTTGCTTTGGATAGCCCTCCTGTTAAGAATGGGACCTATTCTGAGATCCTGGGGTCATTGGTCAAGGTCACAGGGACTTTATATGAGATAGAACACAGCATGGACTGCACACGGGCGTATAATGCCCCGCCCAGCGGAGCTCTTGTCATTTTTACAATCGTTTCATACTGCTTACAAATTGTTAATCCTTTGTCAGTGTTCAGTTTAATGTTCCAAAAAGGTAAGAACAAAATAGCTTATACCTGTTATTTTTGATCCAATTGATTGATATGATGATTTTGACATACAATGTTACAACATGGCACACATATAGTTCTTTTATATTAACCTGTTACAACTTGATAATTACACGGTCACTGAATGTGTTAGTATTTATCTTCTTTTAAACAATTGAGCCTCTGATCCATATTAATTATTGATGATCTAACTACTTATGCAGCGATTTTGAATATTGTTGAAATAACATGTTTGAAAGAAGTTAAAAATATCAAATTCAGTGACCGTGTAATTATTTAAGTTGTGACAGGTTAATGTAACAGAACTTATAATAACATACTAGTTACAATAATACCATACAAGTTACAATGATTAACAGTATATATGCAAATTACCATACAACATGTATAGCCATATAAAACAACATTATACATCAAGGATGACACGAAAAAGAGTAAAAGCATTAACTCTTATTTCTGTTGTGGTCCTTTAGATGCGGGGAGGATATACCCTTCCATGAAAATTTGACAATTATGTCAATTTTCCTTTAATAATATTGATAAGTTTCTTGCCTTGTTGAAGGGTAGAATGAGTACTGGTTATAGACAAGGGTCCAGAAAGGCCAGGTTAGGTGTTCTCAACACCGTAAAATAACCAGAATGTGTTGACACAGTGTTTAACGTAGTATAAATGTACAGAATTCTTGATTCAGCATCTTTGACCACAGGTTGAATACCACAAGTTTCACCACAATTAAAAACTTACATGATCTGGCATTCTTTGAATAAAAGATTTGTCAAAGATTAGAACGAGGTTGACATCAATGGTGAAGCAATATTAGCCCACAATGACCATTAAATGTTCTGACACGAAATTTACATCAAAATTATCGAACATCCAGTGCCTTTAGCGCTTTGATCTTGTTAACAAGTGTTCAAATAGTTATGAATATACATAGAAACTGCATTAAAATGCAACATCGTACCATGAAATCGACATTAAAAAATTATGAACGTTTATTGTTCATTTAAATATTTCAAAAAGAAATATTCATGTGTAATTTAGCTTATTGCAATATTTCAGGACCCTCTGGAGTCGATATCACAGAACAGAACAGAATTTTATTTAGAAAAGTACAAAGTACATATTCATTGATAAATACAATAATTAAAGCATAATTACACATAATCAATATAGTAACGTATACATGTGAATTTTACAAGAAGATGAACATATATTCAAGTATATATATATTTAACTAGTAGTATCTCATGTATTTGAAAAATATTTTTGAAATTAAAACGAATAAATTACAAAATATTTAACTGAGTTTTCATTTTTAAAGCTTGTTTAACAAAAATTGAGACTTTGATTAATGTTGGAGCATACTGACAATTTAATAATTCAATAAATTTAAACATTGATGGTTTTTTTGTAAAAATATGGTTTTATGTATTTTTTACGTATATTAAGATAAAAAGGACATATGCATATAACATGGAACTCGTCTTCAATTTCGTTTTTTGTACAAAATCTGCATATCCTTAAATTATGTGGAGTATTACTATTAAAATATCTACCAGAATTAATATGGAATTGATGCCCAGCAAGTCTTAATCTACAAAAATAAAATCTATACTTTCTGGGTAAAACGTTTAAGTATTCTTCATAATGAAACGATGTTTTACAATAAAAATAATTCTTCAACATATTACATTGTTCTAACTTATTAAACCATTCCTGCTTAAATGTATCTATTATTCTAGATTGAAATGTATATGGAAAAGTTTTTATATCAATACAAGTATCATTATTAAAAACATTACAAAAACCATATTTATTCAATAATTTTTTAACATCAGATACCCAGTTGGACACGCCATTATTACAATCTTTTAAACTTTCATCGTACATAGTTTTCATAATAATATTATCAGAATGTTTCACTTTCAATCAGTATTTTATTATTCTAACATAACGTTTAATATATAGAGGATATCGCCCTAGCTCACCGTAGACAGCTATATTCGGTGTACTTCTAGGGACTTTTAATATAGATTTACAAAATTTTAAATGGATGCGTTCTATTTCAAGTGACTTTGAATGTAAAAGTAAAAGTATGTAATGCTTTTAAAGCTTTACCACATAAATGTTCTTTGTTTAGATTAAAATTACCAGTATAATTAAACACGGAACCTAAATAATTAAAACTGTCTACTACATCTAAACTTTCCCCACCATAAGTCCAAGATTCATCTTTTAATAATTTACCCCTTTTCCTAAAAAACATAACTTTTGTTTTTGATGTGTTCACCTTAAGACCCCAATTGTTGCAATAATCACATTGATCGAGGGATCGTAGGTTCGATTCCTGGGCGAGGCATTCTTAAGTAAGTTTGGTAATGAAAATATTTCTACGGCCATTCTTTTACCTACCACTTATTTTAAATCATGAAGGCAAGTATCATTCTCTGACAGAAGTATGTGGCAAGTAATCCAGTTAAATCCAGAGATATAGCATTTCCAGGAACCGTGATATTCATCTATAAGATACATGTAAGTTGCTACGGGGTTAAACCCAACAAAAAAAACAAAGATGGTTCACCTCTTTACAAGATTTAAAACATACATGACCAAGTAAACGAACTACACGTAATTAATATAATCATATTGTCCGTTTTTTTCTCAACTGTCTAAGCTTGAATAATTTCACGGTGACTGAATGCATTGTTTTTGTACTGGCGCCCTGATTGTTTTTAAAAATATGTTGACTAAAACATATCATACGGCATAAGCAGCTTTACTCGATCATAATACACACTTTCGGAAACTCATGGATGTATTACGACTATAATTTTAACAAACGCATCCACCGTGTAATTATTCATGCTTTGGCAGTTGAGAAAACAACGAACTATACAACTAACTGTGTAAGCCAATTAACGTCCAATTAATAATTTGTAATGATGAGTAATATTCACAGAGTTATAAAACTGTCTTGGGATTACCTCAAACTTTCACTTCACTTAACTTTCTTATATCTAAACTGATCTTCATTCTGTTGGCATGGTACAGCGAACAAGATTGTTATGACGTCATTGTCTGTTTGGTTTGAGAAGCACGTTGAGGGAATAAAGCAAAAAAAAAAAAACAACGAAATTCTATCATTTCCGTTACAATACAAAGTAATACACTTAACATTTTTTATTCATCATTGAATGTTGTAAAACAGCATACAAACTGGAAGTTTTTTCCTCGACTTTATTGTTGGGATTTACATCATTTTTACAGCATTGTTACAAATACCTACGTCACTATCATTGTTTCTAGTATACTATCTCAAATTTGTCATACCTATTTCCTTCACGCGCGTGTACTTTTACTAGAGGAGTTTCAGGTTGGATTTTTTTCACTGCTCCAAAGGTAAGCATAATATCCTCTGTTTTACTATATAATAAACGGCGCGGTTTTAGTTTACATAGCACAAGAGTTTCATCTCTTATTTTATTAAACTGTCTGTAGCACATACTTTAACTCACTGATTTAAATACTCACTACAATACCTCTGTACTCACAGTCGATAAAAATAGATACCCGCTTTTATGAACGGATATTGTCAGACAAATAAAGGGTATTTAAATCAGCGGAGTTATTGTCTGCACCATTGACAGTTGAATGATATATAACAATACATATATATCAAGTTTTATTGTTAATTCTAGATAATTATACTTTATCATGGAATAAAACAACGTATATAAACTTCGGACAATGGCTACTCGCAGATAATATTTTTGTTCTTGTAACATTCCGACTCGAACTAAGTTTTTTCTATTTTGTATTGTATCATGCAAACTAAACATTGCCAAGATCGACTGTGATAATTGATCTGTTGACTCGTGTATTGCTACTCTCTGATCATTGTTTCAATGTCTATTTCCAAGTCCATGTTTTTTGTTTAAATATGTAAGGTAAATTCTTGGAGTAGTCCATCTCGATATTTCCCTGGACACGTAACTACAAAATGTTCATTATTTTCGTTTAATTCTGAAGAATCAAGAAACGGAATTAAAATTAATTAACAAAGTTGGAGATTTTTGCATTTGCTAGATTAGATTAGTTTGAACTTAGCAATTTATTGAATCTTTATAATTGTGCGTAATTTCCCTTAAGTAAAAGTTCACATTGTAGTTAATGAAATATTTTCTGCAATTTCCATTGATTTTTTAATTTCAATAATTTCCCAACAGAAAAATGATAAAGCTATCAGGAATGTTTTTAATTATTTAAACAAATCAATGATTCATTCCTGAAGTCTTGAATATTATGGTTCCTCATGTTCTCTTTGTTATACTATAAAACTCATTTTAAACAAAAGAAAACTAGTTAGCAGCGGATATTTCTAGTTCCTATCATAATTTATGTAATATTCAAGACTTCTCGAATGAATTAATGATTTGTTTTAATAATCAAATGTTGTTCATATTTCATGCAAGAACGAACGTCTAAGGTTACACTTGAGAAAAAATCGCTTACAATTTGCATTTTTAAAAAACTAATTTTGTAAAAACTTTTTGACTTTAATATAATGAAATGTTTGATGTTTGGATTACCACTGGGAATATCACAGTTCGTTAAAATCCACGATAATATCTTAAGTGCCATCTTTGTGAGCGAGTGTGTTTCTCCCAAGTGTAACCTGAGAAATTCGTACTTGCATAAAACATGAACGACATTTAGTGTCAGCGACTGTGTGTGTAAGTCTTTGAAGGTTAACTTCATGATAATGTCGCATCATTGTTCAAAGCATTAAGCCAGAAGTTATAGTGCGGTTTAAAATTTGCTTATAAATATGATGATTAATTTAAAACAAATTTCATGAATGTATCTCATTTATAAGATTCAACATCTGATGTCCCTAAGCCTCCATCCAAATACAATGCAATTTTTTTCTGTAACAGCTTTTAAGCGTCTTGGATTGTCTTTACTATATATAGTACCATAACATAAGGATAAGCAACAGTAACTGCATTTTGAAATAAATAGTGATCAAATTTTGATAGAGCCTATGTATTAGGCTTTCAAAGTGAAAATGTCTCCAAACATTTGGTGGGTTCTGTATGAGTAACATTATACTACGCTTTATGTTGGCACAATTGTGAGGGAAGGGGAGAAATTAGTAAGGCTGCCACAATATGCCGGTATATCGGTATATTGCAATACGTAGCTGCAACAATACGTACCGTGGTATGATTTTACTGTACCGGTATTAAGGGATATTTTTTATTTCGTTGAAAAAATTATTCTCTCCGCGAAATAAAAGTAGCGAAATGTCAGTTATTCCGTAGTTCATTCCATCTAACCAGAAGTTGCAAGAATTTAACCGATTGGGGCGCGTCTCAGTCCTAAATGACCGTAAATACTTAAAGAGGTTAGATTCTATCAGTAGCTGCATATAAGATTTGCAATTTTTCTGTTAAATACAGCGGAGGAACAACGAATGTAAAAGCCCGCAATATATCGTGTACGTATCGCGATACGTAACAGCGTATTGCAATATATCGTGGTACGCTTCTGGCGTATCGTGACAGCCCTAGAAATTAGCCACACTGGAACCGCATTCTAACCAAAATATCTTTTTGTATTTCATCTCAACAGTGCTCTGATTTCTCGAGTCACAATTTACAGGTTATACATGAATGTAGGTATGACTAAAGACTGACGTAAAACTAAAAGGGGGTTTTGTTGAAACAAAAATGAATCAGTATCATAAGCTAGCATCGTGACTTGTTATTTACGTGTGAGATAGTTTTAGTAACTAAGAATGTTACTATATATTTTGTGTTACTAATAGAGACATTCCACATCACCTAACTGTATTATCTTGGCTATGTGTTGTGACATTTATTGTCATTGAGATTACTTGATAGGATAAATATCTGACTTTCTTTTCTTTGTTTTTGTTATACACTGTAACAGTAATGACGGAGCCAGTGGGGAAGGGAGGGAGGAAGTCAGTAGCACCTGAACCGCGCGAAGGTATTCTTGCTAAAACGTTAAAACTGACATTACATTACACGTTATAACTTTGAATAATGATAACTGAACCTCCTCATTGGATATACGTATCAAAACTGCCCACAAAAAGTTCATTTACAGTACAATTGTTTGACTCGCAACCACTCCCAAGAGCTGGTGTCTGGACCTCATCGTTGGGTATATTAGAACTGCTCTCAAAAAACGTCTTTTACAGTACAATTGATTGACTCGCTACCGCTCCCAAGTTCAAGTTTAAAGATTCTTTATCTTCATTGATCACTTTATTCATGATTCGTGCAATGGAAACACTGTTTTTTTGGTGCATTTTATATTTTTGATTCACAGCCTCCAAAACAATGATTAGCGTTTCTCAATAAATTAATGTCAAGTGTATGATTGTTTAATAATTTATATATAAATGATAACAAGCACTGATTTAAGAAAAGAAAACATAAAAATCATTGAACAATAAACTGCTTTTTTAACTTTTTTAAAATTCCATTTAGTGTAACATAAATTTGAATACGTGAATGAATTTTTAGAATGTATGTTGGATCAGGCCGAGAGGAAAATCTAGATATGCTCTTGTTTTTTTTGTTCTTACACTTTTACCATGTATCTAAAGTCGACTAGTCTTTAGCGTAGTTATTGGCATTTCTGAATGAAGACAGTTCTGTAAATATTTCTGTAAAGTTTCGTAATTAGGACCATTAAAATCGATAGCCTTGATGATAGAATAGCTTTTTGAAAGAAACAAACATTTTCTCACGCAAATTGAGCATTTGAGTTTAAATATTCGTCTAAAATTGCAGGATGTTGCAATTACCTAGTTGGTCTTTATAGCGGAACTGTAATATTGATGTTTGTATACAGAAAAAATATATAAACCATTTCCCCCTTTCCCTCTGTGAATAAGGTGTGTGTTTTTTACTGTTGTATTCCTGGTATGATTTTTATCCCCCATTTTTAAGATTCTTTTGAACTTATACAGCTAGTTTGTTTAATGACCTGAAACAGGAAATATATTTTTATTATTATTTACAAATATCAAACTAGTTAGCCACATCATAGATACTTTATATGTCCGCGATTAAATACGTTCCAGGCCAAGGTGATAAGCTACACGTGTAAAATAGAAGGAGCGTGGTCGAGTGGTTTCAACGTTAGTCAGGTAATCATTAGACAGCCAGCTCCGCGCTGCTTCAAAACCCATAAAACCCCATCAGGTTGTTTTCTAGAGCTAGAAACTATATCCTACACCTCGGTTCTGGGAAAAACCTCCGTAAACAGATATCCTGTAGACCGCTGTCGTACAGGATCTCTACTGTCTTCGTGGAAGGTCACGTCGAGATGAACTTTGTGTCGACCAATCAATGCGTAGTTTTCATCTAGACGAAACACTATTAATAGCATTTTGATTTCGTAATTTCTATTTTTAGACCAAGGTTTGCAAGTTAATTTAACAGCGGTATTATTCATAGTCTGCGATTGGACTGCTCATTTCAAATTGCGTGACGTAGACGATGTAAACAAGTTACGTATCATAACAATTTCGTCATTAATATTATAATGAGAAAATGTCACTTGAACGTGACCCTCGTTTGAAAAAGGCCAGATCTAAATCAGCGAGTAGGCGAGCGGAAAATTTTGGATCGGGTTTTAATCAGATTGGGAAAAAGCAGACTCGAGTGTGATTATTCTATGTTTTAAGAATTTGTTTTACAATCGAAAAAAATAGTATAAACTATATAGACTTAAAATAGTAGCCTGTTCAATTACCCTGAACGTTCCGTAACGTTACGTAACGTTAGGGTCGTAACAACTTAACCCAAAGACAACTCAACCCGAGACAACTCAATCTCCAACTAACGAGTTGAGTTGTCACAACTTTGAGTTGAGTTATCCACAGGTTGAGTTGTCTTTGGATTGAGTTTTCCCGTATCCGTAACGTTAGCTAACAGTCGTTACTGAACACGCTGCAGATGGTACTATAGCCTGTTCAATTACACAAAACGTTACAGAACGTTCCGTAACGATACATGTGGAACTCCTCGGCCATTCGCTGCGAATAATCTAATCTAATACACAAATAAGCGATCGTTAAGGCAATGAGTGATGTTTTAAAATTTACGGACTAAAAACGAAACATCACTCATTGCCTAAACGATCGTATATTTGTTTACTTCAAGACCGGTAGTTTCAAAATATCGTCTAAATATGTCCGAGATTAATCACAGTGAATGGCCGAGGAGTTCCGAATGTATCGTTACGAAACGTTACGTAACGTTTTGTGTAATTGAACACGCTAGTCGCCTATAAACTACGTTCGAAAGGCAAATGGTAAAATGATGAGTTATGATGTGATCACTCACAGTTTGTAAATGCTGTGTAGAAAAAAATACGATAGTATTATGGAGCCATCATATTTGACATGGAATTGTAAAAAACGATAATTCTTGAATGTTTCTAGAATTTATCATTGATTGAAGTAGAATTAATATCTGTCATATTTGATGTAGAATTACATCATGTAATCCTTTATAAAATATATAGCGTTATATCATCATACCCTTCATCCAGACAGATGTTTATTATTAACTTCGTATGTATGAAAATCTGTTTCATTTAGTACCCTATTCATATGAAATCTACATTTTATTTCATACATTATGTTTTCTTACATAAAATTAGTAGTTCAAATATGTCCACACCCTTCTAATTTAAAAAAACAACAATAATGCAATTTTCTCTCATTTTGAGTCATTCGGAAAACCACTCGTGTGATTCCGTAAACTATCGCCGAAGTGTTCGAAATGATCTTGAGTTTTCTTGGTTCTGTTCCCCTTTTAAATCAATTATGAAGAAACTCCCGAAATGTGCCCAAATAGAATAAGACATATGCTATCTTACCCTACTGCTGAGACACAAAAAACTGAATATAGACGATAGTTTCAAGAGATAATCAATGGTAACAACATTATAATAGTCTTATACTCGGTGATCTCCCTTGAGTACAATGTAGCATGCTAGACGCGCTCTCCCACCTGAGACAAATGTTTGATAATTTGATATTAGTGCTTGCATTTCTTTAAATCTACTTTAAAATTAAACTTTTTAGCGCAATATTACGGACACATTTTTTAAAACTGAATATATTATCAAAATATATTTTCAAGCATGTAGCAAAGGAAATGTAGGCTAAGCAAAGAAACTTCAAAGGCGTCCAACGTATTTTAGGGTCCGACCTACAATGCGTGTCAACGATTGTATACATACGATAATTAGAACAAATTCATTCGTACTAGTTTAGACACAAAACTTTAGTGGTATAATACTAAAATATGTATTAAAACAGAAAAGAATACAGATACAAATTTCAAACATCAAACAGTCAGCAATGAGAATGAGATGTTTTCTACTTTTAAAAGTACATCTAAAATAAATGGATTTGACATGAAAATAACAATTATATTTATTCAACTACAGCAGCTATGTATTGTTTTCAATCACAATGACTAGGGCTGTCACAATACGCCAGAAGCGTATCGCGATATACTGCAATACGCTGGCATCGTATCGCGATACGTACTACGATATATTGTGGACTTTTAGATTCGTTGTGCCTCATCTGAATTAAACAGAAACAAATCTTACATGCAACAACTGACAGAATCTCGTCTCTTTAACTAGGGGGGGTTGTTAATTTCATTTTTTAAAGATAACCATGTGAGACCCTGCTTAAAATATGGTGCCATCAATATGATAATAAAATCAACAACAAATAATTTTTTGTGACCCCATTAACCCCCCTGTACATACCCCTTGAAAGTCGGACACGCCCATTTTACACAAAAATAACAATTTTTTATATTCAACTGTTATAAATCAATTCTTATAGGCTTTCAATATATCAAGATGTAGGTTTGTTAGACTGCTGAGTTCAAATATGAAGTCAAAATCTAAATTAAACAACTTAATATGGCAGAAAATTCAAAATGGCTGCCAAAATGACCCAAATTTTGGACATATTTGGGTATTATATTTACTGGGCATTGAATATGTTGAATCATGTCTGCAATATATCAATCTAAATGTGTTTTATGGTGCTGAGTTCAAATATTAACTCCAAAACTAAATTTAACTAACTAATATGGCAGAAAATTCAAAATGGCCGCGAAAATAAATCATATTTCAGTTATAAACGGCACACTTTAAACATGTTACGCAATTTATAAATTAACTCTAGTTAATGAAATCTTAACAGAAGACCAAAGTTATGACAATTAATTATTAAGTGTGCAAATATATTTTATTCATTATATAGCTGAGGTAGAGCTCTAGAGGTATGATTAGAGGTTAAGGTCTGAGAGGTCATTCGTTCCAACCTCACCAGCTGCACATATGATGTCTTGATTGAAAAATGTGTCTTTGATTGCTTTACTTCATGAAGATGTTGATGAGTATGTGCATAGGAAATGTCTTGGCACTTTGGTTGCAAAGTAAAGTTAAAATTCTCCGGAAATTTTATAGATATTAGTAACTAAATGATCATCATGGGTGGTGGCTGTATGCTATCATTTATCAAGCATCTAAGCTACAATATGGATTGCAACTTTTTTTAACAAGACTGTGTTGTGTTGCTAAATTCTGAAAATATAATAAAGTAATGATTTCTTGGTACAGAATGACTTTATAACAGATTTCTAGATGCAGTTCATTCCTTTCTCTGTTTCTATTTTATTTCTATTTTTTATTAAGTTTGGCTTATGTATGTATGTATCAAATTAAAATCTTCACAAAAAGTAAATGGACCAACAATTGCTTTCAGGTATTCAAAGAATTGTATTCTCCAATTTTCCAATATCACAATAGCAATTGTGTCATTCCCTTTAATTCTTTTTTGCAATTTTGGTTATATCTCTATTAATTTGTTTATACTTACTTGCATTTCTTTTAACTAGCCCTAAAAACTAATGATTGAGATGATGTTGTTCAATTATTTGGCCAACTGTGCACGGTTGAAACAAATGCAAGACATTCCATGATTAGAAAATGAGATTGCTTAAGTGACAACCGAGTAATAGAAAAGTAAAGAAAACAATAATTGAAATAGGCAATTACTTTTTTGAGCGGTGCTTTATACAATCACAGCCAAACCAAGCAAAATGCAATGTGTTAATTGATCAAACCTTTGAATCTCTCATGAATGCTAAAACAGACAAGAAACCTTTTTAGCTCATATTTCATGTAACTAATGAGAATTTTTATATAAAGACATAAACTTATAAATACAAACAGGTATAGAATGGTTTCTCCATTACTGAGGATGAGCAGAAAACATTTGGTATATTTTCTACAGGAACAATATTACAAGAACTTAAACATAAAACCTTTAAGATTACATATTTTAACCAAATTTGCAGCTATTTTCCCTGGTCATTTGACTACTAGTCATATATATATATATATATATATGAGTTGCCTGATGATGTATAATTTAACATTACACTATGGAAAATACGTAAATTAATGGATCTTTACGATAGCCTTTGGAAGTGTAGGCCACTAATCTGAAAAGTTATTTGAGCAATGTCAGGTCTGACTTTGTTCTTGAACTGACATGCCTCATTAAATATTAAGTTCTTGCAAAACAGATTATTATATATGTAATATATGATTATTTGCTTTATTATTTTACAAATAATCTAAACAATTGCATTAAGAGTGATAACAAACCATGATTCAACATATAGATATGTACCATTGATAACCAGTATACATTGAAAATGTGTTATTTTGGTAGCCATTTTGAATTTTTGGTCATATTGGGTTGTTAAAATTAGTTTTGACTTCATATTTGGACTTATTACCCTAACAAACGTATAAATTGACATAATGTTAGCAAATTCAACACATTGAATGCCAGGATAAGTAATTACCCTAATATGCTAAAACAAACTAGGTTAAATTTGGCAGCCATTTTGAATTTCTCGCCATTTTGGTTTCTTAAATTAACTTCCTTTTTTAATTCATCACCTTAAAAAACCTATTTCTGAACATATTGCATGTATGAATCAACATATAATTGAATGTCCAGTATAAATAATTACCCTAATATGCTCAAAATGGATTTAATTTGGCAGCCATTTTGAATTTCTCGCCATAGTGGTTTCTTAAATTAAGTTTTGACTTCATATTTGAATTCAGCACCTTAGAAACATATAGCTAGACATATTGCAGGCATGATTCAACATATTAAATGTCCAGGATAAATAAACTCCCGAATATGCTTGTACTATGGTTATTTTGGCGGCCATTTTGAATTTTCAGCCATATTGGTTTGATTAATTTTGTTTTTGACTTCATATTTGAACTCAGCACCTTAATAAACCTATAAAATGACATATTGCAGTCCAATAACGTACAACTTATTGCAATTAAATGTAAAAAAACTGGTAATTTATGTGAAAATGGGCGTGTCCAACCTTCAGAGGGTATGTACAGGGGGGTTAATGGGGTCAGAAATTAAAAAGATATGCTTTTCCTTACATGTCAGTACATGTAGCATTTTTTAAACAGGGTCCCATAAAAAAGTCAAATTAACAACCCCCCCTACTTTAACTATATACGGTCATATAGAACTGTGACGTGCCCAAATCGGTTAAATTATTGTAACTTAAAGGTAGATGGAATGAACTATTGAATAACTGACGTTTAGCTACTTTTATTTCAAGAAGGGAAGAATTTTCTACTCAGGTGTGTAAGTGAAATAATTGTGCAAAATGTGATAAAAGCACCAAATTTGGCATGGTGGTACTTTGAGTCATACTGATCAATATTAGCCCAGGAGACAATCATGAGGGGCCTTGTATCTTGCCTAAACGGGGCCCCAAAAGGGGCACATAAATAGGCACATAGTTTTAAAATTATCATCTCTATAAAAATTTAAGATGGTTTTTAAAATATATGTATTATGATTTTATATGCCTAAGAAAGTATATTGTACACTCAAAAATAGATTTTTGTCAGTTTATTTGCAGTTGAGGCCCGGCATCTGCTTTGAACTTGTCATAAGGCCCTAAATAATGCATAATGTAATAATATAATTGAATAAATGGTAAATATTTTATTTGAAATCATACAAATACATCATACTTTCTCAAAATAAGCTTTCAATAATTAATTTATGTAGATACACCAGAATCAGCATGCGGTATCATTGTATGAAACACATGAGGCCCCGATTGGGTTTATGTTTGAACTCGTAATAAATTAATGCCAAGTAAGCCAATATACACTTTATTCAATTTAAACTGATAAATAAACTTACTATTTAATATACGTACATTCAAAATGACGATTTTAAATAATAATACTTATTTCTAAAAGTTGAGGCCCTTACTGGGGTAATTTCATAGCGTGAAGCTTAGATAATTGTAAAAAAAGTCTAACCATTTTTTTTATTATTGAAACTTTTGCTGTCATTACAAGTGTGTTACATTTCAACATTTCATATAACAAATTGGCAAGGTTAAGCGGTACCCAATTAATCATAATTGAACATGAATGATTATTATATTCATTACCGTTTTAGGCCTGTATTACGAGAGATTATACGACCTGTTTTCGTCCTAAATTTAACAAAATCATATTTCTGTTATGTATTGAGAGTTTTGATAATATAACATCCTATAGGCACCCACGCCTTAGATACATTTCAAGTTCTAAAACAGTATGTGATCATGTTTTAATACAAGTCTATATCACCATTTTACAAAATAAAACAATGCATTTCTCCGACATCATACCCTTGAAGCTCGGAGTAATAATGAAACAAATATGTACATTTGTATACTGTGTTTGATGTACAAACTACATGTAATTTTAAACAGACTTTATCATTGATAAATATCTTACAATAAAATAATTAGTACATTAGATATTATAGAGAGAACAATTTAAGAGGCCCTTCTTTTATACATGTATCAAATATAACCATCCCCAAAAGCACGACATTGCTTCATAAAGATTGGTAAAGTTGATTTGACTATTCAACTAAACATGGTAAAAATTATAGCATTTTGTAGTCTAGATTCCATCTTTTCAAATGCTCACTGACTGGCTATTATCCCTAATCATAGGTACTAGTACACTTTTCTGTATTTATCAATCTACTTGACGAAACTTTCACTTCATTTGGTAGGAAGTCAATATGGCAGAGGGAATGACATAACCAGGAAAGGTGCCGTTTTACAGCTGAGTAGATTGAAGAAAAGCAGACACATGGCTTGCATAAAGAAATAAACATTGACTCTGAATGGGTTACAATCTTAGACCTTTCTATCTCCAAGCGAGTGTAAGAGATTAAGAGCATTTTGTGAAATCATGTTAAGCGAACTTACCGTACATAATTATTTTTGTAAACCTTATAAAATAAAAGAAATATTCACAAGTTTTATCATTGCTCAAAAATATCTTTAGTTGAAGAATTACATCAAGGATTAGATCTCCCGGCATAAAAACGGAAGTATAACTTCATTTGAAGACTAGTTTTAAATTATTTTTTTTATTGTAATACTGTTATGGAAATGTCTGTCATAGTCAAATTTCATGATCACTGCCACAGCTAAATCGTCAGTTGACTTTTATACATTCATACATAACATACGTCTACAATAAATGGTTCTATTAAAAGTATGATAATGTGGAGTACGTCCATACACTGGTCACCTTGTCTATTAAGCGGGTTATACATTATATAGCTTTCATAGACCGTCAAGCTTGTCAAGAATTCAATAAATTAAATAACCCCAGTGAAATCAACAATATGAATTGCAATAATAGTGAACATGTATTCAAGATCCGTCGGAAACTTTTTTATGCTTACTCTTCCCTACTGAGTGCCATGATATCAAATCTAAAGGAAGTTACTTAGTAACACTGATGGTTTATCCAGTCTATATGTTTCTTAAATCTCAGTCATTAGCATTTGTCACATGGTATGTCCAACTTGAGTAATACTACATGGTATATATTATCAAATTATGGTTGTTTGTTATCGCCTTTGCAACATATATTATTACATTATAAACATGCATGACTTGGTTTGATAGATGCTAAAATTAGTGTTTGGAAAACGTGGTTGCATTCATAATTAAAGAGCAAAAGATGAAATATCAAACGAAACTGATTAACATCAAAATTAGGGACTTTTAGTAGATTTTCCTTTAACCCTTTACAAGGAAAGATAAGTGCAAAAAGTGGCAAATTTTCACCTCAGCGATAGAGCTATTTCAATATACGATTTTCATGATTAACTGACGGACAGCAATGCAACTTGGCCAATTTATTTCTTACTTGGTTGTATGAAAGTAGAAGCCAAAATTCGATTCAGGAGTAACTGGGTTGGTCAGTAAAAGGTTAAAAGCCTTATCATTTTTACCCAAATCAAGTTGATAAATTACATTATATATATTTCAAATATAACTAAAACTAAAGTTGAACTCTATTAATTCCATAGCAGAACAATATACATGTATGTTATGTGTCATACATGTTTCACTGTTGTAAGTACGTTAGCTCAAGTGGGACCACTTCTATTTTCTCCGTGCAGGGTCTTTTTGTTCATCGTTGCAAGTAATTGATGCTTTTGCTTAGTAATTAGATTTAAAATGTGATTGGATTTTGGTTTTTATTTTTGAATATGTTTTTTTCATTTTTCATATTCAAATTTTCCAAGAGGGGCCTCTCAATAGATAAATACAAACATGCTTGATAGATCTCATTAATTTTTTGAAGAAGCAAAATGAAATAAACAAATAAAAACTTAATTATCGTATTATAATGTGCTTTATTTAATGAATGTTACCGATGCTAAAGATAAATCTTTGTCTCCAGTCCTATTAACACTAGAATCCTATATAACCAATACAGAACATTATATACACGTATTAAATTTATATAAATTCCCCCTTGTTTTGGCCTCATGAGATCATACTTTGTTTTGTGAATTATTTCTTAAAAAAAGAACATGATAGCTAACCACACAAAATTACCCATTCAAAATACTTTAAGTAATAAATTAAAACAAAACGAGAACAGTAATTTCACTGGTTATTTATAGTTTTTTTGTGTTTTGTTTTCTTAAAAACCCTTACTTGGACCTCAATTACAATTCATTGTATCATGTTAAATTTGAAAAAAAGTTTCTGACATGATTGTACTCATCATGAGTGAAGAAAATTATTTTATTTATTTGATAGATAAATATTTACACTAAACTATGCACTGCTTATACTTGTAATGGGTGACCCCTTTCATGGCCCCACGATTTTGTTAGTGGGGCCTCTCATGGTTGTCTCCTTGGGGTTTTCTGAGGTGCATCACTCAAAATGATATGAAGAATAAAAAAAGTTCCATCGTTATGTTATTTGAACTGTACATAATAGATTAAATGATACTGATACATTTTCTGAATTCTATGTAATCAGTACAGCAAATTAGATATTCAATATTTTTCATAAGTTTCCCCTTGTTTTGGCCTCTTTGATCATACTTGGTTTTGCAATTTATTTAGATGAAAAGACACCACATCTAGCCACACAAAATTACTCATTCAAAATGCTTTAAAAATGTGAAAAAATCAAAAAATAAAAACTGTACTGGTTGTTAGTGGTCTTTTACTACTTGTTGACCATAAAATCCCTTTATGGGGCCTCAATAACGATTAATATTATCATGTTAAATATTCAAAAACATCAACTGACTTATTCGTTCTCATCTTGAGCAAAAGAAATTTAATACATTTAGTTGATATATAAATTATGGATTTTACACAGTACTATGCAATAATATCAATTGTTACGGGTAACCCCCTTTAGGGCCCCATATTTTTGTTCACAGAGCCTCTCATGGTTGTCTCCTGGCTTTTTTCTGAAGTTCACACCTTGAAGTTGATTTCCTGAAAGTTTGGTGCTTTTATCACAATTTGCACAATTCGACCATATTTTGTCCCTTACACACCTGAGTATTCCAATGAAATAAAAAATATCGCCAAATACCGGTTCGTTAAAGTCGTACCGTGGTACGTATTGCCGCAGCTGCGTATTGCAATGTACCGGTATTTCGTGACAGCCCTAACAATGACTAATTTCATTATTTCAGATTCATTTAGAGCATCTCAAGTGTCAAATATAGAATCTAATATGAGTACTACAAGCAGTAGAAGTCCCAGTCTTGATCCTAGGTCACGTGACCGTCATAGAAGCCCTAGTCCTGACCCGAGGACACATAGTCGTCGAAGGAGTCAAAGTCCTGACCCAAGGTCATATAGTTACCCTAGAAGGTTATCTGACCTAGCTGTGCATACTAGTAGTGGTAAGTATATCAGTTTGTTTTTTGTTGAAAGTGTAATTTGTGGTTTGAAGTCTGCTTACGATCGTATACATGCTTATCCGACTTTAGATTTTGTATTATAACCCCTTATCATTAAAATTGGAGATCCCTCGCAGTGCCTATTTACAGTTGGTTGGAGAGGAACAACAGTTGGTAAATTTCTTGATCGAGGAAACTCGAAGTGTCCCACGTGGGTTCGAACCAAGGACCTGTCGACCCCAAAGCGTGCGTTCTACCGCTGGACAACTGTCCATTCAAGAGAGTAGTTACTCTCAGTGGTAGGATACAAGTAAGAGGTTCTAAAACAAATCCTAACAAAGACGCTGCTCATTTCTTTAAACAAAAACATGTAGATTCACAGAAAGAGTTTTATGATGGTAAGCTGTTTCGTAAAATAACAAGTTGTATATTTATATCTAATTGTCTTTTTTGTCAAAAGGACTTTGATCGCTTGTTTCTTGGCCACATTCCTTGAGCCTAGCATTTGTTATAGATAATTTGACATATTTGGTAGTTAAATATTGAGAAATTAAGTGTCTTTGCTGTGAATTGACAGACGCAGGATTTAGCAAAGATATATGACTGGACAGTACATTGAAATTTACGAGTGGTATCAGCACATACGAGTTTGTAAGCTCATTGATAGAAAGTATGTTTTGTAGACTATATTTGATTATTTGGCACGCTATCAAGTATTTGTTTTATTTAGGGTATAATTATATTTATTGTTCTGGAATCAATTTATTCAATTGTACTGGTCACCTAAGGTAAACATCGGTGTTAATAATTATAACTGAATGAGATTTTTGTTGCTACATGACATTGGTGATATATTGATGAATTATTTATTTTGATTTGATTAATAACTGTGTTATTAACACGACTTTTAGGTTCTTTATATTTAATGAACTCATTTAACCATCACGTGCCCGTTGCAAGTTTATTAATGATTGACATGCTTACATGACAACATACATGTACCAAAACCCGGAGCGATAGCGCAGTTGGTAGCGCGCCGGGATTTGAAATGATTTGAAATCTCGTTCACGAGGGGGTGCGAGTTCGAATCCCATCCGGGGAGGTTATACCCTTACATGAAAATTTGACCATAATGTCGATTTTCTCCATTGATTAGATAATATGGAGAAGTTTCCGGTCTTGTGGAAGGGTATGTGAGTACTGGCTATAGACAATGGTCCAGGAAAGCTAGGTTAGGTGCGCTGGACGCCGTAAAATAACATAAATTGTGTTGACACGGCGTTAACTCCAATAAATAAATAAAAAAAACAAGTACCCAATGAATTGTTTTTGTACAGAGCTCTAGTTACTTGTCAGACAATACTTTCAGTGATATTACCTAAATGTTCCAAAAGAAAATCATATAACATAATGATTGATATTTCTTATAATTGCTAGAACGACTTTTAGTAATTGACTATTTATTTTTAGAGTTATGTCTAGGAGGGTTGATATTCGTTAATTAAGTAAGCAATAACAACTACTTGTACATGTACATGTCATGTTTATTTTATGTACAATGTATTTCTAACGGCGAACTATCAAATTATCAACAGTTTCAGCGACTGATTCAGTTGTTTTCTAGATGGATTTAACTCTAATTTATCATAGGGATTTAAAGGCTGTAGTTTTGAAACCATGCATATTTTGAAACTGCATTAAAACCTTATAATATTTTACCACCGACCCTTTTTTCACCCCTGTAAATAATTCTGAATTGATCAACTGGATTCCATCTTAGTACACTAAGGTTAATGTTTGGCCTTTAGTGAACTTAGTTAGTTCTCTGCGAGAATGTACAGTACAACCTGTGAAAACAGAACATCTTTTGAACTTGCTAGAACGTCGCTATTTCGCATCTTTCCTATTTAACATTCTAAACCGACAATCTACCAAAGATCTTTGACAACATAGTCATCGTGTTGTACTGTAGTAACAATATTACAACAATATAATTAATATTTTATTGTCATGTGAGGGTATATAATACTTGACAACTACATGTATATCAACAGTAATTGTTTGTTATTTTATGGAACACAGGTGTAAGTTCAAACACCTTACATGATAACAATGGCTACAGTAATTGTTTATTATAGACTATAGGTGTGCGTATAATTACCAACACTGTTCATGCTTTAAAATAGCAATAACAGATTGCCTTTTTATTGTTTTACTGTTTGTTTAATTGTCTGTACTGATTGCCTTTGCATTACTAGTACTGACTGCTAGTGTAATGTTTCACTAATTGTTTTATTACCTGTACTGATTGCTTTTGTATTGTTTGTACTTATTGCTTTTGTATTACTCGAACTAATCGCTTTTGTATTACTTGAATTAGTTGGATTTGTATTACTTGAACTAATTGTTTTTTGTATTACTTAAACTGATTGCTTTTTGTATAACTTGAACTGATTGCCTTTGTATTATTTGTACTGATTGCCGTTTTGAATTACTTGAACTAATTGCTTTTGTATTACTTGAACTGATTGCTTTTTGTATTACTTGAACTGATTGCTTTTGTATTACTTCTACTAATTGCTTTTGTATTACTTTAACTGATTGCTTTTTTGTATTACTTGAACTGATTGCCGTGTTTAATTACTTGAACTAATTGCTTTTGTACTACTTGAACTGATTGCTTTTGTATTACTTGAACTGATTGTTTTTTGTATTACTTGAACTATTTGCTTTTGTATTGCTTCTACTAATGGCTTTTGTATTACTTGAACTGATTGCTTGTTTTGTATTTTTTTAACTAATTGCTTTTGTATTACTTGAACTGGTTGTATTTGTATTACTTTAACTGATTGCCGTTTTTGTATTACTTGAACTAATTGCTTTTTTTTGTATTACTTGAACTAATTGCTTTTGTATTACTTGAACTGATTGCTTTTTGTATTACTTGAACAAATTGCTTTTGTATTACTTGAACTGGTTGCATTTGTATAACTTGAACTGATTGCTTTTTTGTATTACTTGAACTATTTGATTTTTGTATTACTTGAACTAATTGCTTTTTTGAATTACTTGAACTGATTGCCTTTTTTGTATTACTTGAACTGGTTGCGTTTTGTATAACTTGAACTTTTCGCCTGTGTATTGCTTCTACTGATTGCTTTTGTTTTACTTGAAGTTATTGCTTCGTATTGCTTGGTACTGATTAATTGCTTTTGTATTACTCGTATTGCTTATTGTATGTTTATATCAAATGATATATTTTCATTATGCATGTAATTGTATATGTATGAAAAATGTTTTTATTTAGGTGATGAGTATTGCTCAATCCCTGTAATAAAGTACCTGCTAAGTTCTGTTCTATTCTTGAACTGATTGTTTTTGTATTGCTTTTACTGATTGCTTTAGTATTGAATTAACTTACGGCGTTTGTATTTTTTATTTTCGGATTGTTTTTACACTTGTACTAATTGCTTTTGTTTTGTTTGTTCTGATTGTGACACATGTAGGCTATTAACTTACTCATTTACATATTTTCTAATGACATTTGGTGAACGTTATTTTATTGACAGTGACAAGATCTGACATGAGAATTCCATAATTGTTGAAGAGTTTTATCACTTGGTTTCTATAGTAACCAGAACGTTTACTTCAAGACTATTTGATACGATCTTTGATATCACATAGTTGACATTGTTAACTGTATCATACCATGAATACTAGCAGTATAAATTATATTATGTTTTACAACAAAATGTTATAAATGTGTAAACAAAGACAATAAGTAGATGTTATTATTCCTTGCACTATTTGAATCTTTTTCGGCGCAGCTGTTTAAGCCAACTTTTGACCTTTATTTAAACCTGTACATTTTGCAGTATCATTCCTGTTTGTCCAATGAAAATATATTTCTGTATAGATAAATGGATATGATATGTTTGATTTTTGTGATAAACAAGTGAATAGCACGGACAGAAGATGCTGGCTATTTTTTGTGTGTTATGGGTGACTTAGTTTGTTAATTGATTTCACGGCGTCTCAACGCCGTGATATTGTGATGGGTAGATTTTGTTATATAATTGTCGTGGTACGCTCCTGGTGGTATGAATGAACAGCGAATGTGACTCAGTCTATTTATACTTGAAACAAAATGAACCCTGCATAGCGCCGACTATCTTTTTAAAGATATTTCTTGTTTCGATTATTAGTCTGTTGCAAGAACTTGACGCAAATCAAGAATTTGTTTATATTCTAAAGACCACGTGACTATGTGCCCTAATTACAGTAGCTATTACATACCACTGTCTCAGAAAAATAGATTCAATTATTCCATCCGTTCATTTACATTGAACTGGTGATTGTCCATCAAAAATGTGCTGTAGTGAACATTCTAGACATTACATTGTTCCAATATTCATTTAACATTATTAGACTTGAAGACAAGGCTTGTTAACTCAATAGATGCCACAATTTCCCCAATTTCTCACGTAACAAGATGTCAAGCTTCAAATTAAACTAATTTATACAAGACACATGATAAATCATGTTAGATTTAGATCTTTCTCGAGTGGTCGAGTGTAGGAAATGAACTTGCGGACAAGAAGTCACATTTGTTCGTGGGCAAATAGAGGAAACAATCAGAAAAGCATTGCCTATCAATAAATCGTCATTTCAGTGCTTTTGAAGCGCTTTTTTTCACATTTTCCCATTGGTTGCAAAAAGTTTTGAATTATGTGCAGACTTTTTTCTTGTTAACTTATAGATAACTAGCTGTTACCATAGCGCTATTCGAACTAGGAATCTCTGTAAATCGATAACAACATTAATATCAACCAATCGATTTTATAAAATGTGTGTCAAATATATTTGATTGTTTGTGTAAAATACGATGATCTACATTATTGTTGAAGCCGCCCGGCTAGCTCAGTTGGTAGCACGCAAGTCTACTGATCGAGTGGTCGTGGGTTCGATTCCCGGGCGGGGCATACTTTCGTGGAGCTTGGTCATGAAATTATTTCTACGGCCATTCTCCCTCCTACCAATGATTTTTAATTATGTAGGGCAGTTGTCAGTCACTGACGAAGGTATGCGCTTAGTAGTGTGTTAACAGCTAAATCCAGAGATTTAGCCTTTCCAGGAGGAGTAAGTAGGTTGACTGACCGCCGTTATATGACCTATAATTGTGTTGCTACGGCGTTAAACCCAACAAACAAACAAACATTATTGTTGCTGTTAGAGTATATGTCACACAAACATTGACAAATATCATATTTTGTTAATAATGACAATAAATGAATTATATATTAATAACGTATATTAATTCGTTACATAATAAATAAGATCAAATATGATAAAACAATTAGATTATTAGATATAATTAATTATTCATAATGAATTATTTTGACATTTTTTCGTGTAAATTGATACCATGTTACAATGAACTGTACTCATCTGAACTGACCGAATGTTTTATTGGGTATAAGGCCATGTCATCACAAATTCAGGTCGTCTTAAGGCGGCGATTTCTCCTAATCTAGCTTTTATGGCCCCCTCGTCTATAACCAGCCCGTATCTACACATTCATGAAGCCAACAACTTCTCCGTATAAGCCTACCTCGTTAATGGAGGAAAATTGACACATTTGCCGAAGATACTCAATACCGTATTATACTGTAACAACATTGTATTGATTCAAACCAAATCTACGATGTAATCCGCGTCGGTAGTGCAGTTGGTACGGCGCCTGAATTTCGAATCTAGTGTTCCTAAGAGGGTACGGGTTAGAAACTTAGAATCCTACCCGAAGAGGTTATACCCCTCCATGAAATTTGACAATAATGTTAATTTTCCTCCATTTATCTTAATCTGTTATCTTTAATAAAGATAACAGATTAAGATAAATGGAGGAAAATTAACATAAAGACTTTATATATGATACTATTTGCAGACGATATTGTTATGTTTACCACTGATCCCAATAGCCTACAATGCCAAATTGATAATATTTATAGATATTCAGAGAAATGGGGACTAAAAATTAATGTATTAAAAACAAAAGTATGTATTTTTGAACAACGTAAACAAGCTGTATATAAAGATTTTTTCATCAATAATGAAAAACTCGAACTTGTTGAAAGTTTTACCTATCTAGGGATTAAATTTGTTAGCAATGGAAAATTTTCAACAGCAATTAAAGCTTTGAATGAGCAAGCACTGCAAGCTTATCATAATCTACTTTTCTTATTCGACCAAATTGATTTAGACTTAAAGATGAAGTTTTCTCTTTTTGATAAAATGATTGTTCCAATACTAACGTATGGATCAGAGGTCTTAGGTATATATAATTTTAAAGATATTGATAAATTACACATTAAATTTTGTAAAAAAATGCTAGGAGTTTCCAATCAAACACCCAATATGGCAGTATATGGTGAATTAGGTAGATATCCCTTGTCAGTTATTTGTAAATTAAGGTCAATTAATTTTTTTTTTATAAGATATATGGAGAAGTTTCCGGCCTTGTGGAAGGGTTGGTGAGTACTGGTTATACACAAGGGCCCAGGTAAGCTAAGTTAGGTGCGCTGGACGCCGTAAAATAACATAAAAATGGTTTGACAAGGCGTTAAACCCGGTAAAAATATAAAAAAAGCGTACGATAAATATGATTCATATTTATACGAGTACAAGGTGAAGGTCGTGTTGAGACAGCTCACTGTACAGTCATATAAACATACAACAAATGACATAGAGTAACAATGTCATGTTGTTTTTTAACCTTTGTTGTTTCATCTTTACTTGGCAGTCAACATACTTAGTAACTTAACAGTGCAACAAAGGCCATTCAAAATACATTTGTAGTTACAACAGTTTACTGTCTAGTTGTTTAGAGGCTGAACTTGATATGAAGGGTGTTAAAGGTACTAGTTCACAGATTTGGTTAAGATTTTTTAATAATTTCAAAATACCATTTAGTGTCTGTAATTGTGTGAAAAAATAAGTCTTAATGTTTTAGGACAAACGTACCTATAGATTTAAAGAAATATACAATAACAGTCACAAAAATGCCTTAAAATTGTCTATACCTTGAGATATGGGGTATATTTTTACTACTTGAAACCCCATTATTTGTACTTGTATGTCAACTTGCACTAAAATTGTCATTATCAAATCTCTAATTTTCTGCTTAAAAAATGTTTCCAAACAATTTTGACAGTTTCAGAAAAGTTGAAATCTGTGAATGAGTACCTTTAATGTTAACCCATACGATTACCATATTATTAGTTGTAACTTAAACACCATATCTGAACCATATTTGCCTCTATGCTACCATTTAACTAATCGTAGCTCCTCGGAATTTTCCGTGATCCCATCGAGTTAAGAGTACCATTCAACAAGGATATCATAGCATCTCTCTAAACAGAGGGACATTACTATATCGTAAAGTTTTAGACAATTTTCTTTTGAGTTGATTTTAAGCATTTTTCATAATTAAAACTGTTGACTTATCTCCTTAGTAAAGTTATGAGGATCATTGAATATATATCAAAATGGTCATGGTTTCAAACCAAGCTTCTAGCCAAACGTAAATATAGTCCTGAGGAAGTTATTAATAGAAACCTACGATCACATATAAATACGTTGGGCTAGTAGCTTGGTTTGAAACCATGACCATTATGATATAATTTCAATGCTCCTAATAACTCTACCAATGGGGCAAGTCGACAGTTTTAATTATAAAAAAAATGCTTATTGAATTCAGCTCAAACGAAAAATTTCTGAAACTTTTACTTCGGTCATTCACTACGAATTTTCATCCAATGAATGATCGAGGTGTTTATTGAATGAATAGTCGTAGTGAATGGCCGAACATTTCCGAATAGGAAACTTCGGGTGTAGAACTGGAATACCACAGAAACGATTTTAGTGAGTCGGTCTTTTTATACATGACTGATAGTTGAAACAAAGACAAAAACAGCTCATCCAGTCAAGTGATATAAAACTAATATATTTATAGGAAGGGTCTAAGAGGCTGATGACATAACATTTCTTACTGATAGTTTACAAAAACAGCATCACTATGTCTTATGTTTAAAGCTTACATAACCTGTCTACCATCGGTGTAAGAGAATAAATGACAGCAATTGTTTCTAACAAATCTATTGTCAAGATTTTTTATATTGCCGAAATGCTACATGTATCACCTGTTTGGGAACACTCTGATTAAGCTTAACATTAAGTCATTTTACAAAGGATGCGGGGTACCCATTGGATTACTATTGTTGGCTGGGAGAATTGAAGTTATGACATGCCGTCGCTCTAGTTCCAGGGGGACATAAGTCATTTTTCGGCAGTACTGAATGTTTGGTACCCAAGTGTTCTTTTTTCAAGCTATACAAGACTGAGTAATAACAGTTACTTATGTGCTGTCCATCACTAGTGTCTACTAGTATTGCATGAGTCCAACAGAAACTGAAATTGATTGAAAATTTGCACTTCATTTTAAAATGCCATAAACAAAATATACAGGTTATATTCAAGCCGAAATGGCATATCTGGACAGCAAAATGGTTATATCCCTGTGGAAGTACGACGACGATATATTAAATGGCACCAGTTAATGCTGATGTCTTATGAGTACTTCCACAAAAGAACAACAGACAAAAACTATAATATAACAGTAAAACATTATAAATAATTAATTCAGTCTGATTAATGATTGGTTAATGATATTTTGAAGTATTAATTATTCGCTATCATCTGAATTCCGAACGATTTCTTGGCGGCATTTGGACATTAGAATGTAATGTAAAGTTAAGAAATCCATATTATCAGATTTTTGGTTCGTCTATTAGTTCTCTCCAGAAGTAGCTTGCATTTCCTAAGGTTGTACTGTATCACATGGTGTGTTAGTCAACAAAGTACAAAAAACGACGAAGTTTTGATCATTTTCACAATGAAATGGAATGCAGACAATGGTTAAGGTCTGATGTGTATACAATGTAACACTTTGTTGAGCAAAGACAATGACTTGTGACGTAATACAACAACATTTCTGGTATACAACTCACTCACTTTACTACCAATATAGTAATCATAGGATGACAAAGTGGCATCAATCGGATTTTGAATCAGTAATACCATGTCTACCAATAAATTGAAAAACATGTTCTACATCCTTTCGTGCAAGGTCAACCTTGGTGTTCGCTGGGCTATCAGTTTTAACAAAGTTCATCGCTTGAGAAAACTACGACATTTCTGTGGTTGTTTGGCGTAACGTCGGATATCCCCCACCCATTAAGCTATGTTAGGATTTGATTTAGAGAAATACATTTTGATTGACAACGACGCATTTAATGATGTGCTTAAAGAGCCGAGGAGAACTAATATGGCTGTCCATGGTACTTAATGTCAATTTCCTACCGGCTGGCTCAGTCCGTAGCACACGAGTCTACTAATCAATGGGTCATGGAGCCGATTTCCAGACGATGCATACTTTTGTGGAGCTTGGTGATGAAATAATTTCTATGGCCATTTTCCCTTCTACCATTGATATAAATCATGTTTTACTGCGGTGACAGTATGTTTGACTATTGACTAATTTCATTTTTACTGTTACAAAAGTTTGGCATCTAATGTTATTCCCGTATAATGGGTTAAGTTTATTTCATCAGGGACCATCCACTCTTAATGATGCATTATGTACAGGCACTGGCTATAACTTAAGTATAACTCATGTGCCTAGTGAAACATTCCGTTGGACGAACCTTCTTCCTCTGCTAGTCTTCGTAACTTCTCAGCAGTGTTGACCGCACTCACCATTACTCACAGGACTTGGGATCGGCTGCAACTGATATCGAATAATGTCATCAAATAGCATTGTATTTAATCACAAAAAACGATTAGCATTGTAAGAAGTAGCAGCCATGTAGCTTAAAGTCTACGTTCTGTTGTGCTTTTCTAAAAAAAATTACGATAAAAATCTTCGTAAGTAAAAAAACAAGAAACATTAATAATTCGGTCATTTTTTGGCCAATCAATTCCAAATATTTATTGAATTATGTAGAATATTGTATACCTCTTGAATATCATATCATACTTATGTTTATTATCTTTCCGACTTTGAACTGCAAACTTTATAAAATTAACTTACGATAAAAATGTTCGTAAGAATTTTTGTGAAAAGGTGCACAGTTGGTTTTTTTTCAAACTTCAGAATCTCTACATATAAAACCATGAAAACGTCGTCAGCAAATATTGCTACGATCAGTAATCTGCCATTAAAACCATTAAACAGTCTTTTCCAGCCAAAATATTTAAAATCTCCATAGATTTGAGCTGTTCTATTTCTAGACAGGCAATTACTCAAATAGTATAAATCCTACTCGCCAGTTTTTACAATATTACATAATGATACATAATATAGCATAGTCGGAGAAAGTATTCTCCATAAATTGGCTAACTTGAAAATGCCAGCTAATCGATTAGCAGACAGAATCATTTAATGACGAGTGTCACTTTTCTATAACAAATACACAACACTTATTCTCTATAGCAAATATGCTTATGTAACATTAGCGGATCTAACATGGAGTTGAGGGTCAGAACCCCAATGGCATTAGTATACGGTCACACATTTTCAATATGCGGATCCCGAAAAACTATTTTAGTATGCGGCTCCTTATGCTGATATATTATAGTTTGAAAAACGGAACAGTTTGGTAAATTGATATTCTATAGTAGTTTGAAGTCATATGTTGTACATTGTATTAATTATAAAGTCATATTCGGCGTCAAACATAAAATGAACCCTGCAAAGCGCCGAATATCTTTTCTTTATTTCATGTTTGTAAATACCGGTACTTGAAGAATCATCTACTGTGAAACGGGATTCAAATGTTTACCTTCTGGAAAAATTGATTAGACCAGATTAAAAAAAAAGATTCAAAAGAAAGAATATAGAGCCGCCTTTGGAAAATGTTACAAAACTTACGATAGTATTTGTCATTATCGTGTCGCATTTATCAAAATACAAATACATGTCTCTCATATAGCGCAAAATAATGGTAAAATATTTTATTGCGCTTTACGCAATTCACTGATTATCCATGAAAATTGAATTGTTGTGCGATCTCTTCTACACTTCAACGTAAATTTGTCCCTCTTTTATTAAATGCTCATGGACGAGAACAAAAATTGCCAGCGATACTTGATCGTACAAAAAATCTTCGTCGGTTTCTCACGATACATTACTCCGTTATGCTGCGTTATGTATGGAGTGTAACGGAAGAAAGTATTCTGGTTGCCGACGATGACAAAAAAGTTAACAAAAATAAATTCTATTTTGATACAGATGTTTGGCAAGTAATTATTTCTAAAGAAAACATTGTCATAGAACATGCACGTGAGTTGGTTTTTTTTTCATGTTATTGTGTGTGATTTCGTGTCACTTTGATTAATTCTTGTTTGTTTGTTTTTCTCACGTGCCCAGCTGATTAATAGACCACAACCTGTATTTTTTTGGCAGTGAGTATCAATGCCAAAATCGTTGTCAACATTATCTGAAGAATTATCAGTATAAATATGTTGTTTTTATTAAAGAGATTTTAATTTCTTTTCGTCCACTTATTTCATGATTGTTTTGTTTTTGTTGGGTTTAACGCCGTAGGTCATATAGGTTATAAAACGACGGCCAGTCAACCTACTCACTCCTCCTGGAAAGTTAAATCTCTGGATTCAGCTGTTAACGAACTGTTAAAAATCATTGTAAAGAGGGAGAATGGCCCTAGAAGTATTTTCATGACCAAGCTCCACGAATGTATGCCCCTCTCGGGAATCGAACCCACGACCCCTCGATCAGTAGAATTGCGTGCTACTGACTGAGCTAGCCGGGCGGCTGATAATTTCATGACATGACAAAATGATTTGAAACGACAGAGAACATATTGAAGCAATAAACAAGCTATATTGTAGAATTGTACAATTTCAAGACATTTTGTTTTTATTATGTAAGTAAAATCAATAGAACGAATATCAGGGAATATGGAATTTAGCTACCAATCTAAAATGTTACAAAGGATATCATAGACGGATCTACCAGGGGGGGGGGTCAGGGGGGTCCCGACCCCCCTTTTCTAGAATTTCCAAAACGTACCTGTCCATTAGTGGATTTCTTGACTGTAAGTCATTTTTAAGTAGCATGAAACAATTTTTCTCGGTGCTTAACATAGATTTAATGGTTTATGTAGTTTTTATGATTAATATGTTGCATTATTCTGCAAACAGTGTATAATGTGGTTGTGTTTCGAATGTTTGGACCCCCTCCCCCTAGAAAAAGTTCGGACCCCCCTAAAAAAAGATCCTGAATCCGCCCCTGGATACACTAATGAGTTATCTAATGCCAGAGCAAGACACGTTTATTTCAAATTGTAAAATGACGCATGCCTTTATTAACGTTCAGAGTGTGTTTATTCTGGGGGAATACCACTAAACATTTTGTTACTAACAAAGTGGAAAATACAATGTTGCTTTATTTGCTGATTAACAGTTTTGTTCATGTTTGATAATATTGCTTTCTGCTTATTCTTAGCATGTCAGTAAGTATTTGGGAGGTTTCATGGCTTTCTATTGTCCGTTTTTTCTCAACTGTCAAAGCTTGAATAATTTCACAGTGACTGAATGCATTGTTTTTGTACAGGCGACCTAATTGTTATGAAAAATATCTAGACTAAAAGGTATCATACGGCATAAACAGCTTTACTCGATCATAATACACACTTTCGGAAACTGATGAATGTATTACAACAATGATTTTAATAAACGCATTCACCGTGAAATTATTTATGTTTTGACAGTTGAGAAAAAACGAACAATACAATAAACCAGTATATATGACTTGAAAATGTGTGCTTGGGGATTCTCCCGATCTCTTTTCTGTAGGGTGTCAAGACGTATTTGGTCCCATTGTCAAAGTTTTTAAAGTATATCAGAACCTCTGGGAAGGGGTCGGAATCCTCATTAACCCTCACAAGCTCCGCATTCACTGATGGGACTATAGGTAAACTGACTGACAAATAAAAAAGCTCCATAATTTGATAACAGTATGGGTGACTTGCAGAGATAAAACATCTGTGATCAATGATACTAACAAGATTTGGAGCACGTGATACTTACATGAATCACATGGAATATATTTTGTATCACGAGGTACATGAATATGTCACGTGATTTTATGACTGGAAGAGTTATCGTTCTTAGATGAACGATATAAAGGCCAAGTATTGAAAGAATATTCTTAGTAAATGAGTTTGGACTTTAAATGTGAAGAGTATCTCTTAGTGCGCGAGAATTTCCGAGAATAATTTTTGTTGTTGTTGTAGTTTGAAGACAGGTGTTGGCAATTAACTGAACTTAATTAATTGATCAAGAGTGTGGCTTCTTGAAGATAATGTTCTCAAAATAAAAATGTAGTAGTAATTCTCAGGAGTTTTAAATAATGAGTTTTAGAAAGTTTTTCCTTGTTAGCCGTGTTGTATGACTGTATAATTAAACGCGTTTATTAGTTATAAACTTTGAGGATTCAATTGAGGTTTGTATCTTTAGAAATTTGATAATTTATTTCAATAAATATTTTTGTTTGTACATGTACCTTAAAAATTTAATTTTAACTACATTTATAAACATTGCAATAATTAAAAGAATCCATGCTTCAGCATATTCTTAATTTATAGTAATTTATTGTATACATGTACACACTTTTATAGGCGAACGAGAATGTAGCCGCCGTAATATAATTTTGGTTCGCTCGAATTTCGAACAATTACAACCCGGGTGGATAGCGCAGTTGGTAGCGCGCCGGGATTTGGATACGCGTGCCCGAGGGGGCGGGTTCGAATCCCACCTGGGGAGGTTATACTCTTCCATGAAAATTTGACAATAATGTCGATTTTCCTCCATTGATTAGATAATATGGAGAAGTTTCCGGCCTTGCGGAAGGGTAGGTGAATACTGGTTATAGACAATGGTCCAGGAAAGTTAGGTTAGGTGCGCTTGACGCCGTAAAATGACCTAAAATTGTGTTGACACGGCGTTAACTCCAATAAATGAAATGACAAACAATTACTTGCACTCAGGTTCATGTGGTCAGTTTCCTAGTGCACTTGTTTTATGAAAAATGGATGAAGTGTTGGTCTTAGGGAAAGAACCAAGTGGTTTAAGAGGATTCAAATTAATACGGAACTTGTCATTCAAAGATTCCCAGCCCACAACCAAAGCACATAACCACTCGGAAACATCCCCTCCATAGATGCGTACACTACAATTAATGATTTTTTTGTGATCTTAAAGTAATTTTAAAAGTTCCAAACTACCTAAATCAAAACAAATGTAAAATTCATTTTATTAGTTATCCAATTATTTATTATCAATAATTCATAGTTCATCACTCCCATCCCCTCTCTTTCTTTTCACTAACCCAAACAACAAAAATTCTTCACCCTCTATTAATATTTTATAACTTGCTGTACCAGTTTAAAGATTGTATCAAGTTTTATACCCTTGTTTGTCCATAGATGACTCCTTAAGATATGACCTTGATCTGGAGACTTGAACCTCACTATATATTGTTAAATACAGGCAAACGGCTTGACTCAGGATGCTGTTTTATGGAGGTGTCTCTTATGAGAAAGTGACCGTAAGTTAACTTTATTGTCCGTTAAAGGTACTTATTCACAGATTTCAACTTAAATATCAACTTTTTCTAAAACTACCTAAATTGTATAGAAACATTTTTTGATGCAGGAAAGAAGTGTTCTGATAATGACAGTTTTAGTGTAAATTGACGTACAACTTCAAATGATGGTGTTTCATGTAGTAAAAATCTACCCCGTATGTAACGGTATAGAGAATTTTAGTGCATTTTTGTGACTTTTATTGTATATTTCTTGGAATCTATAGGTCAGTTTGTCTTGAAATGATGTGATTTTTTGTTTTGACACAATTACAGACACTGAACGGTATTTTGAAAATATAGTAAAATCTTTACCAAATCTGTGAACTAGTATCTATAATTTTGAAGTAGGACACTATTTGAAGATGGTCCATAACGGGAGTTTATGTGATCGGAAAATGAGCGTTTATTGGGAGTGGTAGGAAGCTGTTATTGAGAGGTGATTGATATCGGAAGTTGATGTTATTGAAAGATTTCCGTTATTGGGAGTAGGTAGTTTATGGGAAGTGATCGATATCGAGAGTTTATATAATCGGAAAATTACCGGTTATTGGGAGGATTTCGTTATTGGGAGGTGACCGTTATTGGAAGGTGAATTGATATCGACAGTAAGTGTCACCGAAAAATGACCGTTATATGGAGGTGATCTTGAAAGGATCTAGGTTGTGCAATACATTCCTACCAATAAGAAACTACATTAAGCAATGTTTAGTGTCACTAATTTACCAAATAATGTTTACATCGATGTTATAAAACAACTAACACAATAAGATGGTATATTATCGTACGTACTGATTTGTAGCTTAATTAATACCAGACCTTGGTGTATCAATGATTACCTATATTCATACAGATCTATTAGTCGAGTTGGCTCTACAATAACAGCTCACTGAATCACTGGCACCAGAGCCCATTACTTATAATAGTAGGTCCATGCAAATAGTCTCTAAAGAATACATGTACACTAGTACCTTATATATAATATGAAAATTATAATGAAAGTATAGTTATAACTCGTATACGATAAAGTATACGGAACAGATTTTTAATTGCGTCGGTTGATAATTGTTTTAATTAAAGTATATAATATGTGCGTATAAACGAGTTTAAATACTCCGGTGCCAATTTACTGAATGGTCGTCGTCTCCAAAATTACGACTACCTCATCTTATTAAATCTTAACTCATTTTTAACTCTTACATATAGTTTACTATATGATCTCCTCTCAATGTGCTTTCCTTCGCATCCCGCAAAAGTTTCACACGTTCACTTTGTAAATGTTGTTTATTCACTGAGTTGCGGAGGGAGCGTACTCTCAATGCAATACATATGCAATTTCTATCATAGCCACTATAGCACATTATTGATACTGACTGTAGTTTAAAGGTTGTACAGTAGCTTCCTTTGTTTTTGTTTTTGTTTTGTCAATTATTGTAGTAGTTAACACGTACATGTATAAAACAAGACCTAATGATGGAATTTGTTTTATGATGTTTTCATACATAACCTCCGAGTGAATAAAGCTCTCTGTTATAACATCTTTTACTGGTTAGATACACTGAAAGACGAGAAATAACAATGCCTTGGGCAGCAATCAAAGTACAAGGTTTATCTCTCCGGTTCTCTTGAAAATCTCAGAATGGTTTACTTTCTGATGTCTCATTAGAAGGAAAATCGTTCAGATTTCAGAGAAAACGCAATTATCAAGAGTTTAGATCTCCCTGAGTAAACAGTCCAAATATCAAGAGTTTCTATTCAATAGATTACATAGTACACAAGCATTATGTTTTTTCCAGATTGGGGTAAAATGTTTTATTTGTATTTTTTGCTTGTTAACATCGATAGGCCAGTATCCGCATGGAATATTTTTATACAAAACATCGACTCGCACAATACTGTATGTCCTGAGAATTCTGACCCCCTTAGAAATAGAGAATTAACAGATGTGTCTAATGTAAGTAATCCATTCACAAAACAACCTAAGTGATACATAAGATTATAGAACAGAACAGACATTTTATTTAAAATAATTACAGTTAAAGTTAAAAACGTGCGGCTTAAAGTCTGCTTCCCTATACATGTTCAGCCGACTTTACAATCTTGTACAATAACTCCTGATCATTGCAGTCACCCTCAGACGGACGATCAGTAGCCATTTTACACCTGGGTGGAGTTGAACAATTGTAGGTTAATTTCTTGCTTAAGGAAATAAGCAATGCTTTTGTGGGGATCGAAGCCAGGACCTCTCGATCCCTAAGCGCGTGTCCTACCACTGGACCACTGTTTCTATGTATATAGTACATACACATGTTCACATAATAACAATAAACAATACAGCTTTATGACTCTTCCTTTCCAAATCACCATACATTGTTATCAAACAGTTATCACGCAATAAACCTAATATGTGAATTAGTTTATGCTAGAAATATATAACTATATAAAAGAAGTAATAAACCATAAATATTGTGAGAGAAAATGTCATCAGTTTATTAAATGACGAAATCAATCATAAAATATCTAAACATGATGATATAAACAACTCACTATAGCACAGGCGGATCCAGCAGGGGTGTCAGGGGGTCCGGACCCCCTAGAATTTGAAAAATATACCTGTCCATTAGTGTATTTCTTGCCTGTAAGTCATATAGCATGAAGCAATTTTTCTCCGTGCTTAACATGGATTTAATGGTAATGTAGTTTTTATTATCAATATGTTGCATTTTTTCTGCAAAATGTGTATAATGTGGTTGTGGTTCGAGCTCCGGACCCCCTAGAAAAGTTCGGACCCACCCTAGAAAAGTTCGGACCCCCCCTAGAAAAAAATCCTGGATCCGCCCCTGCTATAGTACCATATGATACATATCATGTTAATACGATAGTGGTTGGCAGAAATCGGCCACAAGCTGTAATATAAATTCACGTTCCCTACCCTAACAAACTTTGAATACATGTTCAGACAATCAAAGAACAGAACAGAACAGAATTTTATTTGGTAAACGTGTACATAGTTATGATATCATACATATTAATATAAAGTACATCGTCAATGTTGTTGTTTTTTAAATCGGGAATCAAAACACCTTTATAATTTGGACATTTTGTTCGGTCCCAATAATGTTATTCTTTATGAGGCTAGTCTGTATGTTTATGTTTTATTATGATGGAGTGACACTCTATGATAAAATCACTGATAGACCAGTGACCAGAAACCCTTATGTCTGAAACATCGATACAATACATCTGTGAAAGTGATAGAAAAAAAACGTATTTTCTTAAATAATCGAGATGATACTGAGAGCTTGTATTTTGATTCATTTTCCACTTGGCTGTTCATTTCTGAATTCAGTGAGATAATACAAGATGATACATAAAACATGTAACAGTAGATCATATGTTACAATCAACTAATAAACAAATCTGATTAAAACCCAATCTAAAATTTTCCGCTCGCCTACTCGCTAATTTAGATCTGGCCTTTTTCAAACGAGGGTCACGCTCACGTGACCTTTTCTCATCATAATATTAATGACGAAATTGTTATGATACGTAACTTGTTTACATCGTCTACGTCACGCAATTTGAACAGAGCCGTCCAATCGCAGACTGTGAATAATACCGCTGTTAAATTAAATTGCAAACATTGGTCTTAAAATAGAAACTACGAAATCAAAATGTTATTAATAGTGTTTCGTCTAGATGAAAGCTACGCATTGATTAGTCGACACAAAGGTCATCTCGACGTGACCCTCCATTGAGATAGTAGAGATCCTGTACAACAATGCTCTACTAGATATCTGTTTACAGAGATTGCTACGTGTAATAAACAAGAGATGTTTGTTTCATGGTAATTCTAGAAATTTGATCATTATTTCTGCTGCTATAAAATCGTAGATCAGTAAAAACAGAAGGTTATATTACATGAAATGTTAGACGCACAATCATAGTGAGGTTTTGTTACAAGTTTGTCAGAGACGGTCTGTAGATCATATTACAATATATACGTTTTTGTGATACGATGATAAAGCAGAATATATCTGAATTAAATGTCAATTACAGTCATTAATGAGCCGCCCGGCTAGCTCAGTTGGTAGCATGCAAGTCTACTGATCGAGAGGTCATGGGTTCGATTCTTGGGCGGGGCTTTCTTTCGTGGAGATTGGTCATGAAATTATTTCTACGGCCATTCTCCCTCCTACCAATGATTCTTAATTATGTAGAACAGTTGTCAGTCACTGACGAAATTATGTGCTTAGTCGTTGGTTAACAGCTAAATCCAGAGATTTAGCCTTTCCAGGAGGAGTGAGTAGGTTGACTGACCGCCGTCATATGACCTATACAATGTGTTGCTACGGTGTTAAACCCAACAAATCAAACCAACAAACAAACAATCATTAATCATATTCGATAAACAGGGAAAATGATTACAAAACACCTTTTTAAACAGTGTATCACTTAAATAGTCATTATCAGAACTCAATAAAAAAAATTATTTTATTGCACTGCTTCCAAAATGTCTCTACTCAATTTTGTGAATCTTGAAAAGTAGATATTCAAGTCGAAATCTTCGAATGTGCAGCTTCAATGCAAGTACATCTACAAGTTTTCAGGAATTCCGTAATTCAACGAGTCTCGGACACTTGATCCCTACTTGAGCGTCAATTTGTCAAGTAACTTCATATTTAATTGATGGTCAATCACATACGATGTATTCATAACTTACGTAGATATACTAATGCCTCAGTCCCATAAAATCGTGGCTTGTTACGGACCCGCACGTGCAGACAGTCGTAGGCCGCGGGAAGACTTGCGTGTCAAGGTGACGGTACGTACATGGTACAAAACAACACACCCGTACGGAGCCGTAGCTGGAAGATATGCATGTTTAATCCATACTCGGCCACGATTTTGTTCACGATTTGACTCTGAAACTGATACGTGTATCCTGGGCTCATCTCACGGACCCTGGTAAAAACGTAACAGTCCGTACGGGTACGCAAGAGTTCGTACGGGTCCTTGCGGAGCTTGATCGCACGGCACCCGTACGGTGCCCTCACGGCTATTTTTATGTTTATGGGACTGTAGCTTTACTCGCATTTATTGGACTAATTTTATGTTTTCGCTAAAAGAGAAATATTTGTGTAACATTCATAATTTTTTAATACAAAATTATACCTTATCTATATAAATGCTATAGCCGTGTTGATCATAATAACGCTAGAATAGACATTTCTGCAATTAATAACGATACGTTGATACAAGATATTTGGGGAGAAAATAGACCCACAATTCTGTGATATTAACATAGATTTAATCAGTAAAGACGCAGAACGCTATTACTAGTTGTCAACTGTGCTTCTTGCACATTGTATGTGTATCATCGGATGTTATTCCCACTTGAGTTTAATATTAATTTGTTTTTATTGTCTATGTTCAAGGCATGTATGCATTTTGATAATAGTACCAATATATGGTTTCGATATAAACTGTCTAATCCTTAGAGCTTATGAAAGAATCTAATACCCTGCAATGATGATCTTAAGCTAGGGTATTCTTTAAACTTATCAAATTTTTATGAGCAACTCTTTTTAACAAATACATAATGTGAATGGTATTAAACAAGAAACCTGTGTAGATAAATATGTACAGACTGGTCGTTCGAACATCATTGCATACATCCATGCAAACCGCTATTCTCGATCAAGATGCTTGGCTGCCTCAGTCACGCTAATATTATTTGTATTACTTGCGTACTTATCACCGTTAGACATTAAGACCCCTCTGCTACCGATTTCAAACCTACAGGTCGCCATTTTACACCACCGGACCGTTAGGTCGCCACTTTACACCATCGGACCGTTAGGTCGCCACTTTACACAACCGGACCGTTAGGTCGCCACTTTACACCACCGGACCGTTAGGTCACCACTTTACACCACCGGACCGTTAGGTCGCCACTTAACACAACTGGACCGTTAGGTCGCCACTTTACACCACCGGACCGTAAGGTCGCCACTTAACACAACCGGACCGTTAGGTCGCCACTTTACACAACCGGACCGTAAGGTCGCCACTTTACACAACCGGACCGTTAGGTCGCCATTTTACACCATCGCATCGCTAGATCGCCGCTTTAACAATTTCAGACCACTAGGTCGCCACTTAAACGCTTACGGATCGCTAGGTCGCCACACTACACCAGATAGCCACACTAGTTCGCAACAGACCACTAGAAGGCTACAATCTCACCATGTCTCACTATGTCGCTCTGTCACAGTCAGTCTCCTAGATGGCCACTGTAACACTGACATATTACTAGGCCATTAAATTCTTTGGTATATAAAGCATTTGTGAATGCCTGCACCCTCTATTTTGTTATAAGTAAAAATGTAGTTGAACTATCCTCAGTTACTCATCAATAAGTTTATTTATAACTTAAGTACAGTATAATTATTGTACTATACATCAAATATTTATAAAATTAGCCACTTCGTTTAGTATTTAAGGAAATAATGCATGATTTGGTAAGTGCGCTATTCGAGAGTAAAATTCCATTTTATAAATACTCACCGATGAAAGAATGTGGGATGTCTAATATAAATAACTCACAGTTACTGTTATTATTATTTGTGTGACTTAATATCTTAAGGAACGGTTGTCCCTGAGGAAATTATGTAAGTGATTTTTTTATTTTGTATTTATAGACAAATTAATATAAAGTTCAGACAGGTTGCTTATTTTACAATGAATTTATATTTACCTTGTCGTATATAGATGGTTTATGATTTGTATTCATTTGTATTTCTCATGTACCATGTACGAGGGCCAGTCAATAAATAATCAGCCTAACCTATTTCAAGTCGAGATCTACCTCTTTCTTTTCAATTTTATTTTCCTCTAGGGCTATGCTCTTGGGCCAACGGGGTTCAAGTGCAAACAGCCCAGAAATGAAGAAGTCAGGGTCCTTTCTATGGAATTAGTCCTCAACTACCGCCACGACAGCAGATGGTTGAGTCTTGAACTTCTTTGGCCTTGGAGATCCTGGTCGTACCCACTGACGACTGTAGGCTTTATTTTCTGGTTCATAATAATGTACCCAAGTCTCATCCACAGTAAGTAGACGCAAAGAAGATCATCTTTTAACTTCAAACGCTTTGCAAACGCACTGCATACTGATGCTCTCGTAGCCATATTCTCATTGCAAAGGGGTTTTGGAAAACAACGGGTTGTAAGCTTGCACATCCCTAAACGATCATGCAAGACTGTTGAAATGGTACCATGTGAAATGCCTAATGCTTGTGCTATTACTTCGTCTATCTTAGTATAGCAGGTATCAGACTTTATGTCAAAGGCTGGTTATTTATTATTGTCAATATGAGAAGCATGGTCATTTTTACTATCAGTACGCCTGCACAAATAAATTAAGTACAAACGGAAGCTAGCTACTTAACTTTAACTTTCGGAAATACGGTCTAACCTCCCTCGGTATAATCAATATCAACCTTACTCTCAAAATTTGTCGAATGTTTTAAATAACTTGAAATATTGAAGCATTACTAAATAAGTCAATGTCTCTATGATGCTAAATTGGTTTTATAAAGAATATTCTGTAGCGCAATGTCATTGCATAAAATGATAAATATGTATAATGTAATACAAGCTGGTAGCTAATTTGGTGTGTCTGTGCAAGACTTGTCACAGAGTTGTCATATCGGCATGATTTAACAATGGCATTTGAAAAAATAAATATTTTCGAAGTTGAATATGCTGCATATTTGGCGAGGACAATGTTTGTTATGTTAACTGAAATGAGGTATCGTATTGTTGCTCAGTTATGGTTTGCAACTTGGGTCCTTCCTTGACACGAAGCTTGAACTTAGGAACCGTAGACTTGTACGTCTGGCTTTTTTTATAAATCTTGGCATAAAACATTAAACATATAATTATGCTTAGTTGTTAAAATAAAGTATAAACTTTTCAATTGCCTTAATGTCTGTTTGAACATATGGTATTGTATATATATTTGGCCTTGTCATATAAATTGTTAAGACTGCGTGTACCACATTGGTTGACAGTTGTAAGAAATAGTGTTTTGGATGGGTTAGTTTTAATTGTCTGTTTTTTAAGCGAAGACTGGAAGGCAGTCGTTCATGAGGTGACCCTGTAAGTTCAAGTACCATATTAGATTATTACAAATAGTTTGAAAAGTTTTCATCCTAGCGTTGTAAAAACAGATGTGAGCATATGTCATATGTAAACGCTAGAGTCATACAGCAAAAAAACCAAAATTATTCACATACTTATTACTAGAATTTTGTTTGATATTTTAGTCGAAGTTTTTTGTTCAATTTAGAACCTGGATAAGTATAGCAATATGTTTCACAAAAACATATGTTCACATATAAAGATTTCATCGAAACATATGTCTTTATTTTATGTTTATTCTGGTGTATAAAAATTGTTCGTGCCATTTTCTCCCTTACAATTAAGCCTGGTCGTAAATTCGCTTAGACGTAATATTTATCGCTCCACAGCCACTTGTATAAATATAAGTCAAATTTAATTAACGTTTAATTAACTGCAGGTTGATTACAAATGTTTGTGAATTATTTCAAGAAGGAAAGATTTTACGAACAATTGGTCGAAAGTAACTAAATGCATAATGTAACTAAATGCATAATGTAACTAGATGCATATTGTATATAAATGCATAATGTAACTAGATGCATATTGTATATACATGCATAATGTAACTAGATGCATAATGTAACTAGATGCATAGTGTAACTAAATGCATAATGTAACTAGATGCATATTGTATATAAATGCATAATGTAACTAGATGCATAGTGTAACTAAATGCATAATGTAACTAGATGCATATTGTATATAAATGCATGATGTAACTAAATGCATAATGTAACTAGATGCATATTGTATATAAATGCATAATGTAACTAGATGCATAATGTAACTAAATGCATAATGTAACTAGATGCATATTGTATATAAATGCATAATGTAACTAAATGCATAATGTAACTAGATGCATATTGTATATAAATGCATAATGTAACTAAATGCATAGTGTAACTAGATGCATAGTGTAACTAAATGCATAATGTAACTAGATGCATAATGTAACTAGATGCATAGTGTAACTAAATGCATAATGTAACTAGATGCATAGTGTAACTAAATGCATAATGTAACTAAATGCATAATGTAACTAGATGCATATTGTATATAAATGCATAATGTAACTAAATGCATAATGTAACTAGATGCATATTGTATATAAATGCATAATGTAACTAGATGCATATTGTATATAAATGCATAATGTAACTAAATGCATAGTGTAACTAGATGCATAGTGTAACTAAATGCATAATGTAACTAAATGCATAATGTAACTAGATGCATATTGTATATAAATGCATAATGTAACTAGATGCATAATGTAACTAGATGCATATTGTATATAAATGCATAATGTAACTAGATGCATATTGTATATAAATGCATAATGTAACTAAATGCATAATGTAACTAGATGCATATTGTATATAAATGCATAATGTAACTAGATGCATAATGTAACTAGATGCATATTGTATATAAATGCATAATGTAACTAGATGCATATTGTATATAAATGCATAATGTAACTACATGCATATTGTATATAAATGCATAATGTAACTAAATGCATAGTGTAACTAGATGCATAGTGTAACTAAATGCATAATGTAACTTAATGCATAATGTAACTAGATGCATAATGTAACTAGATGCATATTGTATATAAATGCATAATGTAACTAGATGCATAATATAACTAAATGCATAATGTAACTAAATGCATAATGTAACTAGATGCATATTGTATATACAATGTAAATGCATAATGTAACTAAATGCATAATGTAACTAGATGCATATTGTATATAAATGCATAATGTAACTAAATGCATAGTGTAACTAAATGCATAGTGTAACTAGATGCATAATGTAACTAAATGCATTAAAAATAACCAAATGCTTAATATAATCAAATGCGTGATATAATTAAATGCATTTTATAACTAGATGCGTATTATAAATATTTGTATGGTATAACCAAGTGCGTTGTATAACATAAATGCATACTATAACAAAATGCGTTATATACAATGTACAACTAAATGCATAATGTAATCCAATGCGCGTTATAACTAAATGCGTATTATAACCAAATGCGTTCCGTAACTAAATGTATAGAATAACTAAACACCTTGTAAAACTAAATGCATATAATTACTATATGTGTAATATAATTTAATGCATAAAAAAACTTAATACGTGATATAACTGAATGCGTGATATAACTAAATGCGTCTAATAGCTAAATGCGTTTTATAACTTTATGCTTGATATAATTAAAAGCGTGTTAAAACTGGATAAAGTTGGCATCCCTAAACATTAATTGTACTCAATACTTATGGACACTGTTGTCAACTTTTTGCACTCTCCTAATTGTGGTATTTCTTTGACAACTGTCCAGATGAATTGATATAGGACTAGTAGTTGTAATAACTATGATGGTATTTACACAAATTATCCCAGGTAAGGTGTCAGTCGAAACATATAGGTTAGTACTATTAATTGCAGACAGTCTAAAGGCTACGCAACCTATGGAATCGTTTTTGACATGGCTTGCGTTCACATTCCAAGCCTTAGAAACCACAAGTTTTGAAACATTCAGTATCACAAAAATTGACGCAGACAATTACATTCGATAATGAGCTGTCAGTGATGTTTGCCCTTCTTCTGTACCTGGATTTGCAACAATTAACCAAAAAGGTGAAGCTCACATTGATCTGAAAACACGGATGCCCTTACTAATTTATCCATCAGATTTTTGCCATGTTCAATGGCAGAGCTATCTGCGCTTTTGTTAATTTTTGCTATGGTAGGAGTTAGAGTGCATTCATTTTATTTATAAACGTTTGTCAAAGTTATTTTTTTAAATTTCAATATGTCCGATAAAAAATATAGGCGGTTTAACCGGCATGCTCTATGATTACATGTTCAGTAAAATGCCCATAAAGTACGTTTGATCGTATTATAATAAATCATTATTAATACTTAATACCTTATAACACTGTTGTAAATATAAATAAAACGAGCAGTTAACTGACAACCGCGCCTATCATGACACAATTCTGACGATTCCATTCAATATTCACACAATGCTCGTAAATACAGACAATTATACGAAATAAGGGACTTTAGTCAGTTATTTCCCCTTATATACTCTTCTAATGGGTAGGTCTTTTAAGTTGGATTACTCGGATTTTACGCTTACTTTTCAATGTAAATTTGCCGAAATTAATATTAAATAACTTTTTTTGTAAATCATTTAATTTGTTTGAAATTCAAACTAAGTATTTTTAGGATAAAGAACTATCTAAATTTGATCACTTCTGTTAATATCTTTATTAACTAGAAAGATATTAGATGAAATGGTTTGTTATCCTTACATAATGAATTCAATGAAAAAATCCGAGGATTCCAACTGTAAGGACCTACTTACCAATTGGATTGCTTCAGATTTTATCAAGGAAAGATAACTGACTAAAGTCCATCATTGTAGTCGGACTGCATTGTTTTATGAAGTTACTTTGGCCGAAGATTGCTTTTGTCACTAGGATGTTTGTATAGTTTTTGTGAGTAACACTAACCAGTCTTGTGAACACAACAATTTCAGTTTTAGCTGTCTTAACTATGATAAATTATGATACATTTATACGATTATTATAGTTGCATATACTTGTATGGTAGGCTATTTCTGCCATCAGCGAAATACATAATAAACAAGTTTATTGTTTTGGTTTTCTTGTTATATAACTTGTAAATCATTGACCATTTATATATTAACGCTGACTGGTTATTCGTTATTTACTTATATAACTGTAAACACATATATGTAAACATTCAATTATGTATTCCATTCAGTAGCCTGGATTATTTGTTAAGTGTTTGTTATATCCGATTTCACATAATCGTGCTAACAGAAATAAATACACTGTAAAAATTAACTAGATGTCCATTTAGCTAACAAGCTAATTAACCATTTAATAATTGTTACCATGGTTTGGTAGCGCAGTTGGTATCGCGCCTGGATTTCGAATCTAGTGTCCCAAGGTGTGTACGAGTTCGAATCCCACCCGGGGAGGTTATACTGATCCATGAAAATTTGAAAATAATGTCAATTTTCCTCCATGAATAAGGTATATGAAGAAGTTTCCGGCCTTTTGGAAGGGTAGGTGATTACTGGTTATAGACAAGGGTCCAGGAGATGCGCTGGACGCCGTTTTACGACCTATTCAATATGTTGCTACGGCGTTAAACGCAACAAAAAATAACTGTTATTTATGTGGTTATCTTGTGGTGGCAGAAATATGCCACCATAGAGTTTACATGTATGTAAATGTATTTATAAATGTATGATGATTATAATAATAAATTGGTTTATTACATAAAATAATATACAAATATCAAACATTAGTTAGTCATAGTTAATTACTCTATCAACAACATACCAGAATAAGTAAGTCTTCTTTATGCAGCCAAACTAATTAGTACCCCGCAGTTTAAACCGATTATTCAGTAAATAAGAAAACACAAAACATCACATTTCGTCAGTTGATATTGTATTTTGTAGAAGGTTTGCGTTCTCCACCAGAAGCCACCACAACTGTGAAACAGTTGACTGTGAAACAACGACCAGCTCACCGAACCTAGCTCTCCTGGACCTTTCTATATAATCAATGCTCAACTACCATTCTTCGTAGCGGAATTTCTTGTACATTTTAAACATTTTTATTGGAGAGAAATCGACATTATTCAATGGAAGGGTATTTCCAGCTCGCATCCGTTTCGAACCAGAAACCTATTTTTGGTTTGTTTGTTTGTTTGGGTTTTACGGCGCACCAACACAGAAAGGTCATATCGCGACCTTTTTTGGGACACTAGATTCTAATCTTTTTGTGACATCTTTTAATAGCTCCATATGGAATACAAAAAAGGTATACAGGAAATTGAACGCGGGCAATTACAAACGCTACTTACTAAAATGAATATTCGAGTTTCTAATATTACTAACATTCGATACAGTGAAACCCGGTCAATACAAAACCTTAAAACACCTAAATTATTTGAGTTAAAGAAACGAGTTTATATGTCACATTTCAAATAACAAGACCAAAACATTGGGGATACTTTTATATTATTTCTGAACGAGTTTTTTGGTCTCGTCTCGATGAAACGAACGCAAATACAGTCCCTTAGAAATATGTAGTCTGCAAAATTGTTTGGTTCAGATGATGTTATATTTTTTCATGTTATACTGTACATTTAACGTACAGTAATAGGTTTTTGAAATAACCAATTCACCACGTATAAGTAATTATGTCAGAATTCACTTGGAAATAAGTTGTTTAACTTCCATTACATCTCAAAGTATTTCATTAATAACAAAAAACAACAACCTCTCACACCCAACAAAAAACATGAATTATCGCTTAGCATAGACAATTATTACTATGTTGTTTTAAAGAACACATTAGGTATATGATTTCCTGAAAATACAGCAAAACCTTCACTAAAAGCCCCCTTCCAGTACAGATTATCTCCCTTGATATCCAATAACGAAGCTATCTCCCAATAATAGCTACACCATAAATACAACCCCAATCAACACCTTTAAGTAAGTCACCTCCCTTAACATCATCCCCTTTATAGCCGTAATCACTTGATTACTGACCAACCATTCTTATTCACAATTACTTTAACTCTATCCATCTCGATCATCTTATAATGAAAATAGCATTTCATACAACAGTAAAAAATCAACAACAAAAAAACAGCTAAATTCCACTTCTAACATGCATTGCCACGTAAATATGACACTTTTCATCGCAGACCATTCTTCAAAAACACGACACATACATTATGTATATGCAATGTAGGCGAAATGTAATTTGATGTACTTCACATATTGGTTATTGCAAAGAGGGTTTACGGTACAGATAGGATCAAGTATTTGATTTACTTCGGTAATTAGGAAAAATTAGTTTGTAAATTTATTTCTTTTGAAGCTTGTACTACCTCCACTCTGTCATAAATAAACAATAATTATTATGTTTTATACATAAATAACAACATCTCGTATTTTATGCTATAGCCATGTTTGTATTTTATGTTATAAGCATTGCATTTTATACCTTTATCATCACTTGTATAACTTTATTTAAAGCTAATTGTATGCGACAAACCTCTCTTTTCTTTATTTGATGACCATAAAACGGTCAGTTCCCAATGTTTTATCTGAAAACAAGAGGTCAGAACTATAAATTCGGCTTATTTAAAATTTCGGACGGCTCGAATTTCGGATAATTCGAATGTTATTTCTCAGTTTCCTTAATTTAGTTCTATGTGGACTACATGTAGTTTTCGGTAAGGTTATATTATTCAGTTAATCACAGTTCGGTTAGTCTAGGGTTTTTAATAAGTTTATCACAAGACGTTTGAGTCCGGAATATCTCTCCGAACAGTGCACTATGTTCGGATGACCCAATTTCAGATAAACGAGACTCGACTGTGAGTATTGGTAAATTTTATTTAACTGTCAGTGACGCTTATATTCAGTGCGGGGAATCACGTGACTTATTGGTTCCTAACACGGCAAAAATGACGACCAGATCAACAAGTTTAGATGAAAGGTAAATGACATTTATACGTAACCAATTTTTCAGACCTACTCCTAGTGCAGTCTAAGCAGCAAAAAAATCTCTTTTAAGCTGTAGTTTTCCCAACCCCACAACGGTTCTAGTTTTCTAGATTACCTCGAGGTTCTGAACGAGTCGAGAGATTTTTAGAAGAGCCTCGAGGTAATCTAGAAATTTAGAACCGTTGTGAGGTTGGCAGAACCATAAAGGTCACGTGATTCACCACACTGATATTTACCAGGCTGATTAAACAACTCGCATAAATATATCTTTTTTTGATAGTGAGACTCAAGTACAAAAGTGCTATGGTGACTAACTTAACTGGGTTAATACCTGTGCCACAGACAGATGAATAAAATTTACCAATATGTAATGTTAGATCATACAAAATACTAAAAACATATGGAATATGTTTCTAATTATCCTAAGACATGATATACAACAAAGGTTTCACATTGCCAAACAATTTACCAGTTGATGTCTATATAGTTAGGATAATTACAACAACTCAATGGTGTTTACATTGTAAGGTTACTGTCATTTAGTTTAGTAGGTTAAGAAGTACATTCTCCCCAACCCAAGGAGCAAAGCTCGTAATTCTAGTGTCAGATGTATGTTTTTATACTAAAAGAATTGAATATTCGGATACAATGATTTATACCAATCTATTCTTATAAGTCGAACCTATGTATCGTAAATAACGTTGAATGAAGATTATTTTACCTGGGTCGATAGCGCAGTTGGTAGCGCGCCGGGATTTGGAATCTCGTGTCCCGAAGGGGGTACGGGTTCGAATCCCACCGGGGGGGGGGGGGGTTATACCCTCCAAATGAAAATTTGACAATTATGTCAATTTCCCTCCATTGATAAGATATATGGAGAAGTTTCCGGCCTTGTGGAAGAGTAGGTGAGTACTGGTTATAGACAAGGGTCCAGGAAAGCTAGGTTAGGTGTTCTGGACGCTGTAAAATAACCTAAATTGTGTTGACACGGCGTTAAACCCAATAAAAAAGAAAAAACAGGAAGATTAATTTCTTATGATCTTATCAATATATGGGTTCTTCCAGGTTATTGTACCATGGAAAGCAATATATATTCTCTAATTTCTATGCATAATTGTTTCCATACATCGCTGTATCAATCATGTTCTAGACAGTTGAATTTTTAGTAAGTTGCGTCGTAGGTATTTGAACTAATACCAAAATATTTTCATGTATCAATAATTCTTGGAGTAAGTATGTAATATTTCATCTTTCATCGGAGTGGGAGGTTATGGCATGAAAACAAGCTATAAGGTGTTTTTACAAAAAAAGACATATAACAAAAAACATTGTAAGTCGAAACAGAAACTATTTATAAGATGTTCAGTTCGTTAACCTATCAATACCATAAAGTTATACAAGGGGTGATCCAGAAATTCGTTGACAATGTGTGTATCTCCATGACGTCATACCGTGCTGATTTGTTAGGATATCATTAATCTATTTTTTTTAATAAATTGACAGAAATTTAACACTTCAATTGCATCTTTTCATCTATTTATGATGACATCAAAATATGAAGTATCAAAATCTCGGCGCAACTCATTTTTTCTCCTTGATGTTTATGATGTCCCCTCAATCAAAACTCATGTAAACTCATGAAAATGGTAGGAAACGTTATACTAATGTTGTTTTGACGTGTATAACGTCATTCTGTAAGTTTCAGAAGAAGTTCGACGTTGCGGTCATTATACACTCGAAAACAGCTTCATAAAAAAGGTACGTCAAGGAACCAGCAAAACTTCGGACAGTTATACAATTCTGTGTAAATCTCGGAAAAAAAATTTGGCAAGACAAAAAACCATGATTGAAAATGTGACAAATAAACCTTCAGTGTGTCGTTCTTTAATGTATAAGTAGCATCTCGGATTTTCGAATGAATGGGAAGGTGTAGGGGATGATTCGTGGTCTGAAAAACAGAGTCAGAGAAACTAAGGAAAATTTGCGTCTGAAGGTTAATGAAATCATGCGGATAATTTTACAATTCTCAGTGATTCTCTAAATTTATTGTTTGGAACTGTTAACAGAATTGTTACTGAAGAGCTAGAAATGCACCGTGCAGGTCAAAGTGGAATGCTTTGAAGAGTTATAAGGCAAAACAGTAATTTAGTTTACTTCTCTTGACAACATAACGTCGTTTTAGACGCCATGATCTGCGCATCGTTTCATCACGTCCATATATATAAAGTAGTGCAGATTCATTAATTATGGTCTAATCTTTACAATATTTTGAAAATTTGTTGACAAATGCTCACTTAAAAAGATACTAGAAATTCATGTGATTTGCTTTATTACTTTTTTGTTTCATGCAAGGTGTCCATAAATTTCTGGATCACCCCTCGTATCAGTCGTAAATATAACTGACTTCAGTTCGTAATTATCTCAATCTCCGTAAACATATATCCTGTAGAGCATTGTTGTACAGGATCTCTACTTTCTTCGTGGAAGGTCGTGTAAAGATGAACTTTATGTCGACCAATCAATGTGTAGCTTTCATCTAGACGAAAGCATTATTAATCACATTTTGATTTCGTAATTTCTTTTTTTAGACCAAGTTTTGAATGCTAATTTAACAGCGGTATTATTCACAGTCTGCGATTGGGCGACTCATTTCAAATTGCGTGACGTAGACGATGTAAACAAGTTACGTATCATAACAATTTTGTCATGAATATAATATGATGAGAAAAGGTCACCTGAATGTGACCTTCGTTTGAAAAAAGCCAGATCTAAAATAGCGAGTATGCGAGCGGAAAATTTTAGATCAGGTTTTAATCAGATTGTAATTATCTTATCGTAAAAGTTTGATAATAGGTTGCACTCTATGCTTCCAATATCAGTAACCTTTTATAAAGGGTCGTGTAAGGCCTGCTAACACCCTGGAAAATTATTCCTATTCGGAGTGCTACATTGACAATTCGTCGTCTTTTCTTTGAATACGGAAAGTCGTTGGCAGGTTTTCAGGGTGTTTGCAAAAAGTATAATACTGACTTGGATATGTGATATGCAGCAAATTTTATACACTTTCTGCTTAGCATAGAATATAGGTATCATGTAAATCTGACAGGAATTGAAATAGTTACAGCTTTTTAAAACACTGAGTTGATGCGGACGTTTACAGTTTCTTCATGAAACCTAAGCATTCGTGATGCCATATTCACGTGGTATTGCCACTGTGATTGTTACATATTCTAACCCGAAAATCACACTTGTATTATAACAATGCTTTGATAACAATGTTATTACTTTGATATTTATTATCCATTCTGGCATACACTTGCAGTAATCTATTAGTGCCAAGCTTGTAGTAATATCAATATACTATACAGGGCTGGGTAAAACCGGTATATACCACATGGTGTTACTGTTCATGTATTACATTACTCATGCTATTGTACTTTTAAATGAACCTGTTCAATCTTGAGGTAGTTAAGCTTTGTGATGGTATAAGATTCAAATGAACAGGTAAAAATCAAAGACGCTATTTTGACCGTTCTTGACACAGAAATGACGCGAAACGCCAATACCGTGTAAACATCCACATTGGAATAAATAGAACGACCCAGGTTCACGAAGGCACCAACAATAACAATAATACTTCAGTGTGTAAATGATTAATATTGATTTAAATACTTCATATGGATAATTTTAATTGTTGCCTAGCCTTACAATACCACATAATCACAAAAAGACCAGCCACTAAAAACCTTAGTTATTGCAAAACCATTCGACTTTTGAAGCTGAATTTGAGAAGTAAAAGAAAATCTCTATATTAAGTTTAGTTATTTATTTATTTTATTTATTTATTGGATTTAACGCCGTATCAACACATTTTAGGTCATTTCACGGCGTCCAGCGCACTTAACCTAGCTTTCCTGGACCTTTGTCTATAACCAGTACTCACCTACCCTTCCACCAGGCCGGAAACTTCTCCATATTATCTAATCAATGGAGGAAAATTGACATTGTCTAATTTTCATGGAAGGGTATAACCTCCCCGGGTGGGATTCGAACCCGTACCCCCCTCGGGACACGAGATTCCGAATCCCGGCTCCCTATATTAAGACCAATCCGCTACATAATTTGATCGTCCAAGTAGGATATCAATGTATTTAAAAATAATAGAACTATAAAAGTTGACACATTCCTTAATAACTAAACTTTATTTTATATTACATGTTTTTTGTTTATAATTCCAGAACAAGACATTTTACTTAAGAAAATGACGACGTATGAAGGTGAGACCAATTCTGATGGTCAAGTGTACGAGAGTTCTGAAAATTTAGAAAATGGTCCGGGTAGTTCTAGAACGAGTTCCAGCGAACATATTGATGACAGTTGTTTTGGAAAGACAAAACGTATGGGCAGAGCTGCTTACAAAGGAGCTAGATCTTTGGTTGGACTTGTTGTGATATTGTTGCTGTATTCATTACTAGGAGCTCTTGTTTTCATGGCCATAGAATCTAAACACGAAGAAAAGTATAAGAAAAGTATTATAGACGTAAGAAATACTATGATGGTAAATTTAGAAAAAAGTTATGGTGATTATAAAGATGTAAATCAATGGAGAGTTGCTACGGAAGCTTCATTGATACAATACGAAACTGACATACGTAAAGCTATAAAGAACAATGTGATTGGTAACTCAACAGAAAAAGATTGGACTATATGGACTAGTATATTCTTTGTATTCACTGTTTATACTACTATTGGTAAGTTTGTATTGTTTGTTTTTTCGTCCCAATTTTGGTTGTCAAAATATCTACATTTGTACTGGGTTTAACGCCGTGCCAACACATTTAAGTTATTTAATGGCACCCAGTGCAACTATTCTAGCTTTCCTGGACCCTTGTCTTTAATCAGTACTCGCCTGCTATTCCAAAAGGCTGGAAACTACTCTACATACCTTATTAATAGAGAAATATTGTCATTTATGTCAACATTTCATGGGAAGTTATATCCTTTCCGGGTGAGATTCGAACCCGCACCCCCTTCGGGACACGAGATTCCAAAATCCCAACGAGCATTTTCGATTTTCACTCAAATATACGGTCATTAAACAAAGTACTCCGCAAAAACTGGTTTGCTAGAGAGTTTTCCATTTGGGTAGAGCGCCACAGAAAATGCAATAGTATAATGGAGAGTAGGTCTAGGAAATAAAGATGAAGTTGACGCTAGGGTGTAAGCCGTCGTATGTAATGTTTTTGACTTTATTGTAAAACTATCATTATATAAGATTGGTTTCTGTAAATTTGTAAATTGCGATTGAAAATATCTTAATTATACATCATACAATTGTTTGAAGAACCTTCATTCAGCTGTTGTTGCCTTATTGCCAAGGTCTGTTATTTATTGGGACAATCCTTATATAAATATTGCGACCATCTTTATGATTGAAACATTAAGTGTGCTGTGATTAAACTGTACTTAGAGCTAATTTGAAGCGAAAGTACGCATATATTAAACTCAACGCATCCTCTTTTCTTTGCAGGTTATGGTAATTTGTCTCCAGCAACAGGGTTTGGACGTGTGGTGTGTATTGCGTATGCTGGAATAGGTATTCCTCTAGCTTTGTTGTTGTTTGCTGAGCTAGGTAAACGGTTTACTGTGGCTTTGAAGTTTCTTTGGGCATTTGTTCGAAGGTCATATTATACAGGGCTTATTCGAAGAGTACGTGAGAAAATACCATTCAAACAGAAGTATCAGCTAAATGACGATCCTGTCGCCTTGGAAGAGAAAACGGACGAAGAGCGAAGTCGAAGTGGTTCCAGAATGGTTTACGGTTATGAAGTAGACAGTGAATTTAATCTACCATTGACTATTGCTTTAGCAATATTGTTCTTTTATATATTGGTTGGAGCTATTATGTACATGTTTTGGGAGGACTGGGGATTCATAGAATCTATATATTTTGTGTTTGTTTCCCTGTCGACAATCGGTTTTGGTGACGTACTTCCGGCACACCCGAAATACTTCGTGATATCTTCATTATATGTATTCATTGGGCTTTCTCTTGTTTCTATGTGTATTAACGTAGCCATTGTCTTCTTTAATTCGGCTGCTAATCGTGCTAAACAGAAAATGGGCCAAGCCAAGAAAAGAATTGGCGTCAAAGTTAATAAAGCTCATCAAAACGCTAAAGAAAGAGCGACGGCCATTAAAACAAACATTGCTGATGGAAAGACAAAGCTCCGACAAAAGACTGATGAAAAAATTACCAATCTGAAGACATTTAAATCTAATATTGTGGATGAAACAGCAAAGTTCAAACAAAAAACCGACGAAAAGATATCTGGATTAAAATCAAATATAAATGAGGAAACAACAAAATTCAGGAAGAGGGCGGATGAAAAATTTCGTCGAAAAAGTAGTTCGGGTCGAGGTCCTACAAAAAATAAAAGTGAACTGGAACGTATCGAGGCTAATAACACACTTAAAGTTCCAAATGATGATAGTAATGAAGTTATTGGGGAAGTTAATTTACAAAGCACAGATGAGAATAAGTTATGATACAATTTTAAAGGTTGCCGTCAGCAACGTATACATGAATCATTCGGAACTCCTCGGCCATCAATATTCATTCGATGAATGATCGAGGTGCTCCGAATGATAAATGGATGATACGACAGTCCATACACTTTTCTGTCATCTTGAATGCTATCAAGTTGATTTACTCATATTTACTTTCACCAAAAGTCATTTTGCTGAATATAAAATCTCTTGCAGAGGATGTTTTGAACGGTTTTCTGAATAATGTACTCTGGTAACCATATGAGAATGAGAATATCAGTCTGGACGAATGCATGGCAGATTTAATGTCATGTAATGTCCAAGTCTCTTATGTATATCTATAGTAATTACATTTAAACTCGGTTACAGTCGTCAATCTTCGTTACGTTCCGTAGGGATTTATATATACCAATAAAATAGTCATAGCAAAAGTCACTGATCATTATTTCATATATATGCGATGTCAATGGATAGAAATACTCGTAAATGTATTAGGGTTGATGGTTTTATACGACATGTACATGTAGTACGACAGTATTTTGTACGAAGAATGTCGAAACAGATGATTTGGGTTCGATCTATGTTGAGTCCATTCGTATCACGAAAATTTAACAAAGATGAGTTTTCTCCGTATAGAGATAAGAGAAGGGAGGAATTACTGGCTCCTTATACTTAAGTGTAAAGCGAGTACTGGTACAAACACAAACTATGAAAACTGGTGAAAAAAATTTGAGCCAGTCGGCTTAAAAAACTACAATTATGAAAAATGACAAATGCTCACTTTATGTATGTATCAGTATTTTGGTGTTGTTTTATCGTGTCCTGCAAAGTTTTTAGTATGATATTTTATTTACTTTTACTTATACATTTATATATTTTAGTTTTATGTTTGATGCTATTAATGTTTTACTTTAAAGTGACAATTGTCCTTTATACCGAGGGTGACCCGCAAGACTGTAGTAACTTGTAAGTGCATTGCATTAAAGAGCAAACTGCTACAGTATTTGCGGGCAATCCTCAATATTGTCATATTTTAACACAAACGTTTTTACCTAATCCGGTCAACGTAGGTTTTGTTAGGAAATATTCCAAATATTAACATAATGTATTGACATATTTTACCAGGAATGTAGATTGTATCAGTATTTCTGTTGCAACTACTAGTATGATAGTTAATAGTTGTATGCAAATTTATGACAAAGAGAAGTGAAACCTTTGTCTCCATCTCTCTTTAAGGTGGAATGGTACTTCTGCCCTTTTTTAGATTTTCATATAATGTTTGGTACCGTTGAGGTTGACAAGTAATGTTTTCCGTCATTTTACTATTTGTTTCAAGTGATTCATGTTTTACGGAATTTCAGTTTTATATGCGTGATTTTATTTTTGCTTTTAATTGTGTTGTATGCATACTTTTGATGTTCAAACAATTGACATTGTGTTCTGTATTATACATTGTATCAATTGGTTGAGAACGTTTGAAAGCTTCGGACTTTATGTTTTTCAACCTTTTCAATATCGTCAAATTCAATTATGTGTTATTTGATATGTTAACTTGCATTTTGTTCTCATTAAAGAAAACTTCTGATCAAACATTTCATTGACCAACATTTTTAAACATTAATTATGAATTGTAACACCAGATTTGCAACAATTCATTGGACAGTTTGTTTATTAGTGCGATTCCATTTTCCGATCCCTTTGTTTTCGATTCGATTACATGTAATTAATTATGTATGGAAGCACAAGAGCTGCAAAGATTTAAGGGAATGTCGACTCGAGATCTCCTTTCCGAACTCCATTTTTTCTTCAGATTATTTTTTTATTCCATTCATTGAATAGTATACTTACACAGAATTTACATCAAATCATTTGTTTAAGCAGAAACTATTTAATAATGAAAGTTACTAAAACTTTAAACATTTATTTCAGAACATGATCAATGAAGCAAATAAAGTTACTTGTTAATTTATGAGTAGTTCATCGTTGTTACTAAATGTCTAAAACTGTAAGAAATGCGACAATTTTTGTCAATTTATCGTATGTCCACTAAAATTCTGTGTCTGTTCGATATATATTATTGTTTCAATATAAACACTTTCAGATACAAAATCTCTGAGACATAAATGACTTGTTTTAGTTTTTTTCCATATCATGTTCTAGGGTTATTACTGTAATGTCCGTAACTACATAAGTATTTCACTAAAAGATAAATTCCACATTTTAATGCCTGTTTTATGAAACTGTATATGTGTACGTTTTATATAATAAGGTGAGTGTAATTGCCAGTGTATATGTATTTAGTTACCGAGTTGACATTAATATTGTTCTCCTTATGTTTGGGGTCATTTTGATTATAAAAGGCAGAAATTATTTTATGTTCTACTTGATTTCACTCGATGATATTTCTTGTCTGTGACTACATTTTGAATAACTGATTTAATAAATGTGAATGTTATTTAAATTGTATTCTTTGTTAAAGGGCAATTAGCACATGCTATAAGTTTTTTGTAGTTTTTTGACTGGTCAAAAAGTGCTTATCGTTTCACGGTTGGTCTCACAATGAATTAGTAGTTGCTCAACTCCGTTTACCTTTTTTGCGCGATCAACCATGAGATGCTATGGAATTTTGTCAGATCAATAAAAGGAATTGTATGCTCATGTGAAACTGTATGATTTGTCATGAAAAATAAAGTTATAAATGTGTAATTGGTTCCTGTGTTTACTTGCACAAGGGAAGTAACCCTTCATCGTCATACTATGGGCAATCAACAGTTACTTCCCTTGGTTTCAGAGACAAATGAACCCTCTGTGAAGACACACCAACTCGTTAAGACCATGCCAAATTGGAATTCTGTTAAGTGCAACTCAAGTTTGACAAACCTAGGTACAAAAAACCACACAAACCGAAAACAAAAACACAAATATTTTACATATTAAATATTTCAATCACTTTCGATTCTCAAAAAGCGTTCATGACTCTGGTCGTTCCAAAACACCACACCAATCCTTTTACATACAGAGAAGGGATATAATGTATGGTTACTAGAACTGCTTATGTTTTGCTGGGGGGTTGTGATTACGCTGTTTTTTCGTTCGTCTTTGTGCACGAGTCGTACATAAGGTCGCACGATCATATGGCGCATGGTCCTGTTTATCCTCTCATAGTAGAAAATTTTTAGTAAAATTTGACACCACTTTTTAAATTTACTTTGGCTCTATATTAAAAATTCATTTGCCTTGTTTCACTTAAAGAGTCATTTTGGTTAAAAAGTAACTTTATCTACAAACGAGTCATAATTATTTCATATCTATTTTCATTTTATAAATATATAAATTTGGACATTATAAGTTTCCTAAAAAGTTTGTAGATAAAGTTACTTTTCAAACAAAATGATTCTTAGAGTGAAACAAGACAAAATGAATATTTGATATAAAGCCAAAGTTAATTTAAACGTGGTGTTGCCTAAAATCAAGTTGCATATAGTGGTGTTTAATTTTACTAAATGTTTATAGTTAGATATATCGAGGGCAAGACAGTTTAGCGCGACATGATCGTGCGACCTTATGCACGACTCATGCAGGTTGTTCGTCTTCTCACGAAGACAAACGAAAAACAACAGCGTAAGCACAAACCACAGCAAAACATCGACAGCTCTGGTAACCATGCCTTATTTCCCTTCTCTATATGAGAAAGGATTGGCGTGGTGTTTTGGAACGACCTGAGCCATAAAATGCTTCAACAAATGATGGCAAACGCTTGGTAGTGTGTATGACTGAACGTCAAAAGTACAACCCTTCATTGCGTAGAGTCATCTTTTGTATTACAGATAAAAAACTATTCAGCGGTTTACGAACTTTTTAGATTACCATGTCTATTAAATTCAAGCTGACTTTAATACAAGTAACTTTAAGATGATATGTTCAGTGTTAATAATTTTACAAGTCACACAATTTTTATGTCAATTAGGGACTTAAATAACCCATTAGATCAATATTTCAAAATTAATATCCACTATAAAATTTTTCCCTCTTATAGTTTATGCTGAATATTTAAAAGATATATTTATGCCCTTAGGGCATTCAATGGAAATATATACAAAAGAGTATCTACTCGTATAAATATATATGCAAGGGAGACAATCTAGTCTAGGATATGAAACACCACGGTTGCTTCCCGTGGCGTTTGAATGAGGTTACCATGTATATAATAAGGCCATGACAAATTGGAATTTTGTTAAGAGTCAACTCAAGTTTGACAAACCTAGAAACCTATTCACAAAAACACACAAATTGAAAACGAAAACACATGTCCATTCTAGCTAGTATTCACACAAATAAGTACTTGGTAGTACATGAATATTTATGACGTTAATGTGAGATTAAAGTAGTTTTTATTAATTAAAACTAACATACATGCTTTATATGCGCGATTAATTTTTTAGCGAGACCTTATTTACTTGTTTTGTCATTTTTTTAATCATACCATGACATTTTATAGAACAGAACTTTATTAACATTCACAAGTTATATACATAACAATATGTGAGAAGTAAATACATATTAATATACATAGAAATATTATACTAATTAATGAGAAGGGTGTATACCTTAGAAAAAAAGGTAAAACGAAAGTCAATGTCGATAAAGTGGTACATAATTTTCCATTTAATAGAGAGGGAAGTGGTTAAGCTTATATCTAAGAAAGATAATGTAAAACAGAAAATGAGATATAATATAATATGTGCCTGTCTACAAGTTGCAGTCAACAAACAATTCTATTGTTAAGCAATTTTTATGCAATATTATAAACAATATATTTACTAATCACAATGTGTTGGGCAAATTAACATCAATTAACAAATCTATTGTTAAGCAATTAAAATCAATTAACAAATCTATTGTTAAGCGATTTTCACGCCCTGTTATTATCACGCGTCACAAACAATGACTGCGGTCAAGTTTTTACGGCCGATGTGTGAAAATCTATTGTTCGAGAGAGACAATTGTATTTAAGTGTATTTGTAAACCGCGGGGCCAAGATATTGGTTCGAGAGTTCGACTCAGTCCTGTTCGACACAAGAGATGTTGACTAATATAGATATAGAAGGGAAATTGATCGGTGCCAGACAATGTGTTCGACTCGGCCAATTAATTCGACCCGATGGAGTTCGAGTGAATGACTTTATAATATAATTCTATAAATAAGTAGATACAACAGGTACATGTACATATTTCAATTACACAGAAACAAGGAAATGGCAGTTTTTCCTGAGAAAAAGTCAGTTATCGAATCCTGGATGAACAGAATTATTTAAGAAAAATTCAACAACAATTTTGTGTTATTTTCAGATTGAGGACTCTAAAACCTACGCGCACGCGGACGCTTAACAAAATTTCGATATGGCATGGCCTAATTCAATTTGTCAAAAAAACATAAAACATAGTGATAGAGACATATCTGGCTATGTGTGAGGTCCATCTTATGTTCTTACTTCGTTAATCTGGCTGCTACTTTTATTCTATTGGCCTCAAGGAATCTTGAAGATTAAATTGGTCAGCTAATATTAAAACTTTGGCTTTTTCCGTAACATTCGTATATTTTCGTATTCTTCGTATACATGTTCTTTAAAAGGCAAGATAGCTTCGTTTGTCATATTTTATTCAACTTGCTAGTGGCGCACACATTTACCCCACTCATTTAGATATTTGATACATAAATAAGAATAGCTGTTTTATCGGTTGTGAGTACAGAAGTACTGTTTACATTCGGAACACCTCGACCTTTCATCGTAGCGAATGGCCGAGGAGTTCCGAATGGTACTGTTAAGAGTATTATAATCAGCGATATTGTTGATATTTGCGTCACTGACAGCTAAATAGAATGTTTAACAATAATCAGAGTTCTGATTGACTGGATTTAGGCATCGTGTTTTTCCGTACGATTCGGTTTTTTCCGTCTCCTGCTAAAAGTACAAAAGTATGTAATTGACGGTGGTAATATTTCTCATTGATAAAATATGTACTCATATACATTAAGCTCTATCAAACTACGAGGGTCTAGGTACTTAGAGTACTTGATGGTCAATGATGTTGAACTTTTTACCTATAATCATATCCTTATTTGATTGTAATATCTATCGATCTATATACTACAGGATTGAACAATTCATGACTTCCGCCTCGTTGGCAAGGACAAAAATACGCTACTTCTCACTTATGTTAATACACAGATGCGTAAAATTCTCGTGTTGTTATACTTTGTCAAAGTTTTTTTGTAGGAGTCGCGAAAAGCCGGAATAATTTTAGAATTAAAATATCACATAACAACATATAATTTGAATGTAGAATGTATCATACCATATGAAATTCGCTATACTGTTTTGTTCAACATATTTGCTTGTTTGTTAGGGTTTTACGGCGCACCAACACAAAAAGGTCATATCGCGCCGAAAGCAATCAATGGTACTATTAATTCAAAGGATATTAATGATGTAAAACTCTATATCTTATTATATACATTTATTTCCTTCAAAAGGTTAAGTCTCGCATATGATGGTACTGACTCAAAAAGTTCTTTAAGTGAGTTAACTTTAAAATGTTGATCACGGATGTATTTAAGATCCTGACAGTCAAGGAGAACGTGTTTTACATTGAAATGCTCGTCACATGGTTTCAACATATTAACATGTCGAAAGTTCATTGGTTACATTGCCTTTCCTATTTTTTAAGTGGGTTATTCTTTTTATCTTCCCTTTTAATAGTACATGTATTGAACATTCTAAAAACAGGATGGATTCTAAACTATTAAATTCAAGCCTAATTTTCATTCATACTTTGTCGTAAATATATTTGAATATGGCATAATATATGTTTTCGCCATGCACTTCTGTTGGCAAAATTATGCCAAATAATTAAAAGGCCGTATGACTGTGTTTTTTGCACGGCGACCTGCAGTCCTGATTGCCGTACTTCCGTGTTTTTATGTAGCGCCTTGTTGAACAAAAATGCTACATGGCTTAAATCAGCCACCATACCTACGATGTTACATAATTATATATATGCCTACATTTCAAGATGGATCGTGACCACTCACTTCATCTTGACATATACTTACAACACTAATCGAACTGTCACGTGACTCATTGAGTTGATAACTTAAGTCATATTCTTATTAAATCGATTTAAGGACTATTTTCCTGTTAGTTACAGTTAAGATTGACACACTCATCCTGATGATGGTTAAGTAAGTCACAAAACTATTACAATAAATATCGAAACATGATTTGTATTTGTATTTTATGGATACTATTTATTTCATATACAAAATCTAACCCTACTTCATGTAAGTACAAGCTTCTTTTAGTTTAATTATTTGTGTGCCTCCACCTAGGTTTTAGAGACCACGCCTTTTGAAACGCATCACAAAAACGTCGCGGACAATTACATTCGGTCATGTGCAGTCAAATATGGCGCAGCGTATCATGTGATATTAGGTTAACACATACGCGTGAAAAATAGTCTCAATTTTGACACTTTTAAACAGTATTAAGAAATCTTGTTTAATCTCACAATGCTAATTAATTTATCATTATTATTTTACCTTAATTGTCGGATAATTAACTCACTGATAGAATGTTGGAAATGTTCTAAATAAACCGTAACTAAGTTGTGAGAACTTGTGGCCAGACCCCATTGTCATTTTTGTACATATGTATCTGTCATTGTTGTATATTATCTATGTTAATTATATGACAATAAAATATGTTTAAAGTAAATAAACCAGTTCACTGATCGAGGGGTCGTGGGTTCAATTACCAGACGAAACTTACTTTGGTAATAAAATATTTTAACGGCCATTTTCTCTCCTACCACTGATACCTAATCATGTTGGGCAGTTGTCAGTCACTGATGGAAGCATGTGCCTAGTAACTGGTTAACAGGTAAATCCAAAGATCAAGCCTTTCCAGATATGTTAAGTAGGACCGACAACCGTAAAATGACCTATACAATGTGCTGCTGTGTGTTTTCCCAGCTAAAAAATCCGAATGAGGTCGACTGTCAGATCAACCCATCTATAGACAATCCCAGAAATGAAAATTAGACCGTCGCCATATTGTGGTCACGTGATCCGTCCGCCATTAAGGTACTGAAGATTCCTTCTGCAGCTATAATAGATAAGGTCTGTTGCACAGTATTTGTCCCCTTTTTTACGCAATAAATTGAAAAATAAAATCTGAAATGGTGAAAACATATTTTGTATTAAAAGCACCATAATTAATATAATTGTTTTGCGTAATGGAAGTATTTTGTGAATTTCTTACAGCATTTTATATTGTTAATCTATAAAACAAATACTATGTACGGGTTAATGTGCGTATGTTTGTCGCCTCCATCTAGTTGACGAAAATTAATGCCACAATAAAGTTGTATTTGTACATTATATGCTAATGATATGGTGATTTCTCAATTTTAGTGACAGAATGTGGAAATCTAACAGTGACGTCACAAACGGTGTATGAAGGTAACCTGGTAACGTTTACCATGAAAACTCCAAAAAACATTTCTTTAACCTGGGAGAGGGATATAATCAAAGGTTTTGTCAAGGAAGAGGATAATGGCATTCATTATTTTATCAATCAAATTGATAGCGTCACAACGTATTTTACCATCAAAAAGGCTAGTGTCACGGACACCGGTAGTTATCGAGTAAGATGCCAACTTGAAAACGGTGTCGTATATTCCAATGTAATCAAACTCCGTATAGGTAATAACAAATGCATTTTCTATAAAAATCAAAGGAAAAACTTTCTTAAGTATTATATATGTATATATATATATACCCGGGTCGATAGCGCAGATGGTAGCGCGCCGGGATTTGGAATCTCGTACCCGAAAGGGAGGTTATACCCTTCCATGAAAATTTGACAATAATGACGATTTTCCTCCATTGATTAGATAGTATGGAGAAGTTTCCGGCCTTGTGGAAGGGTAGGTGAGTACTGGTTATAGACAATGGTCCAGGAAAGCTAGGTTAGGTGCGCTGGACGCCGTAAAATGACCTAAATTGTGTTGACACGGCGTTAACTCCAATAAATAAATATGATATATTGTTGATTGTGAAGGCATGTTTATCAAATGTCCTGATTCTTAATTAAAACATTATTAGATTAAAGTATCTTGCTGTATGAAACAATGAGTTGGGTTTTCGGTTGGAGTTTGAACCTACCCAGAGGGGTGTATCCAATGATTCCCAGTCAATCACCCGCCAGCGGCTGGCCAAAGCCATAGCCGACAGGTAACGGTTAACCGATATACCGGTTTACATACGATTTATGACGGTTTTTGACCGGTTTTTGTTCTTTGACCGGTTCTTGTAGTTATGTGCCGTACTGATTGTTTTTATCAGAATATGATCTTTAAATGTTTGAATAGATGTTAAAATGTGTTCAACACTTGAAATATTCTTATTTTGCTTTTAAATGTTAAACGTTTTTGTCAAATTAGAAAACAATTATCATCAAAAAATGTTTTAAATTATGCATTTTTCTAACTCATTCAAATATTTGGTTAAGACATCATTTATATACATTTTCAGTTCGCCCGCCATCAAAACCAGTATTTGAAGGTTTGGAAAAGGTAGACACCTGCGAAAAATGCGTAAGTACTTTTTACTCCATTAAACAGTATTATCTCAGAACGAAAACTTTGAGTATGGTCGCCATCTGGCAGTAAGGCATGGTTAGTTAAGGTCATAACTTAATTAAAATATTAAGGACACACGATTGCACATGAATGGATTTTTTGTGTTTTTCTTATTATATAACATAACATTGTACAAAGGTTGGTTAATCTTTTAACATGGTTTGTAAGAAAGGTCAGTTTAAATTCTGATGTCATATTATATTCATTTATTTCCTTAGTGTTACGAACTAGGACCTCCCCGGGATAGTCCTTTGATATTTCGTATCATCTTACCTAACTTCATCGAAGTCAGTGATCCGAAAAGACATGCTATTTCAAAATATTTGGTTAAGATTTAATGCCGTACATATTGCTTGGCGTTATGTACGTTAATTGTCAATCTCTTAATTTTTACGATTTAAGTTTATTTTAGCTCGATTGTGAAACAAGTTCTTACAACTTAGATTAATCATTTTCAGTGACTTCATCTCTAATTTAGGCTGCCGTTCCTTATCTATCAAATGTATATGCAGGCTTTGGTATTATTTTCCGTTATTAACAATGGTAAATAATTCGTTTAACCAGCTTTGGTAAATATCATTTCTTCACCATGACTATATTTAGCTTACTCTGTCACATAGTCTAGACAACTTCTCCTTCTACGGTACACCATCGTCGGCAACCACAGTACTTTCTTTCGTTACTCTTCATACGTACCGTGGGCAATTTGACTGGCAAAATCTCGTTTTCATAAATATGTATGAGGCAGGGGAGACCAATCTCATGAAATCTCATGTTACTATAATATATTAAAAACTCTTCACTAACAATGACGTCATACTTGATTCTTCTTACTTTTAATAGAAACCAACGCACATGATATTTTCAAAAAATGGTTGCGTAATTTCATTGGCTAGTTTTTTGCAGTGGTTTCCTTGCGGAACCAATGAAACTGCCTCATTAATTATTAATGATTACGAGATAACGCAGCATAGCGTAGTAATGTATCGTAGGATAACCGACGATGACGGTACATATGCACTTGTAATTATTATTCCTTGGCATCGTAGTGTTTAGACATGACACCTGCTATCACATTTTATCACTGAAAATAAACAAGCAACAGAGCTGTACAAATTGTTCTGAAAACGATATTAAATATTGTGTTTTGATGGAAGAGTACGAAGAGACCAAGAATCAAACCCGGGACCTCCAGACTAGACATTCTGCCCTATGTATATTATATACAGCCATATTTCTTCACGAATCTGTTCATTAATAAAGTTTTGTTAAAGTTTTACACAGTCCAGTATAATACACATATTGCCTTCGACATTACGGAAGTCTGTGTTGAAAAAATAAAGCTGTTTTGATCCGACCAAAAAACAAACGCACTATATAATGGTGTAAGGATCAGTTCAGTCTAACTTCAGTGCTTTCAGCGCTTTGATTCTTTTTTGTTGCAGATTTCTGCTCGTATTGGAGAGGCGGTCGACGTAAAATGTTCAACCGAGAATGGTACAGATCCAATTTTGACGATGTTTAAAAATGGAAAAGAGCTAAGTGAAGTTGATATGATTCTCGGCGAAAATGGTTACAAATTAACAGCTAATTACAAGTTTAGACCGAATTCTACAGATGACATTCATACATACTTCACATGCAAGGTTAACAATAGAAATGTAACAAGTGATTCCTTAATGACGAATGCTTCATTGTACTTAAAGAGTAGGTTTACATACTAGACTTTGTATATTTTACTACTTAAATAATCTATGAGGAACTTATATAGCCAGAAAACTTAAGTAGCAATTAAATATGTGAATTTATTGTACACTTCATATAATTATCACTTCCTAGTTGTCATACAAGTGACTATCTTACAAATCATATCACCGTAAACCAAAAAGCCGAACATACTCTTTCACTAGTAAAATAGTCCTACTTATCCCTTATTGGCAAGATAGAAATAATTCATAAACCGTCTCCCTGGCATTCTCGTACCCAGAGGCTATCAAGATTCTCGATACTAGCAGATCGAGAATCATGATAACCTCGGGGTACGAGAATATCTCCATGGTGGAGTGGTTAAGAATGCTGTTATTCAATTATTGATTTTTATATATGGTGAATGGTCGTAGGTTAAATACCAGCTACGGTAAGGTCCCTCTTAACAGAGCCATCAAAATCTATATTCTTCATAACAAAACGGTCTTAATATAAAGATCATTTTCTTCGCAAAGTAAGCATCCAGGACTGAAAAAATCGTCAACAATTCGCAAGCTTTTGCACCTATCAATGATGTCCTTATACCGGAAATTTAATGTACAAGCTATATCTGTCTTTGTTTGTTAAGTAGGCAATTGAGAATAAAAGAGATTCTAACACTAAGGCATTCAAGACATTGGCGGATCTAGGGGGTCAGAGGGGTCCGGACCCCCCTAGAATTTCCAAAATGTACCTGTCCATTAGTGTTTTTCTTTACTGTAACACATTTTTAAGTAGCATGAAGCACTTTTTCTCGGTGCTTAACATAGATTTAATGGTTATGTAGTTTTTATTAATAATATGTTGCATTATTCTGCAAAATGTGTAAAATATGGTTGTGGTTTGAAAGTTTGGACCACACCACCAAGAAAAAGTTCGGACCCCCCCCCCTCTCCGGGAAAAAACCCCTGGATCCACCCCTGCAAGGAATAATGGTTATACATACCAACCAAACGTCTAAAACATGAAAGGAAGAAAGATGCATATGCAAATCAGAGTTACGAGGGCCAGTCAATAAATAACCTGCCTACATGTAAGCTATTTCGAGTCGAGATCTACCCGCCACGACAGTAGACGATTGAGTCTTAAACTTCTTTGGCCTTGGAGATCCTGGCCCTACCCACTGATGACTCTAGGCTTTATTTTCTGGTTGATAATAATGTACCCAAGCCTCATCCACAGTAACTAGACGCAAAGGAGATCATCTTTTTACTTCAAACGCTTTGACAACGCACTGCATATTGATGCTCTCGTAGCCATTTCCTCGTTGCTATGAGCAATAGGAAGTTTGGGAACGAAAGGGTTGTAAGCTTGTGCGTCCCTAAACAAACATACACTATTTATGAAATGGTACCATGTGAAATGCCAAATGCTTGTCTATAACTTCGCCTTTCTAAGTGTACCAGGTCTCTGACTTTATGTCATAGGCTGGTTATTTATTGACTCGCTCTCGTAAGTTGATTGGTAATCAAATTAGTTTTTATAGTTCCTCCCACAGCAGCTGTGATTGATGTTCCTATGGTGATAAAAGAAGATACAAAACAAACAATAACATGTATGACGTATGGAGGTAGACCGCCGTACATGCCAGACTTTATCTTTAACTCTAACACTCTCAATGGGACCAAGAAAAGAACGAAAATACTTGTAGATGATACATATAATGTCACAACAACTCTACAAACTGTCTTTGAAAGAAATGACAACTTGAAAATCATAAAATGTGGCTGGAACACAAAATACTTCCATGTTATGTCCACAAACAAGACTGTTCATGTTTTATGTAAGTATAATTACGCCTGGTACCATGTATTTGTAATATTACTTTTGTATTGGCTATAAATAGTATATTTGATGCCAAATAAAGAATATGTTATGTTATGTTATGTTAATTACAGACCGGGTCAAAGGTTCTGATGTAAGTATAATTACAGACCGGGTCAAAGGTTCTGATGTAAGTATAATTACAGACCGGGTCAAAGGTTCTGATGTAAGTATAATTGCACACCGGTCAAAGGTTCTGATGTAAGTATAATTACAGACCGGGTCAAAGGTTCTAATGTAAGTATAATTGCACACCGGTCAAAGGTTCTGATGTAAGTATAATTACAGACCGGGTCAAAGGTTCTGATGTAAGTATGATTGCATACCGGTCAAAGGTTCTAATGTAAGTATGATTGCACACCGGTCAAAGGTTCTAATGTAAGTATAATTACAGACCGGGTCAAAGGTTCTGATGTAAGTATAATTGCAGAACAGTCAAAGGTTCTGATGTAAGTATAATTGCACACCGGTCAAAGGTTCTGATGTAAGTATAATTGCACACCGGTCAAAGGTTCTAATGTAAGTATAATTACAGACCGGGTCAAAGGTTCTGATGTAAGTATAATTGCACACCGGTCAAAGGTTCTGATGTAAGTATAATTGCACACCGGTCAAAGGTTCTAATGTAAGTATAATTACAGACCGGGTCAAAGGTTCTGATGTAAGTATAATTGCACACCGGTCAAAGGTTCTGATGTAAGTATAATTACAGACCGGGTCAAAGGTTCTGATGTAAGTATAATTACAGACCGGGTCAAAGGTTCTGATGTAAGTATAATTACAGACCGGGTCAAAGGTTCTAATGTAAGTATAATTACAGACCGGGTCAAAGGTTCTAATGTAAGTATAATTGCATACCGGTCAAAAGTTCTAATGTAAGTATAATTACAGACTGGTCAAAGGTTCTAATGTAAGTATGATTGCAAACCGGTCAAAGGTTCTAATGTAAGTATGATTGCACACCAGTCAAAGGTTCTGATGTTAGTATGATTGCACACCGGTCAAAGGTTCTAATGTAAGTATAATTGCACACCGGTCAAAGGTTCTAATGTAAGTATAATTACAGACCGGGTCAAAGGTTCTGATGTAAGTATAATTGCAGTCCGGTCAAAGGTTCTGATGCAAGTATAATTGCAGACCGATCAGAGGTTCTAATGTAAGTATGATTGCACACCAGTCAAAGGTTCTGATGTTAGTATGATTGCACACCAGTCAAAGGTTCTGATGTTAGTATGATTGCACACCGGTCAAAGGTTCTAATGTAAGTATAATTACAGACCGGGTCAAAGGTTCTGATGTAAGTATAATTGCAGTCCGGTCAAAGGTTCTGATGCAAGTATAATTGCAGACCGGTCAGAGGTTCTAATGTAAGTATAATTGCAGTCCAGTCAAAGGTTCTGAGGCAAGTATAAATGCAGACCGGTCAAAGGTTCTGATGCAAGTATAATTGCAGACCGGTCAAAGGTTCTAATGCAAGTATAATTGCAGACCGGTCAAAGGTTCTAATGTAAGTATAATTGCAGTCCAGTCAAAGGTTCTGAGGCAAGTATAAATGCAGACCGGTCAAAGGTTCTAATGTAAGTATAATTGCAGACCGGTCAGAGGTTCTTATGTAAGTATAATTGCACACCGGTCAAAGGTTCTAATGAAAGTATAAATGCAGACCGGTCAAAGGTTCTGATGTAAGTATAATTGCATACCGGTCAAAGGTTCTGAGGCAAGTATAATTGCAGACCGGTCAGAGGTTCTAATGTAAGTATAATTGCAGTCCAGTCAAAGGTTCTGATGCAAGTATAATTGCAGACCGGTCAAAGGTTCTGATGCAAGTATAATTGCATACCGGTCAAAGGTTCTAAAGGAAGTATAATTGCATACTGGTCCAAGGTTCTAATGTAAGTATAATCGCATACTGGTCCAAGGTTCTGATGTAAGTATAATTGCATACCGGTCAAAGGTTCTGATGCAAGTATAATTGCATACCGGTCAAAGGTTCTGATGCAAGTATAATTGCATACCGGTCAAAGGTTCTGATGCAAGTATAATTGCATACCGGTCCAAGGTTCTAATGTAAGTATAATCGCATACTGGTCCAAGGTTCTGATGCAAGTATAATTGCATACCGGTCAAAGGTTCTGATGCAAGTATAATTGCAGACCGGTCAAAGGTTCTGATGCAAGTATAATTGCAGTCCAGTCAAAGGTTCTGATGCAAGTATAATTGCATACCGGTCAAAGGTTCTGATGTAAGTATAATTGCAGTCCAGTCAAAGGTTCTGATGCAAGTATAATTGCATACCGGTCAAAGGTTCTAAAGGAAGTATAATTGCATACTGGTCCAAGGTTCTAATGTAAGTATAATCGCATACTGGTCCAAGGTTCTGATGTAAGTATAATTGCATACCGGTCAAAGGTTCTGATGCAAGTATAATTGCATACCGGTCAAAGGTTCTGATGCAAGTATAATTGCATACCGGTCAAAGGTTCTGATGCAAGTATAATTGCATACCGGTCCAAGGTTCTAATGTAAGTATAATCGCATACTGGTCCAAGGTTCTGATGTAAGTATAATTGCATACCGGTCAAAGGTTCTGATGCAAGTATAATTGCATACCGGTCAAAGGTTCTGATGCAAGTATAATTGCATACCGGTCAAAGGTTCTGATGCAAGTATAATTGCAGACCGGCCAAAGGTTTCAGAAAACTCACACAGAGCTTAAATCATGCTTTGCTTATGAAATACATGTATATTAATTTTAACGAAGGGGTATGACCCCTGGGGGATTTTGATAATCTGGAGGCTCTGTTCCCCTTGATTCAAAACTGTAACTTAACCCATTATCATAAGTGACAAATAATGTAGAAGCCCTGACTCCCGACTCCTTTAAAAAGAGTAAACTAATAAATCCTTGACGCACATCTCTGAAATATTTAAACTTGTGTCAGACGCCGCTTATTTATATTTGCTCTACATTTCCACATTTATTGTAGATTACGTTTTAGAAAACGGTTCGTAAAATTTCATATTAAATTATTATGGAATTACTGTTTTAGAAAAAATGTCTCGTTGCACACTCAAAAAAACACTACTACTTGCTTCCAATGTCTTACAATGAATTGCTTTGGTAAATCAGATGTAAAGTCTAGTCTAGAAAAAATGCTAGTCGCACATTTAAATAGCGCTATGCTTGCTTCCAATGTCTTACAACGACTTGCTCTGGTCAATCGAATGCCAGATGTTGACTTGACCTAGTGTCAGAAGCGAAGGTAAAAGACGCTCCGAGGATATTTGCAGGTGAATTTGAACCGCAAGCAATGTAAGCAACTATCACCACAAATATGCTGTAAGAGGAGCAATCTTGTAGCAAATTGTTGTATTAAGAAAATTGATACATAGAGCTACGGACCACTGGATGATAGATTTATAACGAATATGAATAAATCTTGACTTTCACTACAAGCTAAACGAATTCTCTTTTAAGATCAGAATATGCTTATTCAACTTATAGTTTATACAATCTTGCTTGAAGATATTTTTTGGTCAAAATCTGTTAATGATAGCATTAAGAATTCGCAATCATACGAATACTCATTAAAAAATCAAATCTTTGAATAATTGTTCTAAGTTTTTTGTTGTTTTTTTTTTCATTTTAATTTGCTGATATTTGCTTATAAATATCTCCAAAATGCTAACAAATGCTCCAAAAGAATAAATAATGATATTATATAGCCAAATTTTATATGCGATTGTGATTGCACTATAATATAAATGTATAAATACTGAGCACCCACCGTACTGTTGCTATTGTTTTTATAGTTCCACCAAGAAGTGCCAACTTTACGGAAGTTACAAAAGATAATAAGAAAAATGGTGAGACTAGACTTGTGCTGAGACTTAAGGTAGATGCTTCGAATCCCAGAAGTGACTTTAAATGGATTGGAGTTGAGAAAATGGATGCTACTTTCAAACAACACTATTCTGCTGATTCAAATACTAAAGGAGAAATTCTTATCGTGGTTAGTGTATTAGCATTCTCGTACCCAGAGTCTAGTAGGATTCTCAATACTAGTATTGAATCCTACTAGATTCTGGGTACGAGAATGCTGTATTAGTTATGTCTCGAGTTATTTAGGGAACCCAGTCACGTGATCTTCAGAATAAAAACCCCAAATTCTTGCTTTTCGTCATTTTTATCACGTGCATCTTCTACTGTCCTTCGGAATACCTCGACCATTTAAATAATGAAAATAAGGTTTTGCCAAGTACGCGAGTCAAAGCACAGACTAGGCAAGCATCTTATCAGGCAAAACAGTTCTAATAAGCACACAAGGCTTCGTAAACGTATTTTATTTACCGCCGGCCTGAAGGCCGGTGGTATATTGGGAGTCGTCAGAATCTGCATCTTCGTAGATGATCGCCGAGGTTGTTCCGAATGCAGAATCTGATGACCATGGTAGGAGCAGTTCATGATTTCTTTTAATATTTCCTCCTTTTTTATTTACAAATGTTGACAGTGAGAAATTGTATTAATTTTAGTTTTATAGTAATGCAATAAAATTTCGTGCTTTTTTTTGGGAGGGGGGCATTTTAAAGAGCATTTTATCCTTAATTTATATTTTAAGACATTGTAAAATATCTGCTCCCCTAAATTGAGATTCAGGCTAAAAAACACGTACCGTACATATTTAAGCACGTCTCCGTGAACAGATTTGCTACAGACTCGCGGTAAATAAGCAAGTGCTAGAGCTGAGAATTTTAGATCGGGTTAATCGTATATACAAAGCGCTAAATGCATTTTGTAAAAGTTATTTATTATTTGTACTTGTCTGTAGTAAGTTACTAACAGATACTGTCTCTGCATGCTGAACATTTCGGCTGTTACTGTATAATTACTGTCTAACTCACTCATGGAGGCCGTTATTAAGTCAAAATAGGTTCAATCTGATTAAAATCCGATCTAAATTTTCCGCTCGCCTACTAGATAATTTAGATCTGGCCTTTTTCAAACGAGGGTCACGTTCAAGTGACCTTTTCTCATCATAATATTCATGACGGAATTGTTATGATACGTAACTTGTTTACATCGTCTACGTCACGCATTTGGAAATGAGCCGTCCAATCGCAGACTGTGAATAATACCGCAGTTAAATTAGCTTGCAAACCTTAATCTAAACATAGAAATTACGAAATCAAAATGTTATTAATAGTGTTTTCGTCCAGATGAAAGCTACGCATTGATTGGTCGAAACAAAGTTCATCTCGACGTGACCTTCCATGGAGACAGTAGAGATCCTGCACGACAACGCTCTACAGGATATAGTGCATCATGGCGTCTTAATTTTCCGAGGTTATTCGTATTGAATGGCCAAGGAGTTCCGAATGACTTAAGCATAACTGAATATGGACTTTATATATTTGATACAATATTTTCAGGAAATGACAATGAACCTTACGTATGTTGACAACAAACATCACTTAGAAGTGTTGATATCTAACAAGGAATTCCCTGATAGTTATATCAGCATGAAATATCCGCTTGATATCAAGTGTAAGTAGAACAATACATTGTATACACTCTACGTGTATACTTGTATGAGTTATAACTTTTAATAGGACATAGAACATTCAAGTCTTAACAATAAACCTTTTCTTTAATTAATAATTTTTACAGAATGTCAAAGCTGTTCTTGACCACATATTACATGTATGCTATTCTTAACAACAAACTTCTTCTTCATTTAATTACTTTTCACAAAATGTCAAAGAAGTTCTTAAAATTTGTACAGAATATGCCGAGTTACTTACTTTATCAGTTTCAAGTTTTAAGAATTGTTTTTGTTTGTTTCCAATCCTATTCAATGAGTGTTTTAACGGTATCAGCTAATTTTCAATTACATATTTTGTATTATTAAGTACATTCTGAGAAATAAATAAATATATTAAAACTGAACTAAACTTCTACCAAACATAATAAAAGACTCACACAATAACACGTTGTTTCGAATTGTAAAAATGTACGTGAATATCCATTACTATTGCCATCCAGTAGTGTTTTCGGTTCGTTTTCATTGCTATACCTTAGTACAGTTATATTTTTACTCATTTAAACATTTGTTAGAAATTAGTTTTACGTGTTACTTAAAACTAAATGCCCATATCAATTAGTCAAAAAGTGTGCTTAATATACATCATTCCTGCAAATTCAACAGTCTCTGTATAGTCATATTAATGTTAAACAATATTTAAGTATCATGTTTTCATTCGGAAGTCATCGGCCAATCATTTAATTTTCATTCAAATAATTGTGGAGGTGTTCCGAATGATACTCTATTATACGACTGTCTCTTTCAGACCATCCCATTGTTACAATTGAGGGCAGTAATGGCGGCAACATGACAGTTTACAACGCTGATGACGTCACATTAATATGTAATATTGATAGCAACCCTTCTCCAGCCAGAGTCACGTGGTACCAGGGTGCCTCAGCACTGAAAGGTTGGTTCAACCATTATATAAACTTTTTTTTCATTTATCTTGAAACAAATTTTTGCAAGTTATTTAATTACACAAGTGCATGTATTTTAAAGCCAGACTTAGCCTATATCATAGTAAAACCATCATTATTTTAAAAGTCACCAACTGCGGGAAAGAAAAACGTCTTCTTACCAGTTACTCATAAGAAGTATTATTTTTCGTTAAATTCCTGCACAAGCAAAGCAACAAAGAGAATCAAGTAGCGTATAAAGTAACTGTCATTTTTCTCTTTTTGAAAACCTGTAGATTCTAAATATTTACTCATAATCACCTGCACAAAGATGTAAAGGATTGACGATAAAACTTCACAGGACCAATTGTGAATTTTAAAAAGAGAAAACTAGTAGCTATTTTATGCATAATTTGACGTCATTTAATCATTTGTCGAATGGCTATTACAAGAGTGTTTGTTTACATTTTAGTTGCAGTTGCAGATCACGTGACTTTAATGGCGCGTGATATATGATAAATGAACATATTATATCGTTTTATTTTTCATATTAGAGACCACAAACCGTCTTACATTATATAACGTCACATATACCAGTGATCTCATGTACACGTGTAATGCTGAGAACAGTCAGGGTATTGGAACTGATACCATCACTTTGGTAGTTAAAGGTGAAATATTTGTTCATTGATTTTTGTCTTTGATCTAACTACCTCCATGATCGAATGGTTAAAGTTACGACATCAAATCACTGTCAACTTTCATTAATAAAATAACATATATTCGAGACTATTCTCGTTTCCAGAAGGTTATCAACTTTCTTGATCTTACTATGTTTGGGAATCTTGATAACCTTTAGGTACGAGAATCGGTTCTAGGCCAGTTACCTACTGTTGTTCTTCATGTGAATATGTGACCAGGAGTCAGTCACTCTCATTGTGCTTTTGAAAGCCATGAGAATATGAATGTTGTACCTAAATTAGTAACCCGGGTCGATAGCGCAGTTGGTAGCGCGCCAGGATTTAGAATATCGTGTCCCTAAGGTGGTACGGGTTTGAATCCCACCCGGGAAGGTTATACCCTTCCATTGAATTAGACCATAATGTCAATTTTCTCTGTCGATTTACGATTTTTATACCCATCTGATGCCCACGCATACCGGAACTGAAATCTGATTGGTCCATAAGTACATTTGATGCTCTTTGGAACTCTTGCACGGGAAGCACAATTGCAAGCGCCTACATTATCTTTGAATGAGCGTTTACCGTTATCTGTTTACAAAATGTTGCCTTGCTAACAAGGGAGGTAACCTTACATGGAGACGATAAAATGCAGTCTTAACCGTTAACGTCACAAATGCATTTCCATCTAGTTCACATAAAAATGACCTCAGATAACAGAAACATGATTTCAGACTTATGTTTTTCAAGAGCCAAATACGCTGACATTTAAACAATGGCTGTTATGGAATAGTTACTTTGCATCTTTTAAACCAAAGTCTATTTTTCAGAGAAGCCTCTGATTGGTGAAAACAATGAAGTGACGTCATTTCCGACTGGTCCAGTTGTTGGTGGAATTATCGTAGCATTGATTGCAATTGCTATTGGTCTTGGTTGTCTTTATAAGAAGAAAAAAGGCCAAAATCCAGACGAGAACAATTACAGTATCAATATTGAAGACAGAAAACAGTAAGTTTATTAAGCCCATACTTCAGAATTCATAGATGTGTATTCTTATGTACGGAAATATATTTACATAAAAATACTCGTTGAGTTCACATTCCGCTACTAGTTTAAATGAAGTCAAACTTAATTTTGAATAAAGATGGTTGTTCGTTTTTACACGACTGTTTAACGTGTAAATTTATTGCGGAGTCGGTACGGTAAGTAGTAACATTAAAGCACATATCGGAATATATTGCAATCCGATGATTAATATTTTTGTCACGTGGTTGTCGTTTGACGTAACGTTGTGTGGATACTTATTCTCTCCATTCGGAACCCCTCGACCATTCCCTTCATATAACCTCGGACATATTTAGACGCCATTTTGGAAAAACCGGTGTAGAAGTAAACAATTACACGATCGTTAAGTCAATGACTGAAGTTTCGATTTTAGTCCGTAAATTTGAAATTACACATTTCAATGATACCGATGAACAATATTTGGTTCAATTTAAAACAAATAAATATGTTTAGACAAAGATCTGTGTGTATACTACAAGAACTATTTTGTGTAACAGTTACGTGCTTCGCCTCGCGTAGGTAGTAAAATCACAAAATCCCGTGAAGACCCCCACGAATCCTTCCGAGATTATTCATTCATGAAAGGTCGAGGTGTTCCGAATGTTATTCTCTCCGCTCTATAAATAAATAAGGAAGATATCTGAAAGACAGTTTGTGTACAAAACGCTTTTTCTAGGACTGATTATAACGATATCGCCGAAGTACTCCGCATGAGATTTTGCAGTCATTTTTCAATCGGACTCGCTCGGTTTTATTCAATGAGTCTCTCTTCATTGATTGTTCAGTCAATATAGTCCAGTCAATACAGCTTTTGACCTAGACAAAATTGCAACAGAATATATAATTATACTATGCGAAAGACCATCAATACAATAATACACACCAATAAGTTGCACTCCAAATAAAGAGGGGAAAGTGATGAAAAATTAATTTTAAATAATGCATTTTCTACTTATATTACAAGGCGCTGCAACGCTACCGTACTTCTGTCCCGCAGTGAATATAGCTTTTGGGTCACAAAAAGTAATGGATGCCGGTAGTATTTTGCTTCTGAGTTGTCTTTCCAATGTGAACATATACAGCTATATTTAGTATATTTTATATATGACAGTAAATTAATTAAAAATACCGTTTCTGGTGACAACCTTGACAAATAGAAATATTTTACTACGGTAGCGCATTAGAATCAAAATTGATCATGTTTAGTGTTAAATTTGTGTCACGATATTTTTGTTGTCTGAGTGCTGAGTACGAAACTTTAAACTCCACAAATTAATGTTATCTCATAAAATTGTTTTAAAAAACGAGATGATAACCAAGTTAAGCTTAATTCACTTGATATATTATTTGTTTCATTTACTCATGAAAATAGCATCACACTATATATTTGAGCTTAAACGATTTTTTACTTTTTTGTGTATGAGTTACGTATAGCTTTTCCTCCGTCATTATTTAAAATTATAAACTGTTGTTGGTTTTGTTGTGCCACCGTACTAACCTGTTTGACCAAAACATTGTCTTCAGGTCTGACAAAGTAAGGAAAGTCGAGAACGGGACTTGGCTAAATTAAAAAAAGTCCCATGCTGTGTTTACTTCTCTATCTTTCATGCATACCTTAATTGGATGCCTGACAGCTTTAACATCATTTACATTGTAAAATCAGTAATTTTAAAACTTCCCAGAACTTACACCGAGTTCAAAGAAGCCGTTCAAATATATATAGACATCACAAAGGATGTAGACATCAAAACTGGTGAGAGATCATAATGCTCTATTGTTCATTATATTGGCCACACGAACAACCTCCCTTTGCAATAGTTTGCTACTTAAGTAGTCAATGCAACATCGTGCGTGCAAAATTAAAAGCTTGTTTTAAACATTTGACGCAATATGAAAGGACAACACAGTATTAAATCCATGTGAGTAGGGATGTGAGTCTGTTAATGGAAATGTTCAGCCTGTAAAGACTAAGTTATAGTCTGTCCCTGAAGATATCTTAAAGTTATTCGATGACGGACTTGTGTGTTCAATCATTTGCACAGTGTTAAGATCTAGTTAAGCCTCTGATAGCGAAAATACCGACAGTGACAATGATCAAAAGCTAAACCTCAGGTTATAAAAAACAGAACGTAACTAAGTACATTCCGTAACAAATGTATACTGTTACAACATTTCATGTGTAAAAACAGTTACAAAAGTAACAAATGATATTTTAAATATTTATTTATGTAATACCTATTATTCATCTGTATTACATACGTGTAGTAGCATGAACTACAACACTTGTTTGGAAGCATTTGTTGACTATTAAATCTGCTTTTGTAATCGATACACGAGAAGCTGATTCCAAAAATTCATAGTTTCAGGTATTATGTTGGTACTTAAATCACATTAGTTCATTAAATGATAATTACATTCATATCAATGACATTTAAACCCTTTTTAGACACATTCGTAGTAAACTAAAAGTTATTATCAATTATGATTTTTGAAAATTGTATACGATTTGATTCCAAAAATTCGCACTTTTAGATATTATTTTAGTACTTTTATCCCAAAACTGAACAATTATGTCTCTTATTTATTATTGTTATACTAATTATAGTACAAGCACTAGTTATAGTACAAACGCATGAAAGATACATGTAAAGCAGATTCCAGATAAATGACTCGTTTTAAAATCTTGTTTGACACATTTATAAAAAAATCAAAAATGACCTTTTTGAATTTTGTATTTAAAAAGAATTTGAATAATAAGTTGTATTTTTACAATTGTTTTCATTCGTAAATGATAATAGATAGTTATAAAGGGAGCTAATCCAAAATGATTTTTCATTTGTATATGATAAAAGATAGTTGTAAAGGGAGCTAATCCACATTTTTGTTCATGTTTAACGTTTTTGTCCAAAAAAGGACTTTCTCCTCGAATTTTTGAGTGCAACTTTTTTTTGGATATTACTATGATTACGAACTTTCACATGGTACAAAAATAAATTCTGTTGCAATTTTGTCTAGGTTAGCCTATTTTTTTAGCTGTATTAACTAGACTAATAGAAATCGCTGAGGTTACCAATTGTTAACTCTGTCCGGTATCCTGATATAGTGACAGTTTAGTTTTCATGTCGGTTGTAAATTAATATATTTCATATAATCACACAAAATACTATAGATACAATATACTATCTAATATTCTAATTATACGACGTGTGGTAGAATAAATGTCATTTTCTACAGTAAGTCTTGTTACAACTATTTCTGAATCATCCCAAAGACTAAGTTACCATTATCAATGCCTCAGTATCTACTCTATATATTAACTAAAGAATTATTTTTCTTTCAGAAGTACCAACTTGAACCCTAATGGTAAGTTATACACAACAATATACAGTACCCACCAAAAGTTTGGAGACAAAGGAAATTGACTACAATTCTTGATTTTTGATGATTATTTGTGTAGAATCATTATTTTTTATATTTTAAGTATGGTTTGTGATAAAATGAAGACTAATTTCATTAAAGCAGCATATTTATTGTATTCAGCATTTCTGACATCCTTAAGCCTCCCAAACCATGTTTATTGTAATTATTTTCCATAACATAGCTTTTATGTTGTTTTTGTAGAGTCAGTTATAAGGAATAATGTTAACCAAAAATTAAGCAAAACTAAAAAGCATTTCAAAATAAACAGTAAACAAATTTTAGGTAATAGCTGTTCAATAGGCCTACAAAGTGAAAACGTCTCTAAACTTTTGGTGGGTATTGTTCATTATCAAAGGTTAAATAGCAGCCAATCTGATTAAAACCAAATCTAAAATATTTCGCTCACATACTCGCTTATTTTACATCTTACAAAGTCACAATAAATGTCCCGCTCAGCTGAATTTTGCTTATATAATATTCAAGACGCAGTCATATCATACTCACAGACATGCTTCCATCGTCTATGTAATACATTTTTCTACGAAGATTCAGAGCAAATAGTTACAACCCACTGAATATAGTAGGCATTTTTGACAAAGAAATTGTTATAGTGATTTTACGAATTTCTATTCTAGAGCCATTGTACGCGATTGTCAAAAAACAAAATGGACGTACCAAAGATGATTCTATGATGAAAACAGAAGGTGATCCAAATGATCAACATCCAACTGACAAGGATAAAGTACTACCAGTACGTATAGTGTTGCATTCTGTTCTTAATAAGATACAACTTATAAGACATAAAAACTATGCAAGGCAAATTCAATTTTGATTTTCAAGACAAGCGGGGTCTTAACCTAATTCGTTTGTTTGTTTGTTTGGGTTTTACGGCGCACCAACACAAAAAGGTCATATCGCGCCGAATGCAATCAATGATACTATTAATTCAAACGATATTAATGATGTAAAGCTCTATATCTTATTATATACATTTATTTCCTTCAAAAATTTAAGTATCGCATATGATGGTACAGACTCTAACCTAATTCAATTAATATTCTCTCAAAAAAGATGATACGATTTACTGCTCACATGTTAAAGTTTTTACACGGTCCACTCAGTACTATCAGTACTATGATTTGACGTCAATAGTTATAACTGCATTAAAAGGCCAAAGCCGCCCGGCTAGTTCAGTTGGTAGTCTTGGGTTCGATTCCTGGGCGGGGCCTACTTTCGTAGAGCTTGGTCATGAAATTACATCTACGGATATTCTCCCTCCAACCAATGATTTTTAAAAAAAGTATGCGCTTAGTAATCAAGAGATTTAGCCTTTCCAGGAGGAGTGAGTAGGTTGACTGACCGCCGTTATATGACCTATACAATGTGTTGCTACGGCGTTAAACCAAATAAAAAAATAAAAGGTCAACTAAAATCACTATTTGAAAGTACCTTCATAGAGTATTTTATAATATGGTAGTGCTACTTCTAGAGCTAAGGAATTAATTGTTCGACTATTTAGACATACCAATCTGATTAAAACCCGATCTAAAATTTTCCGCTCGCCTACTCGCTAATTTAGATCTGGCCTTTTTCAAACGAAGGTCACGTTCAGGTGACCTTTTCTCATCATAATATTAATGACGAGATTGTTATGATACGTAACTTGTTTACATCGTCTACGTCAAGCAATTTGAAATGAGCCGTCCAATCGCAGACTGTGAATAATACCGCTGTTAAATTAGCTTGCCAACCTTGGTCTAAAAAATAAATTACGAAATCAGAATGTTATTAATAGTGTTTCGTCTAGATGAAAGCTACGCACTGATTGGTCGACACAAAGTTCATCTCGACGTGACCTTCCACGGAGACAGTAGAGATCCTGTACGACAATGCTCTACAGGATATCTGTTTACGGAGATTGTAGACATACGTAATGTCCATATTGAAATATTGAAAGTAAGTCCGTTAATATATAGTAAGCAATATATAGTATACTTTAAACTATAGACGTGCTGGCTTCGTATGAGACAAGTGATCATTGATGCATCATGTATTTAATGTTTAATACAGGTTACTAACACAAATGGGACAAGAAATGAAGACGGACTACTGTATGCAGAACTAGATTTGATGGACGTGAAACCATCCACAAGTCGATCAGTTATAATAGAAGATGATGCCACACAATATGTCACTGTAGACTTTAATAAAACAAAACACTTAGATGTTGTAGAGCAAGATGGTGATCATGATAATGATGTTTAAGTGGGCGTGGTCTAGTGAAATATATGTTTGACCAAGTGTATAGGTAGATTTTGCCTATTGGTAAATAGGGTGTGACCTAGTGTGTGTAAGTGGGTGTGGCCTATTAGTAAATAGGGTGTGACCTAGTGTGTGTAAGTGGGTGTGGCCTATTAGTAAATAGGGTGTGACCTAGTGTGTGTGTAAGTGGGTGTGGCCTATTAGTAAATAGGGTGTGACCTAGTGTGTGTGTAACAGGGATGGGGTCAATTAGATTAGATTAGATTCCTTTATTTCCTCCTTATCTGGAGAGTAGTAACATATATACAATATTTACAATTATACATACAAAATCATAGTTAATACAAAAGAAATAAACATAACATAGTATATTTTACGCGTGATTACTATGGTTTATATAAATCATAATGAGTGTACAGTGTATTGTCAATACATGTATATACTTTTAAACGTGATGTTATCAATAGTGATAGTTATGATAGTAACTACTTATTTGTATCTAGAAGATTGACCACACACGTTGTAATTCTGAAATTTAAAAATTGTCTGTTTGATATGTGTGTACTCAATGTGAGTAAAATGACACACTGAGAATGTACAGATGACTCTGAATTTGACATAAACTTTTTATGTCCATATTCTTTATATAAGCATTCCCACAATAAAGTTCGTTGCTTTTCTTTCTTATGGCAGAAAAATAATAAATGTTCAATTAGATGGCAAGTTTTCAAATTACACATTTTACAGGCAGTTATATATTGACGTGAAATAAATTGTCCTATGCAACGAAGTAGGATTTTGCACTTGTGGAGAATATTTTGGTTACATTGCGCAATATCCCATATTGGCGAATAGTTAAACTGATTGATAACATTGTTTAACAATGAGATATGATTAAGATTCAGAAGTCTATCATATGTTTCACGTTTAGTTCGTTTAGTCACGTGATTTCGAACTATTGCTTTCCAACAAAACTTCGATGGGAATGTACCATTGTCGATATATGACGACAAGTAATTAATAAGTCCATATTTTCTTAAGAGTGAGTATATATTAGGTATAAACCCCACTGATTGTTTGTCAACGTTTAAGAATCTGATAATCATGTTGTTAAATATATCTTTTACAATGTATTTAGGATTTAACCGGCATAATTGTCCGAAGAACACAAGTTTTTTACGGTCTATTATTTCTCCAATTGGTGTAGAATTTACAGTACTTAAGACATAATCTGAAGATATGCTTTTATTAAAACCTTGAATATGCTTAATGCAAAATTTGTGTGCGACGTTTAAACGATTCAGTTCATTTGTTGATAAGTTATTCCACAGCTCACAACCATAGAGAGCTTTAGGTAGAACTGCTGAATTATATATCATTGATAGAGTCTTTGCACTGAGGTTTTCGGGATTTATGCCAGTGCTACATATATTGAGATACGTGCCTCTGAGTTTTATAGATGCCTCTCTCACCGAGTCAAGCGATGAAAGGGCATCATCACAAAGTATACCTAAATGTTTGTAACTAGTAGCAAATGGTATAGGGTCAGGTCCCAAATAAAATGGTTCTTGTATAGAGGATGATTTTTGCTTATTATATATCACTACCGCACATTTATTTGCATTATATAAATATCTCCATCTCAGTGAGTAATTATAACAAATTTGTATCATATTTTTCATTCCATTATGTGAGTATGATATCAGTGTCATATCGTCAGCAACTGTTGGTGAGCACATACTTATATCGTAAATACATATACCATAACCACTATGTTGGAGTTCATTAATTAGTCCATCTATAAATACCAGATACAGTAATGGTGACATTTTACCACCTTGACGTGTCCCTTGGGATACCAAAAAGTTCGACGAATAAAGACCTTGATATAAAACACGACTCTTGGCATTATTGTACATTTCTTTAAGAGCGACTATACTATTTGTGTCTATACACGACCGACTATCATCGGTTTTTAATGATAAAAGTTTATAAAATAAGCCGTCATGCCACACTCGATCAAAGGCTTGACGGGCATCCAGATAGCAAAGGTAAACATCCGACGAACATTCTCGCGAATAATATAGACACTCTCGTAAAGCAAAACTGGTCATTAAACAACCTAGTTGGGCTTGAAATCCTCCCTGTAGCCTATTTATTCTTTGTAATAGTTTATCTTTACATCTATTCATTATAATGACTTCATACAATTTAAGTATGGAAGATGATAATGTAATTGCACGGTAGCAACTTGGGTCATCTTTTCGTTTACGGCCACCTTTATGTAATGTTATAATATTGCCCGTTTTCATGTTGTCAGGAATATGTCCATTCCGTAACATAACAGTAAACATGTCAGCCAGAGGTTTGGAGATCACATCATTACAATAAAGTAAATGTTCATGAGTAATTGAATCCGGGCCGCAAGCCTTGCCCTTAGGTAATGATTTAATGCACTGTGACACTATATCTGGTTCAACGTGAACGTCACTATCAAGCGTCAACTCATTAAATACCGTTTGGACATGCGCAGTGACATAGTCCTTCCATTGTTCATCGAACTGTGGTAGATTAGAAGGAGAATAAAGTTCAGTGAAATATTTCCCCCATTGATCGACAATATTTTCACGACTCCTATATTTTTGTCCATTGAAGATTATACCTTCACATAGATTTGATTTTGTACATTTTTTCCTTGAATTAATAATCTTCCAGAAGTACTCTGAGTCGGACACTGAGGCCTCTTCAATCTTTTCGTTACAGCTCTGTAGATATTGTCCAATACATTGACGTAATTTTCTCCTAAAGTCCCTTTTATGACATTTATATTCTTTATATACGCTGTAAATGTGACCCCGTGGTCGACCAGCACGACACCATTCGTCACGTGTCTGTTTCATTTTCTTATGAAGATTCGTGAGGTCATTTGTCCAGTATGGTTTCAAATAGGACCTATAGCGTTTCTTCGGAAGAGCCTTATTTGCACATTCACATATATGCTCGCAAAGTTTATCATAAAATGTGTCGATTCCAATATTGCAAACGTCCATGTTAATTAAGCGTTTCGATAGATATTCCTTATACTTTTTAGTGTGGTGAATGTTACATTTTTTCCAATTAATACGGCTAGATGTTCCTAATTCATCATATGAAATAGTGCAGTGAACATTTAAACAACAAAAAATAGGACGATGTCGTGAGACATTTAGACAACTATCGTCTGCTACTTCACAATGTATGACATTATCAATAGATTCAATCGGAATACATATATAGTCCAATAATGATGTACATGTACCATCATATGAGACATATGAGTTCAAAGGTCCATAGCTTGATTCTAATAAGTTAGTAGGATAAAGGTTACATTAATTATTTCAATGACGTATTTAGGCAAAAATTGAAATTCCATTTACTGACATGTATTAATCATTATCGCTACCTTTAAAACACTAAATAGAAGATAAGATAACTCATATTGCAGTATACATATACTTGATACTTATTTTTCCAAATAATTCTTAGTTATGTTTTATTTATACAATGTACATCATATCAACAGAAACAATGTGAAACATTTACTCAATCTGGGCATTGGCTTTGATCATCATAAGATAGTGGTTAACGAATTACATACAATCACTTGTAAATGGTTAGTGAATTCAGTAGTACTTGATTAGTGGATTATCTTATAACCTTAGATAAAAGGTGATAATGTCAATGACTCAGTGTATTCAAGATGATCCCCTCAATGCTCAACTGTCAGTGACCAGTCAGACAATTTAATATTTTACTATAACACCATGCAAGGTTATCAATCAATTAGCTATAGATTTCAAGTTGCAAACACTATTGTTATGACAGTAAAGACCCATTCATAAGGTGTGAAAGGTGTGGAAAAAAACAGAAAAGAGGGGGCCAGTTTGGAAATTAAGTCACATTTAATGAAACATATGCAATGTATCATGAAGTAATTGAAAAATAATTGAAATCAATTAATTATTGCCTAAATTTCCTAAGTAATTAAATATAATTACCATTGTTTTTCATTTTTTGATAAAATAATTAATTACAATTACCATTGTTTCCACACAGTAATTAATTGACAATTAATTGTTCAAAGCAATTAATTGGCCCCATCCCTGGTGTGTAAGTGGGTGTGGCCTATTAGTAAATAGGGTGTGACCTAGTGTGTGTAAGTGGGTGTGGCCTATTAGTAAATAGGGTGTGACCTAGTGTGTGTGTGTAAGTGGGTGTGGCCTATTAGTAAATAGGGTGTGACCTAGTGTGTGTGTGTGTAAGTAGGTGTGGCCTATTAGTAAATAGGGTGTGACCTAGTGTGTGTAAGTGGGTGTGGCCTATTAGTAAATAGGGTGTGACCTAGAATGTAAATGGACATGACCTATAGCAAAATGGGGTGTAACCTAGAGTGTAAATGGGCCTATAGGGTAATAGGGTGTGACCAAGTACATGTAAATGGACATGACCTATTGGGTAATAGGGTGTGGCCTAGAGTGTAAGTTGGTGTGACTTTTTTAAACTGGGCGTGACCTAGTGTATTCGAAGGCGTGGTAGAATGTATGAGTTGATGTGAACTATTGTGTGAGTGGGTTGCGCTAAATGAATTAGTCACCGGTTCTAAGTAGTACAATGTTGGATTGGTAATCTGAAGATTGTCCGCTGCGTGTTAGAAGAAAAATCTCATTTGTAAAAACGTTTTTACCAAGAAGTTTTCTTTAGACTGGTTCATATAAATGTCATGAACCCGTTTAATAATACATTGCAAATATATGAATGTAAGTTTTTTTCTCAAATAAACTTGAATAATATAATTGCTTTGAGAATATCTATTATCATTACAATTTGTTCAACGACTCTTGTGTCGAGTAAACCAAAGCTGCGTTAATCATGGTGGTTCGATCACTTTATATTTGTATTATTCAAAAGACTAAACACTTGATGAACTAAGGTAAAAACTACCATTTTCGCACAAAAACGTTACAACAAAAAGCATTGTTAGTATCACAGTAACATAAAATTCACAAACAATCGATTTTTTACCCACCAATTGCAATCAGGTGCAGGTTACCACATGAATTGTGTTTTTTTTCGGCGTAGCTGTCTAAGCTGGATTTTGACCTACATTTCTGTATAATGACGTCTTGTCTGGGATTTCGGAAAACCGCCGTTCTATTGGATGATTTTATAAGCACTGAAAATGACGTACGGGGGAAACACAGAAAATCCCCTCTTCGATTGGATGGCCCTGACACGCGCGAAAAAATAAAGGCCACACTATTGTAATGCAGTGTTTTACGAAATTTTGCTTCGTTCGAAGAATATTTTTTTGGGGTAGACTTCTATTGCTTTCCAAAGTGTTTTTTTCATATTGTAACAATAAAAAGTTACGTGTCAAACACAATATTTTATGGGTAAAATGAATTACGTCTCCAGATGTGAACCGGTTTCTCGTAAAAAGTCTGTCATATTACCCAATAATTATTAAGTTAGCCTCACTACGTTCAGTTTCCGGGGTTTACACTTTGAGAGTCACAGCTCCACATATATTTATTAATCTGCAGAGTTATTGGTACGTAACTTTTAAGGTTCTGGAACTGTAACTAACTTCGGTAAACTTCCACACTCGATACAAACCGGATTTTCCCCGAATACCTATCTTCGTCAAGTTTCGTAATTGCTATTTTTAGAAATTTTCACCACGTGACGTGGGTTTTTCCAGAAGTCATAGGGTAACGCATTTTCCGAAAATGCAATCTCTCATACAGAGTTGTCGATCCTTACAGTGATCTATATCTCTGTAAACGTCTCGGGTTTTACAAGATTCTTGTAAAATGGTAATATAATTTAGATTTTGTATCGAAAGCGTAGTTCGTCTTTTATATATATTATCTTAAAGTTTTACGTGAAATAGAATTTTATTATAGGCGAAATTCAATTTTTAAAGAGTTATATTTACAAGAACTATTTTCTTGTGAAACGTCTTCCTATTCTGAGTAATTTGGCTTTCTAACTCATCCGCTAAAAATGTCAACAATAGATGATATTGCTAAAAATTATGACAAAAATTTAGTGCTAAGGGACTGTCAACGACAAGCCTTTGAACATCTACAAGACAAGAAAGGCGATCTGTTAGTTAGTTTGTCTGTTGCGTATGGAAAAAATTCAAAAATTGTCACATGATCGTTTTAAACGATCACGTGTTTGGGACTACTTCCGAGACGTTAACAGAGATAGAGATCACTGTAAAGATCGACAACTCTGTACGAGAGATTGCCGAAAATGGCGAAACCAGACGCTCTACAGCGTGATCGTAGTTAGTAATCGTAAAAATAATGGTTTATCGACATAAAAACAATGAAAAGCCGTAGTGGATCATAACTTTTGCGTTGATTCTGTTTGTACAGGTGTAAAATATTATTTTTTTCATCTTTTTTACGATGTAAATTGGGTATGACTGAAACACGAAATGGAGATTTTGAGGCGAAATGTACGAAATGGAGAATTTGGGGCAAAATGGGGTTTTGATTGTTTAATCTATTTTGTGTACTGAAAATGAACAAAGGTAAAATAATCTACACAAATATCGATAAACTGGAAAGAATGTTTAACTTATATTGATTTATTGCCGAATTCCCACAAATAATCGTACCAAAGTCAGCATATAAAGACAAAATCGTTGCACATTTTCTGTTTTTAATATCATCATATTCTAATTATAAAAAACAATACAATAAACAGCATAATTTGAAAGCTAAGGCACATAATATGCCAACATTACTAACTCTAGTGTCCAACTGTTTGTGCAAAAAACGACAACAGCAGAAAACATAGCTGGTACAAGTTTAATCCCCAAATAGTCCCCTCAAGCTTGCCAAAAAGCATTGGAGAGAAGGTTTTTATATGATAATGCAGAAACATACATTTTCCATCTCAAATACCAATTTTAGATGATATATTTGTATAAAGTAGTATTATTTGTAATTGACCATTTTGACGTTATTTTTCTGTATAAAATCTCTTGCAGTTTCAGAACAGTAATCTCATACAAATTCTTATAAAAAATTTAAGAAACGGTAAAATTTCTTAAATTTTTCATTATATGGGCAGTTAATACTGCAGAAAAATTTAAAACTAGCTGCATGTGTCTAACTAACTTCTAACTTGAGATATTTGCTTTTAAAGATAGGGTAATTGTTTTTAACATTCTCAAAAACTCGGATTTTTTGCTTGGGGGTACATGTATGCAAATCTCTGTATTTTTATATGTATTTGTCCAAAGTGTAACCTGGTTAATCTGATTTGTCATTACATGACTGTATAACAAGAAAATGGATTAAAACTTGGAAATAAAACAGCAGAATTTGAAAAAAAAAGTTCTTTCACATTTTGTCCCAGCACAATTTACGGTCTTTCTGAAAATCAAGGGTCACGTTATAAAAATGCACATAACTTAAGTTACAAACGGTAAATGTCTTTAAAATTTCAGCATTCAATGTCTTTAATAGTATAGATTCAAGAAACAATATCAGTTTAAGAATTGTGGAAGGTCACCATTACAGTTCCAGAACCTTAAGAATAAATTCATAATTTTTGTTTTGTAGCATTAATGAATAGGTTTTCACAATGCAATTTTCAAAAATCTTCTTGTCTGAAACTACAAGGCCTTGAGCTTTCATATTTGGTATATAACATTATCTAGAGGTCCTCCATCACAGTTGTTCAAATCATGCCCCTGGGTCAAAATTGACCCCACCCCATGAATCACAATATTACATTGAATTATATAAGGAAAAGTTCAAACAACATCTTCTCTTGAACCGCTTATGATAATTTGCCCTAACTCAACAGGAATGGTCCGTGGGTGGTTCCCTACCAAAATTGTTCAAATAGGTCTGATTGGTTGGATAAGTAGGTCACTGGGTCAAAAAACAGGTTTTAACATTAGTGGTCTTCTGTAAATGGCTCTTCTGTGACCTTTGACCTTTTCCTCAGGTGAGCACCCAGGGCCCTTTGGGCCCTCTTGTTTTTAAATCGACGCCGTTTGTCTTTTTTAAAGACATTTCTTGTTTTAATTACGATACAGAATGTCAGGCTCCTGTGTTCACAGAATATTACAAACATTTTGTATTATCATAAAACTTTAATATAGTACAGTAGCCTGTTCAATTACCCCAAAACGTTTCATAACGTACCGTAACGATAGGATCGGAACAACTCAACCCAAGAACAACTCAACCCGAGACAACTCAATCCCCTACTAACGGGTTGAGTTGTCAAAACTTTGAGTTGAGTTATCCACGGGTTGAGTTGTCTTCGGGTTGAGTTGTCCCATTCCCGTAACGTTCGCTAACAGTCGTTATTGAACACGCTGCTGTTTTTGGTACGTGTAATAATGTCCGAAGTTTTAGGCGAAAAAAACTGAATTTGAAAAGAAAAATGAAAACACAAATAGTTAACACATAGAGCTTTATTGGTGTTCAGAAAGCGATGACCTTGGAAATATGCAAATCGGCGACGGCACAAAGAAATTATGGTATGACATCACAGACAAGACGGGACGATATACTGAATTAGGTACCAAAGAATCACACATTGTTATTATAAACATAGTATTATTTTTATTCAATATTTGCTCGTAACTCTGATACAATGAGTTAAAAAGTTCAGCTATGTTTTTGAGCACGATATAATTTCTAGTGTGAAGTGCGGCGTACGATGTCATTCTTCTAAAACTTGGATAAATGACGTCACGAGTGACGTGAGGTAGTGTCCGTCTGTTTGCTTCAATAGAAATTTTTAATTTACACAATAAAGCGTACATCCTGGTTTGTAAGGAGGTGAAATATGTCAGAAAACTTGGTTCAAACAATAGCGTAACCTCGTCATCACGAAGTTGTGTTAAATAAACAGCAGCAACAGCTATCACACGGTAGTGTTCCACGTATAGATCTGGTAGCTGAAAAAATACGGTATATTATTGTACAATTTAGTTAACCTGTTTTGTTGGGTTAAAAGTACATTCTGTGAACACATTTTAAACATAATTTACTGGCTGTATAATTAATAATCCTATTACTGCAATGCGGTTAGACCACAGGTGGCGCTATATATCATCATGATACACTCCTTTGCTTCCCTCAAAAGTTTCACACGTTCACTTTCTCATATGAATTGAAGGAGCAGTGGTCCAGTGGTAGGACGCGCACTTAGGGATCGAGAGGTCCCGGGTTCGATCCCCACTAGGGGAACTGCTAATTTCATTGAGCAAGAAATTAACTAACAATTGTTCCACTCCACCCAGGTGTAAATGGGTACTGTGAGGGATCGCCTGCCTGAGGGTGATTTCAGTGATCAGGAGTTATAGTACAAGATTGTAAAGTCGGCTGAACATGTATATGGAAGCAGACTTTAAACCGCACTTTATGAACTTTATGAATGTAGTGTTTTCACAGAGCTGCGAGGTAACGTAACATCATGTGTTAAATTTTAATTCAGTATTGTAAAACTGTGGTGTCTAATCAAATGGAGAAGTTTAAATTTATTAAAAGAGCATTGGTTTTAGATAATGCACTAACATGCAGTATTGCTCGATAATGCACTAACATGCAGTATTGCTCGATAATGCACTAACATGCAGTATTGCTCAACCTCATTTGTTTCACCGCCACAAAGCGTTAACCACATGATCTTTTGTTATCAGTGTTGGACATTGTTTATATAACACATAATGGCAATGAAAATTCTTTTCCATAACATTTTTTTCATATTCCACAATATTTATGGCGTTATTCTAAGTGCCCAATCCTTCAAATAAAATACCCGTGTGTTAAGTTTTTGAGAAATCAGTGCAATTTAGTAAGGTGAAGTTTTGAAACAGTGAATAATCGAGACGTTTCACTTTTCCAAAAAAGTATAGCTTTTTCCAATAAGCCTTCTAAATGGCCCTTTTTTGATCGACTTACTTTTGTCGGAGTTATATAAACTATTTTTACGTAAAATCATTTGATGTTACCAACCTTATCAACCTTTGTCATTCTTAATATTTATAAATCCTCCGTTCTGTTCCTCAAATTCAATAAATTGTTCATTCATTGCTTCCAGCACTTTGATTTATTTTTAAGGGCCTGTCTACAAGTACTCGTGAAAGACTAGTATGTTTTGCCATAAAATATTGTTCGTTTTTCTCAACTGTCAAAGCATGAATAATTACGTGGTGTATGCGTTTGTTAAAATTATTGTCGTAATACATCCATGAGTTTGCGAAAGTGTGTATTTTGATCGAGTAAAGCTGCTTATGCCGTATGATATGTTTTACCAGGCTATATTTAATAACAATTAGCCTGCCTGTACAAAAACAATGCATTCAGTCACCGTGAAATTATTCAAACTTTGACAGTTGAGAAAAAACGGACAATACAGTATTTATATTCGTCATAATAAAGTAAATATAGTAATATATACCTGCGCATGTTGTGACATGTTTCTAGAAGTAACTAAATCAGACAGTGTAGTATCATTGTTTAACACATCAATTAAATGAGCATTCTCTATTCTTTCATTAGCCTACAAACAACGTATATTTTTAAATACCATACATTTTCCCGGATTTTGTTATTTTTGATGTTTTATATTACTTCCCAGTGTCGGTAATTGTGTAAAGAAAATAAGTTCGTTGTAAACTGATCTAAGTGACGTTAAATAAAATTCACAAAAGAAATCTATTTCGTTGCTAACAGGGTAGATTTCATTCAATCGCCATAATTTACAGTTGCATGTTTATATACACATGAATTATCATCATCGTAAAATTGCTTTGTTTCATCCTAAATGTTACCATGTGTAATTGTACCAGTCTAAGAAAAGTTGACATTTGAGTTGAGATATGTTCATAAGCAGTCTTTTCTAAAGGCGGTTAAATTTGATGACATCGTATTGCTCGATTTAATGCTGCTATTTTTGTACATCTGCACATTAGACCATTCATTTCATGCATCATGTACGTCTACATTTTTAAGCCGCCCGGCTAGCTCAGTTAGTAGCACGCAAGTCTACTGACCGAGGGGTTGTGGGTTCGATTTCCGGGCGGGGCTTACTTTCGAGGAGCCCAGTCATAAAATTATTTCTTCGGCCATTCTCCCTCCTACCCATGATTCTTAATTATGTAGGGCAGTTGTCAGTCACTGACGTTAGTATGTGCTAAGTAGTTGATTAACAGCTAAATCCAGACATGGTCTTTCAGGAACAGTGAGTAGGTTGACTGACCGCCTTTATATGACCTATGCAATATGTTGCTACGGCGTTAAACCAAACAAAAAACACACACAAAAACGTCTACATTTATAGCAATCGCAGGATATAATTATAAGCTCACATCTGCCAAGATTAAAAAGAACTCGAGTATCATTCATAACTTATGAAACAAGAGTAAGGGAAGAAAACATTTTTGCTCTAATTTCACAATGTAAAAAATGAAATCTTTTGAATTAGACAAATTGAGTCGGCGTTTATTACATTCTGTTGGAGATAACAGTGTAATTATTAATATAATAATAATATTTGCTAGTTATATGTAGTAAGCATTTCCTGTGATGGTGAGAAAGTTGACTGACCGACGTACCATGACCTATTATTGCTTCTGCGTAAAACCTTACAAAATACCATTCGGAACAACCTCGGCGATCATCTACGAAAATATACCTCGGAAATCAGACGTAGTAGGAATACAACCAAGTTATAAGGTCCGGCGACTGTCATTTTTATGTCAACATTTAATAATGAAATAGTTACACGCTTTATCAATCATTTCATCAGTACAATGTCTCACACGTCGTACTTCTGTGTAGTTTAGCCTATATTACCACAGAAACCCAAATTCCTAGATCTACTTTTTCACCTTATGATGTCCGAGGTGTATCAGCGTAGAAGATCGCAGAGGTAGTTCCGAATGACAAAATACAAGATCTTAATGTGTACTTACAAATATATCTCGTAAGTGTTCAGTTTGTTCCTTCACAATATGAGATTTGATCCACAATGCTTGTAGAACAGTAAGTTGAGACTCCAGATCGTCGTTGATACCATAGATTTCTTGATCCGAAGGCTGTGAACCATGGCAGGGTGTTAACCATCGGGATAGTCTGGTACCTTCCACTAGAATTGAATCCATCGAGTTTAATGTTACTGAAAACGGCAAAGATGTACTTTTATTGAGGTAAAGCCCATAATGATCCGGCACCACATGTGCCTCTACTAACGACACTATCAGATTTTGCTGACAACTTTCATAACAATAAAACAATAACAACTACGGCTGTTATCGGTCACTACCTCTTTTTATCGTTTTATTTTTAATAACAGAAGTATCGTCTCACCCGACATTTAATATTATCGTTGACACGGTGAATATTATAAACCAAATGGCATTCTATTAATCTTTAAAGGTCACAGTATCAAAACATCGCACCGTTAGCCTATTTTTTCTCCCATTATTGTTTTACTGTTTCACCAATTTTATGGGATAGCCAATCGTAAAAGGTTAATCGAAACAAGAATTAAATCAAAAAGATTGTTGGCACTATATAGGATTCATTTTGTTTGAAGTAAAAATAGTCATATTCGCTGTTAAGTCATGCCACCTGGAGCGTACCGTCACTGATGCATAATCAATTACAAAGTGGGTCACCCAAAATACATTGAGGTAATAGTCAGCAACTACAGTCCGCGCTACACATCTGTATATCACAAATAACCAAAGGTGCCATATCTTTTATCGGAAGAGAGTATCATTGGAGAAACAGGTAACAGAGCATTTTTTATTGGTTAAGATGTAGGTCAAATATTGGCTTAGACAGCTTCACCGAAACACAAAACTTTTTAAGTAAACTGTTTTAACACGACGTATCACTTAACTATAATGAGCTATATTTTTTTAATAAACCTTAATAATGTATTGATTACTTAGAAATGACAAGCTCCTCATGTCATCCTGCAAAAATGGTAAAATAGTAAAAATGTTATCAAAGAAAATCATACCTTGAGGATGCGTTTCAGATACTTCGTCCGACAATAATCTAAAAATGTCAGTGGTAAATGCACCACGCTTAAAGTCAAATACGGCAAACATATCACTAAAAAGTATTTCCAAGAACAAAAATAAAAGAGAAGTAAAGTAACATTCATTAATAATCAAAGTGTATAACATATCAACTTACCTGTGGCCACAATTACCCAGATTATATACATAACTGTTCTTTGAAAACGCATCTCATGAAATAAAATTTGCATTTATATTCGTCTCTATGTTAGTGGAGCACAAGGACTAGATATATACGGCATTTATATTGGTTTAAATAGTCTTCGTTTCTTAAAGTACGCGGTTGGTTATATAAAAAGATATGGTGTGCTGTTTCTGCCGACTTAACATATTACTTCGTATTTCCATTCTCGTATCCAGCGGTTATCAAGATTCTCGAAAAAGAAAAGTTAATCCTGGCAACCTTGAGGTACGAGAGTACGTATTTTGGAATGCTAACAGTATCCACTTTTTAAAGATTTTATCTTACTAAATAAAAATGTGTCACAAAAGGTATGTCGAGTGTATTTTTTGCCAATGAGGCAAAACTTTTTAGCGAAGGATAGTTTCTCAAAATAGTTCTGAAAATTTGACTGGTCAAATCAAAGTTTATTACGTATTTTCGCCAATATTTCTTTTTATTAAACGAATAATCGTTGAATATCATCTGTGGGCGGCACTTCTGGCAAAGTTCGAACTAATGTCTAGTTGTAAAACTGGATACATCGATAAAATCTCCTTTTTTCTCTCGAAAACTCGGGAAATGCTTAGCAGAATGCGTATATATGTACCAACGCATATTATACGTGAGTAGTAACCGGCTCTAATTTATATGCTATAGTTCCCGTTTACTATTTCCTGCTGTTGCTCAGAAGTGGGTGAGAGTTGAAAAGTTAAATTTAACTGCACGACTCTTGGCCATAAAAGCCTTGAATATTGCGCTTCATTTGACACTTGCCTTTTAAAGAAGGCGTGACTCAAAATCGCACTAAATTGGTCCGATTCATGTCGCTAATTGAAAACCATACATAACTAGATGCTTTGTCATCATTTGAACTCGGTATAGAATAGAAGGTGTGTTTCTAGGAAGTGTCACCTGAGTATTTTTTTTATATTTAGAATGGAATCAAATCGTTTTCTGAATACGAAACGCACGAAGGTTATTGAACGTTCACGTTTCATCATGAAACGACTAAAACACAACGGTTGTGTGCTTATCAATGTTTACAATGAACTTTCCACCCATTTAAAATATTTCGAATCCGAGTGGATTTGGTGTGCTGAAATCAAAGCACCATGACCTCCATTTGGTTGAGTTGTTTTTTTAATCTCTGAACCTTGAACTATTGCTCTTTTACTCATTGTGTGAAACAGTAGGTTGCAGTAATGGAGGGCGAGACTCTTGTACTGGTGCATCCAATGAAAGCATGTAAGCCTCCTGTAACTCGGCGACTGCAAACGGGTATAAAAAACAAACATGCCTTTTGTCTAACCATTTCACTTTCGGATCCTTGTAACAAAATAGTTTCTAGCTTAAGAAAGCAAAAATTTAAAGTCTTCAGTGCGATTAATATTAGTTATACAGAGATTGATTTGGACTCATTTTCTGCTACAATTTTAATCGTTTGAGAAATCATTTACACATCGTGCAAACATGTCAATACCTGTACAGATAATAGTTGGAATTTCGGGGTGAAAAAGAAGTATAAAATAACTTAACTATCTTTTACCAAGAAATGACTTGTATGTTCACTTTAATTTTGTTTAAAACAAAATTTAAATGTTTACTGGTCATATATAAATTCAGTAGGTTAATATTATGCCAGCAGTTAATGCAAAGCTTACATGTCTTTCGCCATTGTATGACTCTAATAAACGAAAGTAAATATTGAAGTCAACGAATGCACTATTTGTTATCAATATTTGTGTAATTTAAAGGCTATTTTACAATCATAAAACGCAATTTTGATAACTTCTGTTTCATACCCCCACCTTGGCTTGTATATGGAAAGCATTGACTGTCTTATATGTACATTAACGAACGTTGTTGTGTTGAAATAACATTATATTAAGTAGTTTGTTCATTATATCGAGTGCTCTCTCCATTATACTCGGTGGTTTGTGCATTATATGAAGTGCTTCTTTCAATATATAAAGTAGTTTGATCATTATACCCGGTGGTTTGATCATTATATTGAGTGCATTCTTCAATATATGAAGTGGTTTGATCATTATACAAAGTGCATTCTTCATTATACTCGGTGGTTAAATTATTACATTGAGTGTTTTCATTATACTCGGTGGTTTGATCATTATATTGAGTGCTTTCTTCATTATACTCGGTGGTTTGATCATTATATTAAGTGCATTCTTCATTATACTCGGTGGTTTCATCATTATATAAAGTGCATTCTTCATTATACTCGGTGGTTTCATCATTATATAAAGTGCATTCTTCATTGTACTCGGTGGTTTGGTCATTATATAAAGTGGATTTTTCATTATATTGGGTGGTTTCGTCATTATATAAAGTGCATTCTTCATTATACTCAGTGGTTTGATTATTATATTGCGTGCTTTCTTCAATATACTGAGTGCATTCTTCATTATATTCGGTGGTTTGGTCAATATATAAGGTGGATTTTTCATTATACTGGGTGGTTTCGTTATTATACTGAGTGCTGTCTTCATTATACTCGGTGGTTTGATCATTATATAAAGTGCATTCTTCATTATACTCGGTGGTTTGGTCATTATATAAGGTAGATTTTTCGGTATACTGGGTGGTTTTGTCATTATACTGAGTGCTTTCTTCATTATACTCGGTGGTTTGATCATTATATAAAGTGCATTCTTCATTATACTAGGTGGTTTGATCATTATATAAGGTGCAATCTTTATTATACTCGATGGTTAGATCTATATATTGAGTGCTTTCTTCATTATACTCGGTGGTTTCATCATTATATAAAGTGCATTCTTCATTATACTCGGTGGTTTCGTCATTATACTGAGTGCATTCTTCATAATACTCGGTGGTTTGAACATTATATTGGGTGCATTCTTAATTATACTCGGTGGCTTGAACATTATACTGAGTGCATTCCTCATTATACTCGGTGGTTTGAACATTATATTGAGTACTTTCTACATTATACTCGGTGGTTTGACCATTATATTGAGTGCTTTCTTCATTATACTCGGTGGTTTGAGCATTATATAAGGTGCGTTCTTCATTATATTCTGTGGTTTGGTTATTATATTGTGTCGATGGTACCCTATGCTAAGTCAAGATGTCTTTATATGATGTGAATTGAGGATTATATTATTTAAAACTGTCCTTATATATCACCAAAAGTGCGATTTAATTGCTTTCATGTATGCTAATGTTCTAAAGAAACTGGCGAGTGCAACTTTCACATTTAAAAACCAAACAAAATGCAAAAAAATCTTAGAAAAATGTGGTTTCGGAATGGATAAAATAACGTTGTTTGAAGAACAAAAGAGCTATCGATCCACACATAAAATTTGGTGAACCTGGGTACAGTGGTTGTTGAGTTTAAATCATCCAAACAAGCAATATTTCCCATATAAAGTCCCAGTGACCTTGACCTTTGACCCAGGGGCCTCAGAACCAAAAGGGCACATCTTTGACCCAAGGGCTATCTACACATGAACTTTGGTGAACCTAGGTACATCCCTTGTTGAGTTCTTGTCCGGACAAAGTTTTCCCATATGGAGACCCAGTGACCTTGACCTTTGACCCCGGGGCCTCAATATTAATAGGGCACACCCTTGACCCTAGGGCTATCCTAAAATTAAATTTAGTGAACCTAGGTACAGCTGTTGTTGAGTTATCATCCGGACAAAATTTTCCAATATGGAGTCCCAGTGACGGTGCATGACGGTGCACAATAAAAATAACCCCGTTAATTTGGTCCTGTCAATATAATGAAGAAAGCACTTTATATAATGATTTAACCACCGAATATAATATAGAATGTACTTTATATAATGATCAAACCACAGAGTATAATGAAAAATGTACTTCATATAATGATCAAACCACCCAGTATAATGAAGAATGCACTTAGTATAATGACGAAACCACCGAGTATAATGAAGAATGCACTCAGCATAATGATCGAACCACCGAGTATAATGAAGAATGCACTTCATATAATGATAAAACCACCGAATATAATAAAGAATGTACTCAGTATAATGATCAAAACCACCGAGTATAATGAAAAAAGCACCCAATATAATGATAAAACAACCGAGTATAATGAAGAATGTACTCAGTATAATGATCGAACCACCCAGTATAATGAAGAAAGCACCCAATATAATGATCAAACCACCGAGTATAATGAAGAATGCACTTAGTATAATGATCGAACCACCGAGTATAATAAAGAATGCACTTCATATAATGATAAAACCACCGAATATAATAAAGAATGTACTCAGTATATTGATTAAACCACCGAATATAATGAAAAATGCACTTTATATAATGATAAAACCACCGAATATAATGAAGAATGTACTCAGTATAATGATCAAACCACCGAATATAATGAAGAATGCACTTTATATATTGATAAAAACACCGAGTAAAATGAAGAATGTACTCAGTATAATGATCAAACCACCCAGTATAATGAAGAAAGCACCCAATATAATGATCAAACCATCGAGTATAATGAAGAATGCACTTCATATAATGATCAAACCACCGAATATAATGACAAATGTACTCAGTATAATGATCAAACCACCGAATATAATGAAGAATCCACTCAGTATAATGATCAAACTACCGAGTATAATGAAGAATGTACTTTATATAATGATCAAACCACCGAGTATAATGAAGAATGTACTTCATATAATGATGAAACCACCGAGTATAATGAAAACACTCAATGTAATAATTTAACCACCGAGTATAATGAAGAATGCACCTTGTATAATGATCAAACCACTTTATATATTAAAGAATCCACTCAATATAATGATCAAACCACCGGGTATAATGATCAAACCACTTTATATATTGAAAGAAGCACTTCATATAATGAACAAACCACCGAGTATAATGGAGAGAGCACTCAATATAATGAACAAAATACTTAATATAATGTTATATCAACATAACAACGTTTGTGAATGTGCGTATAAGACAGTCAAGGCTTTCCATACTTGTATGATACACGTCTACGTCTACGTAAGGGGTTATACATATATGGGAGACAGGTAGATCTATGATAATGAGCGGCAATTGGGCATGAAAACAACTTATGCAATCTTTTTAAGCCTGATTAAGCTGGCTTTTAATGTCAAAACGTAGGAGTTCATATTTAAGCAACGGAATGCGAGTTTAGTGGTTAGATGGGCGATTGCAAAAATTAGTGTTAGTTCTTTGAACATTATATAAATTACACGGAACGTTAGTTGCACAGATTTTATATGCACTTGAATGATATTGAGTATTATTGCCGCTTATTGCGATCATTTTGTGATAAGTAATGGCATTAGTACATATGTACTAGACATATTTAGCCATAAATAAAATTACGAAAATCAAAGGAAAGTGGATACTGGCCGAATATTACCAACTGCATTACTAGCCATGGACAAACCATCCATTATGTTAAATAAATAACTAAACGCATTTCATTTTAGCTTTTTTCAATATACAATGCGTAATTTAATTTTAAAGACAATTTGAATTTCTTAAAATGGTTGTTAAAATGAAGAGACACCTTTCACAAATATGGGGTTATCGTTTAAAGCCCTTTTCTCGTACCCCGAGATTATCAAGATTCTAGATCTAACTAGCTAGCTAGTATCGAGAATCTTAATGACCTCTGGGTACGAGAATGTTTAAGCCAATGTACATGCGGACTATAGGAATCCAGTTCACATACTTGTGTTTTAAAGGTGGCCTATACTAACTCTGATTCTAGAAAGAAATTGTTGTTAACAATAAAAAACCAATGAGGCCTAAATAAAAATGTTGTGTTTAAAGCATTCCGATCCAACATAGCAAATCTCCTTGACACTAGAATTTTGTTTTAATATTTTAACTTCAGGATTTTATTCAGAAAAAAACTCTGTCAAAATCTTACCATACCGAACTTTTTCGGAGTGTGGCTCTATACACATGGCTATTTGGGACTTGGGCGAGTTGCCTCAGAATATCGCTACGTATCGTTTTGTGTCCTGGTATCATTCTTACAACAAAAGGGATATATGACATCAAATTAAGAGTATCAGGGCACAAAGCGATACTAGCGATATGCTGAGGCAACTCGCATTTGGTTGAAATATGAAATTTAATTTCAAGTTGTTTGTTTGTTTTGTAAGTTTTTAATGAGTGTCCGTCCGCTCCATAAGGATGCATTATATGCAGACCGTGGGGTGTGACCCTTTCATCCCTGAAAGTTGGTTTTAGAGGCCTAAAGTAGGTCAAAAAATTTGATTTCACGTTCAGTTGGCTGGTTCAATTTACTTCATCTTTTCTCGTACTGATCTCGGAAGTTCTTTTCTGATCAGTTTGTACTTTACTAATGGTGAAGGTCAGAACAAGTTATCAGGTGGTATGTAGTTTATATACAGACACATGACAAAATAAAAGGTAATTTCAGGAGTGATTGAAATAGGTTCAGTCTAATTTCTATTCAAGTCATTTCATTCATGGCTGAACAAGTACATGTATAACAATGATTCTTTCAAGTGGTTAATTTTCCGTTTCATAAGGGAGTGTGGTTTACTGTAACATTTATCAATCTTATTTTTGCATGTTGCAGAGCAATTCACCCGAATGTTTCCCATATTGGTTGAAAAAATAATGAGTTTTTAAGGTAATTACCATTATTTATGTTTTTATTTTAGTTTGAACGTGAAAAATTTCTCACAACTAGCTATCTGACGATTACCAGTCGATTGTCTTAACCACTTGACCAATCCTAAGATTTTTTTTAATAATTTAAATTAGTGTTTTTTTATTCAAATGTACAAAAGAATAATTTTTTATTTGATAATTGAGTAGTGTGTTAAAACATAACTAATCATCCATATAATAATAGTTAGAATTCATAGTATCATTACAAGTATAAGTAAAGTGCCTAAAACTCAAAAGCACAATACTGTATGAATCTGCACATAGTTTCACAACAATCCCTTGAAAATAGTTTTAAGTCAATTCCATAGTTTTGCAGTTTAAAGTTAGAAGGATTATAAAAATAACCATGATATGATATTCAAAAGGTAAACAATACTCTACACAATTCAATTTATGTTTAAAATTGGTTGGCCAAAAATGACTTTATTATCAATGTTTCTTGCTTTTGACACACAGTGATTTTTATCATAAGCACCGCTGGGCTAAAATCTAAATATGAACAAGAAGGTTTACATATATGTACTTGTGTAAATGCCATGGCCATGGCATAGTGGTTAGCATGTCTGACTTCGAATCCGGAGATCACAGGTTCAAGTCCAGTCACCGTAGGTCATACCCTATACATGAGTTGTCAGCCTCTTAGTAGGGTAGGTTAGTACAGGTGAAAGAAAAGTGTCCAGGAAACCTAAAGTAGGACGAGCTGGCCGTCGTATATATTACCTAAATATGTGTTGAATACGACTTTAAACCCAATAAAAAAAACTTTTATAGTCTAAAAACATTGAACTGGCACTCCATGAATATTCCGAATGTTACATACAGTATATCTAAATTTAAATCAACACCCATTTTGTACATTGTGCAAATGTTTAAAACCAATATGTTGGTCATTTTATATGAGCCACTGGTACAATGTATATATACAATATATACGTATATATACGTATATATACAATATATACGATTTTAAATGGAACAATAATTGACCTAATCCGGAATTCAAATTTATGGGTTTTTCCGTCCGTGGTACAGGCGGTACAAGCAAAATTTTCTACATATTATTGCTAAATAGCCCGAGCTATGGATTAAATCCTATTGTTCTTTGTACATGTGTTTTCACTGTAACGGTGAAAGTTTGTTTGTACCGGAGGGGATAACCCATAAATTTGAATTCCAGATATAGTCTATTGACTGCAATTTTAATACTGTTTGACAATATATAAAATTATCAAACAAAATAAACAAAAAATACTGTTGTTTTTCATTATATTTTAATTACAACAATAAATAACAATTTGGCACAATTATAATAAAAAAGAAAAACAATCAACGTAAATATGTATAATTGATATAGCTGACATTCATATATACATCACACAAATAAATCCAAATCTTGAAAATGCCATATATACAGTACCCACCAAAAGTTTGGAGACAAAAGAAAATAACTACAATTATTGAATGTTAATGATTCTTTTTTTTGTAGAATCATTGTTCTAATACATTTTAGTATGGTTTGTGATAAAATGAAAACAAATTTCATGAATGCAACACTTATTAAGATTCAGCACCAGACATTGTTAGGCCTTCAAAACCATGTTTATTGTAATAATTTTCCATAACAAAGTTTTTATGCTATTTTTGTAGTTTCAGTTATAATGACAATGATCACCAAAAAATGCAAAACTTCAAAACATTTCAAAATAAACAGTTATCAAATCTTAACTAAAACCTATTCAATAGGCCTTGAATTTAAAAATGTATCCAAACTTTTGGTGGGTACTGTGGTTGATTTTTTGATGAGTGTCCAGAGTAAACTTGTTTTTTGTTTGAAAGGTAAGTTCGTTTTTTCTCAACTGTCTAAGTTTGAATAATTTCACAGCGACTGGTAACATGCTGAGGCAATATCGCCATTGTTAGACAAAGAACATTTTAACACACAATGTCACCATGAAAATTTTCATGTTTTGACAGTCGAGTAAAAACTAACTATAAAAAACCTACCAGCCAGTGCATCCTTAACATAAAATGGATTTTAAATGATTTAATCAAAATGACTACACAGCAAAAACTTTACCATACTTTATGAATAAAGTTCAACATTTACACCTATTAGCTGTTTTTTTTATAAAGATATCTGCTTAAAATTTTAAAGATATATCTCTTGAATTAAACTGATGTCTCCTTAATTAAAGGGATAGCTCAACTAAACTTGTTTTATTTACATGTACGTATGTAGTCACTTCATAAATTATAGTATTAATAGTTTTTTGATATCCTTCTTTAGTACGAATCAACTGTATGCTAGAGAAAGACTATGGAGCCCCTAAAGTGACATTTTGAAATACTTTTTTATGTTCACAACTATTTCATTTAAACGAAATAATTATTTCGAAAAAACAAAATAATACTATTTCGAAAAAAACGAAATAATTATTTCTTTAAACATAATATTTTGTTTAATCGAAATAATATTTCAATTAAATGAAATAACATTTCATAAAAACCAAATAATATTTCGTAAAAACGAAATAATATTTTGTAAAAACAAAATAGTTGTTAAAATAAAAAAAGTATTTCAAAATGTCACTTTAGGGGCTCCGTAAAAGACCACGTATACGAGCAGTAAAAAAATCAATTTCAATATAATAAGTGTTATTCAAAAAACACTCCCCATAATCAACAACTCTCATTATCTTGGGAATCATTACATTTACAGTTTATTTTACATAGGAGCAGTGGTCCAGTAGTAGGACACATGCCTAGGGGTCGAGAGGTCCCTAGTTCAAACCCCACTAAGGTCACTGCTAATTTCCTTGAGCAAGAAATTGACCTACAATTGCTTCACTTCATTCAGAGGTAAATGGGTACCTGTGCAGGTGGTGTAATTCTGTTGCACCAATTTGTCGGCTGCACTAAGCGATGTAAGACTCCCAAGGGAGATTAATAGATAGATACCAATAGCCTGATGACCAGGGGTAATAGCTGTAAAGTCGGTGAACGTGCAAAGTCATTAAACTTAGACTATCAATTCCTATTACTTTTTTTATCATTTGTACTGAAGAAGTATAAAAGCTGTATAAACAGGTCATGAGAAAAAACAGGAAGCAGTTTTTTTCATGCTTTCAGGTGAACTAGTGTTATTCAATGAAAATATCGGAAGAAAATATGAAATATTATATTTTCATTTTAATAAAAATATCATAACACTCAAATGACATCATGTTAATTGAAAGATACTTCAATGTAAAGAAGCGAGTAAAAAAATATCATAAAAAACATAAAGGAGAGGAACACTATAGTCATAAATTTTGAAACAAGAAAGATAATGTGGGAGCCACATTGAAGCCGGATTTTTCTGCATATGGGAACATTAAGAACAAGTTTACGTTGGTACAAAAGAAAGTCATTTGATAAATTGATTATCAGAAGGTATACAAAGGGCGATAATGAATCTTGAAGAAAAAAAAAAAATTCAATTACTATATATTTGTCCTTTTTGTATCTTATCTGATTATTTTGTTGGTATTTGACACAGATGGCATAAGACATGAAAACTATCAATGAAAATAATGGTATGAAATTGGTAAGAGGATTTAATTTAAAAATCTTATATGGCAATTGGTGAATTGTTGAAACAAAATGGCGGGAAAATATGACAGGAAAATGCCAGAATACTTGCTATTAAAGAGATGCAACATACTGAAACCTTTATCATAAAAATTACAAAGGGAAAAAATCCATATTAAAGCCAGGTAGAGTTGCCATTACAGTCTAATTCTTTCAACAAATGGTACGTAATCATTGTATGAAATTACATAAACATCTAACCATAAATGGCAGAGATATCCAACAATTAGAAAACTTTAACGCAAAAAAATCAAAGGGAAATAATCCATTATTAGGCCAGGTAGAGTTGCAGTTACTGTCTTATTCTTTTCAACAGATGGTATCTAATAAATGTATGAAATTTCGTAAACATCAAACCATAAATAGCAGAGATATCCAACAATTTGAAAACTTTAATGCCTAAAAACAAAGGGAAATAATCTATTATTATGCCAGGTGGAGTTACTGTTACAGCCTCATTCTTTGCAACAGATGGTATGTAATCATTGTATGAAATTTCACAAACATCTGACCATAAATGGCAGAGATATCCAACCATTTAAAAACTTTAACTCAAATATAACAAAGGAAAATAATCCATTATTAAGCCAGGTAGAGTTGCGGTTAATGTCCAATTCTTTTCAAAAGATGGTATGTAATCATTGTATGATATTTCATTAGCATCTAACCAGAAATAGCAGAAATATCTAACAATTTGAAAACTTTAACGCAAAATTAACAAAGGGAAATAATCCATTTTTAAGCCAGGTAGAGTTGTGGTTACTGTCTAATTCTTTGCAACAGATGGTAATTAATCATTTTATGAAATTTTATAAACATCTAACCATAAATGGCAGAGATATCCAACATTTTGAAAACTTTAACACAAAAAAACAAAGAGAAATAATCCATTATTTAGCCAGGTAGAGTTGTGGTTACTGTCTTAATCTGTTCATCACATGGTATGTTATCATTGCATGAAGTTTCGTAAAGATCTGACAATAAATGGCAGAAAAATATGCCAAATTAAAAACTTTAACGCAACTGTTAACGACACCAGACACCCAAAATTACAAAGGGCAATAATCCATAATAAAGCCAGGTAGAGTTGCGGTTATTGTCTTATTCTGTTCATCACATGGTATATTATCATCGTAAAAAGTTTTGTAGAGATCTGACTATAAATGGCAGAAATATAAGGTACATTAAAAACTTTAACTCAATTGTTAACGACACCGGATGCCTGCCCACCCGCCCACCCGTGTTCGCCAAACTATTAGCCGAATTTTTTCGTTGAAAAATCCAGCTAAAAAGACTTTATTTCAACTTAATAACTTGAAAAATGACATGCCACACCTGTGGCTATGCTACTCAAAAAAAGTATTTACTGAGCTAACTTGGTGAATCGAAAAACAATCTTAGAATTGACAAATATCCTCTTAAACTTATGACCCGAAAATTGAAGTCCTTGATTGTACAATTTGAATATATTAAATCAATAAACCATCAAAGTGTTAGTAGTTTTCAATTTTAATCAACTGTCAGTGGTGAATTCACTCACCCTGCCGTCAGCTAATAGCTATTCATAACTAATGTTAATTGTTGTATATAATACTGTCTATAAATAAGGGTTTGAATCTTGTATCATACATAATATGATCATTTTATCTATCACGATTACAAAAGAACAGTAATTACTATTTAAGTCAAAAAAGATTAATGCGTGCACCACCGACAGTAGGGCTCTATATCAGTCAGAATGATCGATACAATATACTTGTCCATACAAAATTATCAATATGCGATATATCATATGATACTTTAATAAAATATACCGGTAGATTTTTTATATAAAACAACAAAACAGTGTTGTTTTATGTAATAGCACCATACTACTAAATGCACTGTCTTATTAATATTAAATGTTAAAGTGATGTATGCATTTTTTTAAAGAAATAGCATTGAAACAAGTAAGTCTGGGTTTAGACATGATCTTTCTGCTGACAGGATGTCCCCTTAGGTTGGAATAACCGTTTAGAAGCTACAGAAAAGGCCTGAGCATTGAGCAACCAAATATTAAGCAGCTAATGTGCACAAATATAGGAGTCTATACCGATTTTTTTAAAGCAAATGATAAGGATGTTTTGGCATGTCTCTGTAAACTTTCAATTGTTTATTCCATTGAAAGCTTCTACTGTTGACCGAAAAAACTGAATGGTCATCATCACTTAAAAACACTTCCATCAGTGTTTAGCTCTCTTATGTGATGGTTCACCTTTTTCACTTTAGTCTATTACTTAAATACTGCAGCGTGTTCATATATATCGTATACCGATGTAGAGCCCTAACTGACAGTTAAATAAAATCATACAAAATACAACAAGAAATGTAATGTGGAAACCACATTAAAGCTAGATTTAAAAACTTAAACGCAAAAATTACAAAGGAAAAAATTCCACAATAAAGCCAGGTAGAATTGTGGTTACTGTCTAATTCTGTCCATCACATTGTATGTTATCATTGTATGAAGTTCCATAAATATCTGATATTAAATGGCAGAGATATTTGCGAAAATGAAAACTATAACGCAATTGTTAACGACACCGTTGAAAAATCCGGCTAACAATGATCATATATGAGGAATGTTTTAATTGGAATTCCAGCTATGAATTGCTGAGAAAAAGCAGGTACATGTACAATAATAATGGCTGTAAAGAGACAAAGGGCCATAACTCTGCAAGAAATAATCAGACATGAATAGTCAACTATCAACGGCTGATACCCACAGTTGATAAATGTAAACGTAGTTAATAGATCAGCAGTGGGTATCCTACAATGGTTGACTATAAGCAGGGCTCGAAACTAACAAAAAAATGGAGTTGGACATTTTTGCGAGTAGATTTTATTTCAACTCGCAAAATTAAAAAATCACTGGTACATTTTCCTCAAACTTATAGCTGCATACATAGTTACTATTCACATATGTGATAAAAAAGCAAAATACATCTTAGCACTATATATTTAGTTATGGATAGAACAAAGGCGTTATTGTGGAATAGATCAAGAATATCAAACATGCTATTACGTTGAATCTGTGTACACATTGTTACTATCGATCTATCTGGCCGTTTCAATGCTGATTTGAGCCTCATTTATTTAGACAGTAATATTTTTGCGTCGATTTCAACTCACAAAAAATTTGCGAGTTAGAATAAAAGTTACTCATATTTTCCAATTCCACTTGCATTTTGCGAGAATGCGAGCTTAAATTCGAGCCCTGCTATAAGTTTATCTTTTCTTCATAATTAAGGCATCCATACAGATGTATATTATGAGTGTTATACAAGATATATATTTCTATATTGATGGAAGAGACACATCTGGCTCTAATCCTTCACATTTATTTCCTAACTCAGTCAACCAAATGGTGACATTAACAATCTTGTAATGTATACTCCTATCTCTAAAAAACTTCCTGGTTTACTCCAGTACAAAGCAAACTTGAAAACAAGGTGTGTTTGAGAGCAATTTTATATAAGTACATTTTTTTATATAAAAAAAAGCCAGTGTGAGTTTTGAGTATAATTTTGAATTAAACTTTAACTAATAATTTAAAGCAAAGCTTGACAATGTTTAAACAAGTGCACTGAGTCTAAGCATAATACACTCAAAGTTTTCATTAATGGAAGAATAGACAAAATAAATGTGTACGACAAATCATCTTAATGTATATGATCAAACTCCCCGCAGCGGTTATCTCCCTTTATCAAATCAATAACCACTGCCATCACAAGTAAAATTCGTCCCTCAGAGAGCCGAAAACTTTTTTCATCTTTTCTTTTACAATTCAATAATTTCAATAAAGACTTCTCTTATTAAAATATGACGTTCAAAGTACATAAAGGGAAAAAATAAATAGTATGAATAAATAACTTGTAAAAAAACAAGATTAATTTTACCCTGACACTAGTTACCTAAAGTGCGTAAAATTGCATGAATAACAAAATGTTACGCTAAGTTAATATTAAATGGATAATTGTTCTTATTTTAGTCATGCAATATATAAATGTTATATTATTCAGTATCATATACATATAATTTTATCATAAATACTTAAGATTTCTCAACAAAAGCATCATTTAAGTAGCTTGATGTGGACCAAGGACCCTATTGGGTGGACAACACAGCTCATTCCCGACCTTGCTCACTTTCTGTAGTAATTTATTGATGAATTTAACAATTTTGGTGCGTAATGATATATTTCTATTTAATTTATCTTATTTCTTTGGCAGTACTTGTAAGTCAACCACTTTTTTTATCATTCAATGTTATTTTTCGCTACATTACGCCTAACACATTTTAGGCTTACTGTTATTGCTCGTTTAAATTTAAACATTAGTCACATGGTACTTCTTGCGTCCCGTGATTTATATGAAGGCAGTGGTTAAAGAAGCAACGCGTGACGTAATCGCTGTGAAGAGTTTGATAATAAATGTGTATGACATATCGTCTTAATGTGTAAGATTACTTACAAGAAATCGTTTAAATGTGTATGATTAGTTTCAGGTAATAAGAAAACCCTTAATAAGTAATACAATAATACTGGACACTAAATTGCTTACAAATGATGAAGATTATAATATAATATACCCCTACGGTTGTATAAATAGATACCCTGTATAATGGCGTGACTGTTAAATCCCTATTGTCCTAAATACCAGTTACTATGTTGAACACAAAGACAACATCTAACATATGCAGTACTCACCAAAAATCTGAAGACATTTTCACTTTGTAAGCCTACTACATGGGGTTTATCAAAAATGTGATTACCATTTATTTTAAAATGCATTTACGTTTGCTTTAGTTTGCATTTAGTTTTGCTTGTTTTTGTTTGTTTTTGTACTACACATATTTGTAGTTGAGACTACCAATGTAGCTTGAAATCTATGTCATAGAAAATAATTACATTGGATTTGGTGTGGGAGGCTTTGGGATAACAGATGAAGATTCTTGTGTTTATGATGCATTCGAGAAATTTGTTTTCATTTAATCATCACCCATATAAACATATAAAAAATATAAATGGTTTTACCGAAAACAATCAATGAAATTTATTTATTTTTTGTTAATTTTTTTTTTGTCTTCAAACTTTTGGTGGGTACTGTAGATAGTTTTTTTATAATAGCTAAACATTCTACAACAACAACAAGCCAGACTTCATTAAATATAAGACAATAAGAAACAATCATAGTCGACCAAATCATTATGCCGGAAAGAAAACAATCCTTAGAGATTTCCAATATACAATTATATATGGTTCTTTCTAATTGTTCTGCACGAATAAACCCTTTACTAAATTCAATGTAAATTATTTGTCAGCATTGAGCAAGAGTCTGCTGAATGACTTCAGTCTTAAAAAATTCAGTTTTACAACACACACAATAATGCTTTGATAACATAAAATAATTTTATAAAAACACAAATCAAATTTGCTGGATATGCACAATTACATGTATATATAATTTGTCAATCATCATATTAATATCATAATGGTGCTGCATCTTAATTCAATCAACTGTAAGCCAATCAGTGTGAGGCATGTAGTTGCACCCTCTAAAATTTTTCTTTGACAACTTGCTTAATATTTGACAGTGGATATTTTGTTGTAAAAGGGAAACAACTCTTGCAAACATTTGATATTTCTTATAAAGGGAAACAACTCTTGCAAACTGTTGATATTTCATGTAAAGGGAAACAACCCTCACGAGCAGTTGATATTTCTTGTAAAGGGGAACAACTCTCACAAGCATTTGCTATTTCTTGTATAGGGGAACAGCTCCAGCAAAAAGCCTCATCTCACAGCTTGGGCCATATGTAAAGGATTTAACATCAACTCAAATGCTGCACCTTTCAAATTGGCACCTCTTAAATTGGCTTCCTGAAGATCACATCCAGATAAATCACAGTTCTAGAAACAATAAAAAAGAAACAAGAATTAGACTTTTAATTTATATATCTTCATCAGATGACTCATAATAGTGTATTATATGTAAAGATAGCAAACTCTTTTTTCAATATTTCGGCCTGAGCCTTTATCAAGAAATTTTTACATGAAATATATTACATTATGAACATAGACGCCATATTGTTTATCTGATAATGACATAACGTCGTATGTCATTATCAGATAAACAATATGGCGTCTATGTTCATAATGTAATATATTTCATGTAAAAATTTCTTGATAAAGGCTCAGGCCGAAATATTGAAAAAAGAGTTTGCTATCTTTACATAAAATACTTTAAATTCCCTTTGGAATTACATTGGACTAATCATAATAGTGTAATCAAAATTGGCTTTGAGAAAAAATACAAATGGCAAATTAATTTTGCAACTTTCATTTTTGCAAACATTTCAAATTTAATAAAGTAAAGTTCAAGTTTGTTTAAAGGACCCATGCTAAGATCAGGTATGATTTTTTTATAAACAACCAATTAGGGACTTTAGTCAGTTATCTTTCCCTGATAAAATCTGAAGCAATCTAATTGGTAAGTAGGTCCTATTAGTTGGAATCCTCGGATTTTATCTTTGAATTCCTATGTAAGGATAACAAAATATTTCATCTAATATCTTTCTTGTTAATAAGGACATTTACAGAAGTGATCAAATTTAGATAGTTCTTTACCCTAAAAATACTTAGCTTGAATTTCAAACAAATTCAATGATTTACAAAAAAGTTATTTAAGATTAATTTTGGCATATTTACATTGAAAAGTAAGGGTAAAATCCGAGTTATCCAACTAATTGGACCTACCTATTAAAAGAGTATACAAGGGGAAATAACTGACTAAATTCCCTTATTAAATTGTTGTTTTTTATTCAATTGGTGCTTATAGATTGACTCTGCTGATTTAGATATTCACGACAATATTTCTGTACTTACAATTAATAATACTATATTTACATTTGACGAGATATTGTTCAAGTCACTGACAGTTCATTAGGCTGTGGATAGTTAAGCAAGTGGCGATCCGATACGAACCACGATTCATGTGTAGCGATTCATGAATTGAACAACGAATCACACGTTAATGGAAAAGCATACAGCAATTCATGAAATAACAAAATAAGTGAAAACAAAAACTGAAGCTTTTACTATATGGGAAACCATGTACTCCAAACATTACTATCAGACGTTTAATGGACATTTTCAGTAGTAACATTTTTTGTTTAAATGTGTACCTATCAAATTTGAAACAAGGTAATTCGGTCCATACATTAATTCAAGTTTTTATTAGTAGTGCGACTCGTTTTCAGTGGTAATTAAGCTGAAGATGTTCTTTCAATTTTTTTCCGACACTAGATTGCGATCAGACGATTTCGGTCGTGACGAATATTCGTAATTGATTTTCTGGTCGAGATAGCGATTATCCGAGTACCGGATACTCGCCGCAGCCCTACAGTTCAATAAAAATTAAACCATATGAAATATTTGATGAAATAGATAAAAAGATAAATAGTATATAACACATAATATTTTTCCAATAAACTTGTCTACAAATTTTCTTCAAAGGTTGTAAACAATTCCTTACTGAGTCAGTAGTTAAGGGAGTTAAATATGAAAGTATCCGATGAGCCAAATATAAATTATACACCAACATGTGCATCTTTAACCACCAAAGATTAACAGTTCCAATATAATAGAAGGCAGGGCTCGAATTTGACAAAAAATGTTCTTGCAAATTTTTGCGAGTTGATTGTAATTCAACTCGCAAAATGAAAAAAGTCACTTGCAATTTTTCCCCCAAAATTCGATAGCATACATCTTAACTATTCATATATGCAATATAAAAACGATGTATTGCTAGATTTAACAATAAATACAACAAGGGCATTATTGTGGGATAGACAAAGAATATCGAACATGTTTCTTCTGTGAATCCTTAATTAATACTATCGATCTATCTGGCCGTTTCAATGCTGTTTGAGCCTAATCAGTTTGGACAGAAATATTTTGCGGCGATTTCAACTCGCAAAAATTTGCAAGTTAAGATTGAAATCAACTCGCATTTCGCCAGTATGTGAGCTTAAATTCAAGCCCTGAGACAACGTATATTCATTGAAACGAGAGGACCTACATGGAAGATTGGATTTTTCCAAATGTGTAACATTGTTAAGAAATATATTTACCTCTAGATCAGCCCCTGCTAACACAGCCCCTCTAAGATCACAATTCTGTAAGTTAGCATTCTTTAGATTAGCTACTCTTAAATTAACACCAGCCATGTGACTACCTTCTAGATTCACACTCTTCATTAAAGCTCCTGTAATGTAACAATGAAATACATAGGAGATATTTGAAGACTGTGGTGTAAGATTTATTCACAAAATGAGATCAGAAAAACATATTTTTTGTGAATGGCATTGCCACAAGTCAAAATGTAATTTTGTGAGATAACGCTTTTAAATGAGAAGATCTTATTCTAATATTGATGAATACGTTGCTTCTTGCTAGCTTTTTTGCATCCTGTTTGAGATTATTTTATATAAACACAACACATGTCTCACATTTATCATTTAAGTTTATGACATGTTATATTTTCACTCCAATGAAACAATTGGATTTTATTTAAATTGTCAAATAACAATATATTTAATTATATATAAAGTAGGGAAGACAATATTTCATATGACAATGCTAGCATTAATAAACAAATCATCTAACCTTCCATATTAGCTCTTGTGCCGGCAGGATCTTCAAAATTACAACTTTTAAGTGATGTACCCTCCATATTAGCACATAGCATCTTGACTCCAAGTAAATTTGCTGACTAAAACATAATAGAATTTTTTATATAAGTCAACATCTAGAAATAATTGCAACTGATAATCGATTATATCAATCATTTTTGATAATTAATACCCATGGATTGAACAGTTGACATAATTAGGGCTGTCACGATATACCAGTATACTGCAATACGCAGCTCCAGCAATAGGTAACGCAGTACAATTTTAACGAACCCGTATTTGGCAATATTTTTAATTTCATTGGAAAAGTCTTCCCTTCGCGAAATAAAAGTAGCGAAACATCAGTTTTTTAATTGTTCATTCCATCTAACATTAAGTTACAAGAATTTAACCGATTGGTGTGTGTCACTGTCTTAAATGACCGTAAATACTTAAAGAGGCTAGATTCTATCAGTAGCTGCATGTTAGATTTGCAAAGTTTCCGATAAATACAGCAGAGGCACATCAAATCTAAAAGCACTCAATACATTGTGGTACGTATCGCGATATGGTGCCAGCGTTTTGCAGTATATCGCAATACGCTTATGGCGTTTCGTGACAGCCCTAACAATAATATTCACAATTGAAAACTTGAATCTGTATAATCAAAGGTTCTTAATGCCATCTTTTGTCATCAATACTATTACCATGTATATTAACATTAAAGTTTATAAATTTTTTATAAACAGAACCTTTGAAATCTATCTAACAGATAACCGATTTGATTTGACTAATGCTACCTTTTAAAAAATAGTCCTTTTCAATTTTCAATAGCAAATACATGTATTGAGCAATTCCTTGCACATGAAACTTTATCCTACTGACTAAAATGATTAATACAAGTTATTATAAATTGCTTCACAGTGAAGGTACAACACATTTGTATAAACTAAACTTACATCAAACACTGCATGTGAAAGATCAGCTCTCTCGAAGTTACAATAAGATAAGTTGGCACCTGACAAGTTGGCATGTTTTAGTATTGCATACTTAAAGTTAATACCACGTAAATCTAACTTGGATAGATTGGCACCAGCAAAATTCATCCCCTGAAATCATACAATGTCATATAAGTTAATATTTAACAAACTTCTTATCTATGTACAACCAAGGTATATATAACTATGGGAGGTTGAGAATGTTCTCATTTCTTTCATGCGTTAAGGTGAAACGTCACGTTATTCGATGAAAATAAACGATGAAAATATAAATTTTATATTTTCATTGTAGTGAAAATATAACCTTATATTTTCATCGTCAGTGACGTCATTTTAGAGGATAAATGACGTCATCTTGGAGAAGAAATGACGTCATGTTATAATTTGTGTAAAATACATCTAATTAAACGCAAAATTAAGCATGAAAGAAACAGAATATTCGTCAACTTTGGTGTAAGATCTTTTTTATTTCAACTTGTGAACTCAGAAAATGCTGGCTATGCCACTCGTGAAAATATGTTTTCAGAGCTCACTCGGTGAAATAAAAATTGATCTTACATCAAAGTTGATGAATATCCTTTATTTCATTCATGCTTTACGATGAAATGTGGTTAAATTATGTAGTAAAAATATAAAATCTTATATTTTCATTACAGTGAAAATATAAAGTAAAATGATGTCATCTACTGAATCAATTTAAAATATAAATGGCATCATTTTAGGGGAGAAATGTCATCCAGTTATAATAGTTTAAAAATATCACTAACAAAACACAGAAAAAAGCATGGAAGGAACAGAATATTGGTCAAGTTTTGACTAAGATCAATTTACATAAACTTGTGAGCTAAGAAAATTAAATTTTCACTTGTGACTATGCCATTTCTTGATAATATGTTTTCTGAGCTGACTCTGTTTAAATAAAAATTTATCTTACATCAAAATTGACAAGTTATTTCTCACCTGACAATTTAGCTTTTAGAGTGTAAATATTTCAACCTAATTACCAACTTCTTGTAATACTACTCACCTGACAACATAGTTCCCAGTGTTTATGTTTCAAGAACTATTTTAACCTAATTAACAACTTATTGTATAATTACTCACCTGACAAACGTAGTTCCTAGTGTGTTAATGTTACAAGAACTATTTTAACCTAATAACCAACTTATTGTATTTCTACTCACCTGACAACGTAGTTCCTTGTCTGTAGAAGTAGCTAATAGTTTCATCACAAATTCTCTACGATTGATAGGGGTCTGATCTTCTGGTGGCATCTCACTCTGTGAACATAAAAAATATTTATACTTATTACCTATAGTACAGCTCTCAGTTGAAATTCATGGACAGAATTGTGCATTTCTGAAGATAGGCAAAACTAACATAATGACTATGAGTTTTGTTTAAAGTAATTTATTTTAGCTCGATTGTGAAACAAGTACTAACAATTTAGATCAATCACTTTTGGGTCCACTTCCTAGACCCTCAGTACTAAGCTAGCAGGATAAAGTTTCTTGCTCAAGCTACAGTCCCATAAACATAACAAGTAAATCTGTGAGCTAATGCTCACTAGTGATACCCCTGCAAAAATCTAAAAATATGCGACAAACAGGAAGTAGATGAGCAAGGAGCATGAAATCGCTTTACACCACATGGGACTATGGGATGAAGCAATATGCAAAGTATTAGGCTGCTGCATGTTAAAGTTGCTGAGAAAACTGTGACGAAAATTTTGTAACGGACGGACGGATGGACACATGGACAAGGGTAAACAGTATACCCTCCTCTTCTTCGAAGCGGGGGTATAAAAATAGCCGTGAGGACACTGTACGGGCGCCGTGCGATCAAGCTCCGCAAAAACCCGTACAAACTCTTGCGTACCGTTATGGACTGTTACGTTTTTACAGGTGGTTACAGGTATCAGTTCGAGAACAAAATCATGGTCGAGTATGGATTAAACATGCATATCTTCCAGCTACGACTCGGTACAGGCGTGTTGTTTTGTGCCATGTGCGTACCGTCACCTTAATATGCAAGGCTTCCCACGGCCTACGGCTGTCTGCACGTACGGGTCCGCAACAAGCCACGATTTTACAACAGGGTAGGGCTTAGATAAAATTCAAACAGTAAGATAAACTGTAGATAACTTCTATTCATTTATCTTTAATGGTTGAGTTACTAGATAAACTCCATTGTCCGAGCTAAAATCAAACCCACAATCTCTGGAATCCTAAGCAGACACCACATCACCATAAAAGTTAGTTTTAAGGCAAAGGTACTTGTGCTGTATTATATCTCTGCTACAGTTGTTTATTTGCATCTAGCTAATCTGTTTTTTCTCCACATTCAGAAGCCATTATAATAGAAGAATAGTTACAAACCTCAATTAAATCTTCTAGGATACTAATTAATTCAGTTAGACCAAAAAACTTGGCTTCTTCAAGAACACCTAAAATAATACAAACATATATTATAAGTTCAATATTTTTATGAAATCCCTTTAAAAAATGTCAAACTCCTCACAGTGCTTACGTCACACTTAGCTACTTTAACCACTGCCAACAATGTCAAACTCCTCACAGTGCTTACGTCACGCTTTGCTGCTTTAACCACTGCCAACACGTAAATCATGTGACGCTAGTAATACCATCCATTTATAGAATGCCCAAATGTCTCACAGTGCTTATGTCGTGCTTTGATATGTTTACGAATTATTAATTAAAACTATTTTTTATCTATATGTACTTTGAACATCATCATTTACAATATGAAGTCTTGATTTGTAGAAAATATTGAAATGTAACAGAAAAGATGAAAAAAAAATATTCGGCTCTCTGAGGGACAATTTACTTGTGGTGGCAGTGGTTATTGATTTAGTAAAGGGAAATAATCGCTGCGGGGAGTTTGAAAAAATGTATAATATTTATAGCTCTAACTCGTCAACATCATAAACTTTAAGGCACAGTTAAATAGGTTAGAAACCAGAGGTCAAAATAATAGTGAAAAATCATCCATGTAGGCCTACTATGTATAGACTTTTTTACAAAATGTCAAAGCTGAAATAGTTTCATAGGCAATAAATATGTTATATTAGAAATGTTACCTGGCTGTAGTTTTCTGCCAAAGAAATCAAGTTTGACACAGCAAGCCTGCACAATTCTGCTGAAGTAATTGTGACCTCAAAAATTGTATTAGCATAAAAAATGCTTTTTTTTGATAATCTATACCCTGCAAAAATGTCCACTAATGTGTAACTAACACATAAATATATCATCTTATTATCATTTATATTTATGTAAGGTTTTATCAACAAACAAAACACAATATAATCACCAACCTTCAGGATTTAATTGTTTATCAAGAATCAATCGACCATGACGTAGATAATTTAATATTGGTTCAAAATATTTAGGACTTCTATCAATTAAATAAGCTCCAGTGTCATCAACTCTACTACACCAGGACTCATCTAGAGAATATAAATAAAAAACATGGCTGATATTTCAAAAGTCATGTCAGCAATAACGGCCAAAACAAAGTGAAAAATTTGATCTGAACAACACAGTTTTCAATTCATCAAAATTTCATAGTCATGTCAGTCTTAAAGTATACAATCCCTAACTTAAGACTATGTTTTATAGCAGCTGCACCTTTCTAGAAATACAATATACAGTACAGTACCCACCAAAAGTTTGGAGACAAAAGAAATCAACTACAATTCTTAAATTTTGATGATTATTTTTGTAGAATAATTACTTTTAATATATTCAAGTATGGTTTGTGATAAAATGAAAACAAAGTTCATGAATGCAACACATAAGAAAATTCAGCATCTGACATTCTTAAGCCACCAAAATCGTGCTCATTGTAATTTTTTCCATAACATAGCTTTTGTGCTATTTTTGTAGTCTCAGTTATAATAATAATGATAACCAAAAATTAAAGCAAAACTAAAAAGCATTTCAAAATGAACAGTTATCAAATTTTAGATGAACACTATTCAGTTGGTCTAAAAAGTGAAAATGTCTCCAAACTTTTGGTGGGTACTGTAATTAAACTTGTTTGTACACACTATTTTTTTACTTTAACCTTGTTAGATATTTAAATAATATCAACTTTCTATAGACGCTTAAAATATTACAAGTAAAATTTCATCAATAGACTTTGTAGTCATAAAAGTACTTGAAGAAACATTCTGATATTTCTACAAACAGAAAAAATAGACAGTGTACACCAAAATATTATGTTGACTGTAAAATTTGGTAAAATTATAACATATTAACTAATGCCTCAGTCCCATAAAATCATGGTTGTTGCGGACCCCTACGTGCTGACAGACGTAAGCCGTGGGAAGCCTTGTGTATAAAGGAGACAGTACGCACATGGCACAAAACAACACACTCGTACGGAGCCGTAGCTGGAAGGTATGCAAGTTTAATCCATACTTGGTCACGATTTGACTTTGAAACTGATACGAGTATCCACGGCTCATCTGAAGGACCCTGGTAAAAACGTAACAGTCCGTACGGACACGCAAGAGTCCTTGCAGAGCTTGATCGCACGGCGCCCATATGGTGCCCTCACGACTATTTTTAAGTTTATGGGACTGTAGCATTAGCTGTAACTATATTAGTACCCATATGAGATTAAGTATCATTGTTATACCTGGATTATCAGAGAACATTCTAGATAACATACAATCAGGATGTTGTTGTGTTAATGTACTTCTGTAAATAAAACATAGAAATATTTAATTAATAATTAGTAACATTAAATGGAACTTCATCAAATATTTTTTATTCTTGCTTTTGTAAGGGCTATGCTTACAATTAGGAGTGTAACAATATGGTAAAAACCATATTGCAATATATTGCAATACATATTGTTCTTTGCGCCTACATGCATAGCATGGATTAATGCCAGTGCATCGTCTTAATTTGATCAACATTGTATATTCAAATGATCTACACATATTACGCAAATGTTTAAATTAAAGTTAGAAAAAAGGTTGTGAATGGGCTTTCAAAGATAAATATTCTCTGACTTTACGAAAAATATTTCAATTTCCGAACACATTTTAACATTCATTCAAATATTTAAATTTCAGACTCTGATAAAAACAATAAGTATGGAACATACATGTAATTAGAAAAACTGGTTCAGAAAAAAACAAACCAGTTAAAAAATCGTCAGAAGTCGTATTGCAATATTAACCGGTATATCGGTTTACCGTTACACCCCTACTTACAATAGTCTTATAAACAAGTGATTAAGCTTTGAGACTATGTATAAGAATATAGTTGTATGCAGAGTAAAATGTTACTGCTTAAGTCTAATAGGGTAATACAACACTGACAGTTTTGCTGCGTATCTTCTTAACTGAGGTCCAAAAAATTTTTACACATGTATTTTTTTAATATTCCCTTTTTATTTTTTATCAAAAAATTATTGCAGATACATTTTGTTTAATATTTTTATTTTATCTTTATAAAACATATAGAACATAATTGATGGTTCATGTTAAACTGCATATGAGTAGAAAACTAATAACATGTAAAGTATATCTATTTATACTTTAAAACATCAAAATTCAACATGTTTAAAGAAACTTTTGGACCCCAGTGTATATAAATAAATTTGATTATCATCATGCTAGATAGTGTAATCAGTATAAATAGTCAATTAAATATGTTCAACTATGTATGATTGATATTCAAATATTCTTCTTCTGAGTTCCATCTTCTGTATTGCCATTTTACTTAAAGTTCCGTAGCAGTGATGAACTGCACCATTTGTCGCAGGTTCTCTGCAGTGCCTCACAGTTTGGTGTCGAAGGGGATTTCTTCCAAGTTGGGGTAGTTCATATATTTAAATAAAAATGTGTATACATGTACCTGGTAGTAGAGAATATAGTTCCACCCACATTTAATGTCAACCATTCACCAGTACTACATTGTAACATATCTTTACTTGATATCTTCTCATTGTTCGTTGTACACATGTTACACTGTGTTGGTACGGCTGCAAATATAGTACCCATATATCATGTAAATATGAAATCTACAAAACCTAATATCTTCAATGAATAAAATCTTATAATTGATGGTAATACATGTATATGTATACTTATTGCTGAGCAAGATTCCATCTGTTAGTTTTACTTTATTTTTGTAGTAAAATATACAGTAGTCTACTGTGTCTTTGTGAAATGAATAGGTGACTGGTTGCATGGGACAACACTTTTAAATAAATTTATGCAAGTGTTGATTCAAACCGAAAACCTCTTGAGTCATACATGTTTACTCTACCACATTGCTATAAAAGCTAGCTTGAAGGCAAGTGCTTTATTATACTTCTGCTAAGCATACTCCTCTCTTTAACAGAATTGGTCATCAAATTCTGGCAGCTTGATAGTCTGTGGGACTATCTAAGGGTGCAATCACACAATTCCTAATGAGTAATTTAGGTTGGGCGCCAAAAGTAACCCAATAAAAATCCATGATTCGAACTGAGATTCAAACCACAAGCTCTTGAGTTGTAAGCGCACACTCAACCATGTCGCCATAAAAGCTAGCTTGAAGGCAAGAGAACTAGTGCCATATTATATTTCTGCTACACAAATAAAATCATTTTTGATTAACACACACCATCAGTGTAAGACAGAACATGTTTTTACCTAGGAATGGCTCGCCACCAGAAACATAAACAACATCATCATCTCTAGAATAAATAAAAACATCAAGTTTATAATAGTCAAAAAAACATAAAAAACATTGGATTTGTTTTACCACTTGGTCATGGATGCTGCCATAAAATAAAACAAATGACAAATCTTTAGTTGTATTTCTCATATGTCTTTCTAATATAAAATAACTGACAAAATGCCAGATTTGACAATACAGATCATGACAGCTAGCAAGCCATGCCTCATAGGTATTAAACCATCTTGAATCCATAGTAATTAAAAATAAGAAACAGTCTTCAACAGGCTTGTTAACGAGCCAGTGCAAATCCCATTATAAAAGCAACCCAGTTAGCTCAGTAGATAGAGCACAAGTCTACTAATCTTAGTTGTAGATACCATTCTTAGGTGAGCCATACTTTCAAAGAACTTTGTTGTGAAGTAAATGTTACCGCCATTTTCCCATTTATAATTAATTCTATATCATGTAAAGCTGTCACTGACAAAAGTATGCACCAAGTAACAGGTAAACAACTAGTTCAAGAGATTTAGCCTTTCCAGTAGGCCTAATGATGAGTAGGTAGACTGACCACCATGATATGACCTATACAATGTACTGCTACATCGTAAATCAAACAAAAACAAACCAATTCTAAACAAGTATCAAAATCTAACCTGAATAAAGTGACATCATCTATTAGACCACCTTGCGGGGTATAAAACTTTTTACCAACAAATCCTAACTTTTTACTGGCATCTGATAATACATCAACCAATGATGAACTGTGGGTAACGGATATAACCTGAAATATCAAACAATAACTACATGAGTGGGAAGTCTACCACAATGCACCTGCAAACAATTATGACATCTATTGCGTGAGTAATGTGCATTTGCCAGTTGAAAGTAAAGAATCTAGAGAATGTTATTCTTAACATTCTTATCTAATCAATTCTAATTGTTACAAAATACTTTAAATCTCGGATAATCAATTATAATCATATAATATAGTTGAGTTTTCCGAGGATTGATTGAGTAGTCCATGGGTAGAGTTGTCTCCATCTGTGGGTTGAATTGTCTATGTGTTAAATTGTCCTGTCCCCAGACCAGAGACATAGATAACATTGTATCTACGTCTTCAGTTTGACCCTCTGAGAGGAACTCTGTACGCAAGAAAACAACAAAGTTGCAGGGTAACTTATGTCTGAATTGGATAATCATCACTTGCATTGCCACCTTTCAGGGGACAATTTAACCAGATTTCGAAGCCAGTTACCAAAGCTAAAAGAAAATTTGTAAAACATGAACATTAAACGTGTGAGTGAATCGACAAGCCCATTTTATTCACACATAACGGTTGGTTACGTTTTGCCTTGGGTACGAAATGAACATTTTAAGTTGCAGAGTTAGTATCAATAAATGTACATTTATGTTATGATCAAAACACTTTTTTGTAATGATAACTTGTGATCTTTTTTTCAAATTGACATGAAGCACACAGAAGTCTACACCGGGCGTCCACTAATTGGTCCAGAAAAAAACAACCAGCTGATAAGTTTTTACAATGAAACGATGGATTTGTAGCGACATCGCGACAACTTGATTAGTCTAAGTAAAACTATATCATACCTTTCCATCCACAAATCGTCCATTCTTAAAAATAACCACTCTTTTCATATTTCTCTCAATAATACTACTGCACTCTTTCAGTTTGCATTATTTACTCTGTCAAAATTCATTGTTTTGGACAAGATAAAAACCACATCAATCCGAAACGACTGTTACTATTTTTAGACTAACTTTTTGTTACTAAAAATAGATCACAATCTTGATGTATGGAAAGCCTGGGCCGTCTTATAAGTATATGGTACGTATCGGTCACTGGCACTAGAGTCCTCACATTCTTTAAAATGCACGCACATATAATATTATGTCAACAAACACAATTAAAAATCGCTCCCGTATTTATCACCGTGTACGAGTTATGACTAGATTTATACAGTCCATATCTTATGATTATAATGCGTACGTCACTATATATAGTTCACTGTACACACATATATAATAAACATGGTATTGAACGTTTTCTACAGTGCATACGGCCCAAACCGTTTTTCTTTAATTCGACTTGTATCTGAAAGACAATGTCGGTCTCAATTTAAAGATTAAACATTACTCTAACACCATGCAAAGTTACAAGTTTGTATCTGATACCGTTTTCATGAAATTTATATTAATTTCAAAATCACTAGTTTGCAGCGATTCAATCTGCGTAAACACATATCCAGTAGACCACGGTCGTACTGGATCTGTACTTTTTCCCTTTGAGGTCACGTCGAGATGAACTTTGTGTCGACCAATCAATGCGTAGCTTTCATCTAGACGAAAACACTATCAATCACATTTTGATTTCGTAATTTCTATTTTTAGACCAAGTTTTGCTTGCTAATTTAACCGCGGTAATATTCACAGGCTGCGATTGGGCGGCTCATTTCAAATTTCGTGACGTAGACGATGTAAACAAGTTACTTATCATAACAATTTCGTCATGAATGTTATGATGAGAAAAGGTCACCTGAACGTGACCTTCGTTTGGAAAAGGCCAGATCTACATTAGCGAGTATGCGAGCGGTAAAATTGTAGATCGGGTTTTAATCAGATTGGCAGCGATTCAACGTCACTAATGATTTCCGGTTTAACTTAACCTGGTTCCCTGGATATTTATGATTACGTACACAGACGCAGAATATATCATTGATTACGTATATATTCTATTTATAGAACTTGGGACACGTAAATGTTTACCCAGGCAGTGCGCTCTGATTGGCTTTAAATTTGGCGCGCTTCATTGACAAGGTACAGGAAAAGTCTCGAGGAGTTTATCAACCAATCAGTTTACGCCGGTAAACGCGTCATGATTAAACCGGAAGTGAACAGTGACTCTCAATCGCTGCAAAATGATAGTATTGAAATTACGATTAATTTCATTATAACCGTTTAAGATATAAAGTTTTTGAATAGTCAGTTTTGTAAGGAAATGTTTAATCTACAAAACGAGACCGATATTTGCATCCAAATATATTGGCAAAGGTAAAATAAATCTGTCAGACCGTACCTACTGTCAAAATGGTTCAATACCATGTGAATATTATATATGTATGTACAGTGAACTATATATAGTGACGTACGCATTATAATCATAAGATATGGACTCTGGTGCCAGTGGTATCGGTACATTATTTAAAGAACGCTGTCGTTATAAAATATCATTTAATTATAAGAAGTTTGTTCATTAAATTGATTGTTTTCTTCATAAAACTCGGTGGTTTGACCATTAATAAGGTGCATTCTTCATCACGGTGGTTAGATCATTTTCGTTGGCGCAGTCTAAGACTTAATCATTTTGCCCAGGGATTTTATACAACAGGAATTTGTAACGATAAGTAAATGTCAGGGAAATGTACATGTAAAAGATATTCATCAAATTTCACTGTCGTCACTATTATTTCGGCCAATACGGAAAACAAGTATAACAAGTTTCAATATTATGCCTATTCACATGAAATTTTGTACCAGTACCATTCAAATTGACAAAATTGTTAGGGAAAATGTGTTTCTAGATGATTTTGAGGTAAATAACACTCACAGACTGTTTCACAAAATAATGCATTTTCCCGCCGATCTGCCATTTTTAGCCCCATTTTACATCACTTAAAGTCATATCTTCGGTCATAATCGCTACATTTTTTGTCAAAACTTTCAGAAACGTTCATCAGTTGCATGGAAGACATGTACAAAAACATAAATCAAGTTTTTAAACTCTGGAATAAATTGTACAGCCTTCTTCAGCTAGTTATAGACAGTGACGACCGAAAAATTAAAAAAAAGGCACATCGTTACAAATCCCTGATATATAGAATCCCTGTTTTGCCA